>CM062811.1:899457712-899934444 GCA_031772625.1 Pinus tabuliformis
AGGAATAGATGATTATGCAGATATATCAGCTTTGGAGGAGAGAAGCACCATGAATCCAGTTAGGTGGTGGATTTGTCATGGAGCAAATGGTGTACATTTGCAAAGCCTTGCCATTCGTATTCTTTCACAAGTGGCAAGCTCTTCATCAGCAGAAAGGAATTGGAGCACTTATGGTTTTATTCATTCTGTGAAGCGCAATAGGTTGGGCTCACAGAAAGCAGAGGATCTTGTTTATGTGCACTCCAACCTTCGCCTTGCATCTCGTAGGGGTCCAGAATACAACAGTGGTCCTTCTAAAGAATGGGATGTGGATGCAGAAAATCCTGATTTGGATCTCTCTCTTGCTGCCCTGAATATTGAGGAGGATTCTGGAAGTGGAGTTGGTGCATCATCTTCTTCAGCACCACCATCCACTGTTGAGCATTCTGCTGCTTCTATTTTTGATGAGGATTGTTATGATGAGGATTAGTCTTTTGTGACTTGTCTCTATAGTTCTTGCAGCCTTATAGTCTTTATTGTACTTGCAGCCTCATATACTAATATAAATAAAGGCTGATTTTGGATTTTCCAGTTCCTATATTTCTATTTTCATTATGTGATGACTCATGAGTAAATGTGATCATTGTGATGTAAATTTAATCTTAATGTTAAAATGTTTAAGTAAATGTATCATTAATGCTTTATGATTGCACATATGTATATTAATAATTTTTAAATGTTTTTAATATATATATATATATATATATATATATATATATATATATATTCGCGTTTCCCCGTTTCCAAAATTTGGGGAGGTCGCGTTTCGTTTCGCTTCCCCGTTTCCCCGTTTCGTGCAACTTAGCTCCACACCATCATGTAGAAGAGGCCACGTGAAAGAAAACTGTAGGAATTTACAGGGTAAGTTCCTTAGACAAAACACCAAAAGGACACCGCTCACAACCAGATCGCAGATCAATACACCAGTATTTTGACGTGGTTAAAACCCTCAAAGAGGGAAACAGTCCACGGCCTGAGCCAACGCAGCCACTTCAGGCAATTTATTAATAAAAGAATGAAAATTTACATATGTTTCTCTCATGCACGGATTACTCTAAAAATGACCCTCCATGCGCTTTAAATAGAATTCATGGACCAATCGGGTGTCAAGCCACGGATCAAGTGTCGGTAATACCGAGGAGAGAATGAACCGTCGGATCACTACATATCGTGACCGTCAGATTGTAAGTTACAAAATGTACAACGGTAAAGAAACACACTTTACCTAACTCTATACCTAACTCTACACTAGACCAAGTTGTAATTAACTATTTCCTATGTGTCGGAATATCCTAACATCCCCCCTTAAGAACAACTTGGGATAGGATTGAAGGATTTACAAATATGACGCAATAGGAGAAGGAAGGAGGCACTAGAGCCTATCCCCCCTTAGTGACAACTTCCTGAACTCCAACCATAAATCGAAGTTTAGTGAACTTCTCCTCTGTGAGAGCTTTTGTGAAGATGTCTGCAACTTGATCATCTGTTGAACAATATTGCACTTCAAGAACATGGTCGTGAATGAGCTTTCTGATGAAGTGCATGTGCAGTTCAATGTGTTTGTTGTGTTGATGTTGGACTGGATCTTTGCATAGCTGAATGGCACTTTGATTATCACACCAAAGTGTAGTCGGATGCTGCTACTGAAAGCCAAACTCTGACAGGATCTGACGAAGCCACAAGGCTTCCTTACTAGCTTCTACGACACCACGATACTCTGCTTCTGCTGATGAAAGAGAAATGGCAGCTTGTTTCTTACAAGCCCATGTAATAGGTCCTGAACCAAGAGTGAACACATAACCGGCAGTAGACTTCCGATCATCAGGGTCACCAGCCCAATCGGAATCAGTGAAACCAACCAATAGAGGAGATGCTTCGGCACTGTAATGAACCCCAAACTGAACTGTACCTCGAACATAACGAAGTATTCTTTTAGCTGCTTTCTAATGACTTTCACGGGGGTTTTGCATGAACCGAGCAACAAGGCCAACAACAAAGGAAAGGTCAGGACGAGTATGAGTTAGATACAAGAGTTTTCCTACAAGTTGACGGTATAATGTAGCATCAACTTCAGGAGAAGTACAAGTGACTGAAAGTTTGACTCCAGACTGAAAGGGAGAAGGGGCTGGCTTACAGTCTTCCATGTGAAAATGACGCAGAATATCACAAGCATACTTGGACTGGGAAAGGGAAATACCCTCCTTGGATTGCAAGACTTGAAGACCGAGAAAATAATGTAAGTGTCCTAAGTCTGTCATTTCAAATTTCCTTTTAAGGCTAGACTTCACATGGTTTATAAGGTTGGGATCACTACCAGTAAGGATAAGATCATCAACATAAAGAACAAGGATGATAAGAGAGTTGCCCACTTTCTTGGTGTAGACAGTATTGTCAGAATGACACCTAGAAAACCCAGATTCTAAAAGAAAGCTATCCATTTTGGCATACCAAGCCCGAGGAGCTTGCTTGAGACAATAAAGGGATTTCTTAAGTCGACATACAAGGCTGGAGTCTGTTTGTATGAAGCCAATGGGTTGTTCCAAATAGATTTCTTCATGCAAGTCCCCATGCAAGAAGGCAGATTTAACATCCATCTGATGGACTTCCCATTTGAAAGAGGCAGCAAGGGAGAGAACAAGGCGGATAGAGTTCATTTTGGCAACAGGGGAGAAGGTTTCGGTGTAGTCAATGCCTTCAACCTGTGAAAAACCTTTAGCAACAAGACGAGCTTTATGTTTATCAACTTTCCCATCTGGTCCATACTTGGTTCTGTAAACCCATTTGCATCTGACAAGTTTTCGTCCCTTTGGTAGAGGAACAAGATCCCATGTATCATTTGCCAATAATGAATGATATTCTTCATTCATAGCTGCTTCCCAATCTGGATGGCCTGAAGCCTCTGCAAAGGTGTCAGGATCATAATTTACTGGAGCTTGAGCCAGTAAAGAAGAGGCTCTCTCGAACTGAGAACGTGTACGTCGCTGATTTGTAGGATCACTGGCAAGATCACCTGCTGCATCTCGAGTAGCACGAACCCATTTTGGAAGCTCAGGAGCTGAAGGAGGATCCTGAGATGGTGGGGGAGGATTGTCATCCTCACTTTCATCATCTGAAGAAGAAATGTTTCCAAAAGTAGAAGAGATAGGGAGAGGTGGCACAACCGCCGGACTAGGCTCGCAGGCCAATATATTTTCATCAAATTTTACATCTCTTCTAATGATAACATTTTTGGACTTAAATGGAATAAGTCTATAGCCTTTGACATCTTCAGAATATCCAACAAAAGTACATTTTTCACTCTTAGGTTCTAAAGCTTTATGCTTTTCATCTGGAATATGGGCCCACGCTTCACTTCCAAAAACACGAAAGTGACTTACATCTGGTTTGATTGAGCTCCATGCTTCTTCTGGAGTGATATTCTTTAAAGCCTTAGTAGGAGTGCGATTTATTATGTAATTTGCACAGTTAATTGCTTCTGCCCAAAAACTAAGACCAAGTCCTTTAGATTGTAGCATATAATTAGCCATTTCCTTTAAGGTGCGATTCTTCCTTTCAGCTACACCATTTTGTTGTGGAGTATATGGAATAGTATGTTGCATTTGAATTCCATTCTCAGTGCAATAGTTGATGAATGTGTTTTTAACATATTCTCCGCCATTATCAGATCTTAACTTAAGAATTTGATGTCCAGATTGTTTTTCAACAAAGGCCTTGAAGGCCAAAAAAGTGTTAAATACTTCACTCTTGAGTTTTAAGAAGTATACCCAAGTGCGTCTGGAGAAATCATTAATGAAAGTCAAGAAATACTTGCAGCCAAAGAATGACACAACTGGAAGTGGACCACATAAATCACTATGCACAAGCTGTAAAGGGGCTGAGGCGTGCCAAGAGGCACGTTTTTCAAAACTGTCCCGGTGATGTTTTCCGAGTACACATCCGGAACAAACACCATCTCTGCAAGATACCATAGGAAGACCTGTCACCATATTTTCTTTACATAGATGCTGAAGGGAGCGATAGTTTAAGTGACCAAATCGCTCATGCCAAAGTTTACTCACTTCATCGTTATGAGCAACAAATACTGAGGGAAGATTTGATGACCCTAAGTTGTGAAACTTATACAACCTTATGGAATCATCAACTATGCCAGTAGCCAAAATCTGTTTAGGATCTCTTAAGTCCTTGATTACAACATCATGAGGTGAAAATTCAACGATTTTACCTTTACCTGAATGAGTTATCTGATATACAGATAGAAGGTTGCAGGATAAGGTTGGAACACATAATACATCATTAAACTGACCATTGTCTAGATGAACAGTTCCAGTCCCTACAACATTAAGAGATCTATCATCACCAACATATATATTTTTGGTGTTACAATCATTTAAATAAGAAAACATGGCTTTGTTTTTGGCCATGTGATAAGAAGCTCCAGAATCAATGAGCCACTCATGAGAATGAGAAGAAGAAGATACATTTAATGCATAGCCAGACCGAGATGCTTGACAACCACATGCAAAAAGTGCCATTCCTGAAGATGAAGTTGAAGTTGAAGATTGCCCCAAATGGATGTTATGCTTCTTCATTGCTGCTTCCAAGGCTTCCATCTTCTTAAAGCATTTTGATTCTAAGTGGCCATCTCGATTACAAAAATTGCAATGTCTATCAATCTTCTTCCCTTTGTTTTTATTTGTCTTATCATTTTGTTGAAATGATTTTTCATTTTGGGGCTGAAATTGCTTAGGACCCTTGTTTGGTTTAGGACCATTCTTTTTAGGATATGACTTCTTGGGATTCTTTGAATTTGGTTGCTGCTGGGCGGCTAACGCTTTCTTGGAAGAGTTTCCAAGATTAAGAAGACCAAGGTGTAAGAGTTTTTCTTGTTCTCTTATTAAAGAATCACAAAAAGAGTCAACGGAAGGGGACTTGTAGTCTGTTCCTTGGGAAATGAAGGCTTCTCTTGTAGAATGGAAGGTGGAAACAAACACAGAGTAGGCTGGTCCCAACTTTGTAAGAATGGAATAGATAAGATTACTATCTTCTTTCTTAACTTTAACACCTTCCAAAAGATATCTAAGGGTCTTGAACTTGGACAAGAAATCTTCAATGCAAGAAAAATTATTAGGGTCCAATGTAAGCAACTCATTTCAAGTTGATGGGCTCTAATTTCATTTTTAATGCCAAAAACTTTATTGATTTGTTTCATTGCTTCATCAGGAGAATCAATTTATGCAATATGGAATCTAAGATCTGGAGAAATAGACATCCCTATCAATCCACGTGCTTGATCTTGCCTATTTTCCCATTTAGCAGCCTTATCTTCATCCTTCGGTTTCTTTTCTTGGCCTGAGGCTATTCTGAAGAGACCTTTACTTCTAAGTAAATCCTCAATGTAAGCCAACCATTGGAAGTAGTTGGTGCTGTCAAGGGTAACTTGGTATTGACTTTCCATTTCAATGGAAACTGAAGCTAAATATGCTGAAAATAAGTGTTCCAATGGATAGATCTCGAAAAATTAGGCTGGTTTAAAAAAAACGGCTCTAAAAACGGCTTCCGGATGAAGAAGTTATGGCTTTTTGAAAAAAAGTTGTTGAAGTTGCCGACGAAGTGCGGAAATGAAAAAGTCCGCCCCCACAAAATGGAGACTTGAACCCAAGACCTCTACTCTCTTAAAATAGCTTTGAACCAATTGATCTATACAAAAAATTTGAGAGAGAGAGAGAGAGAGAGAGAGAGAGAGAGAGAGGTGCTTTGGGTTGCGTGCTTGCCTTGAGAAAGATCTTTTTCCCTACAAAACACAAAACACAAAACCAAACACGACATGCAAAGAAAACGAACCTTATGGCTCGAAGTTAGCTTTAGCCGAAAAACTAAATATTTTCAAAAATGAACCTTGCGGCTCAAAGTTAGCTTTGGCCGGAAACTAAATATTTTTCTCAATGTTTCTGATTTTCCGAGATCACCCTAAGGCGCAGGGAAAAGAGCATACGCATGAGAAAAATCCTTCCTTTCTGTTTTTGATTTGCCCAGATCGCACAGAGTCGCAGGGCAAAGAGCATACGCAGAAATGAAAGGTATAGATCCGGTAATAAAAAGGCTAAATAAACCGAAACCGAAATAAACAGAGAGAAAAACAGTAAACTGCAAATAAACACTGTATACCTCCAGATCTTAAAAATGACGCAACTAGGGCTACCGGAAACCTTTTCGCGTGAAACGAAAGGGGTTCCTCACTGGAACAGATGCTCAGAACACAACAGAGCAGTCCTCTCGGCCCGAAAGCAGTCAGAAACAACAGGTCTAGGAAACGACAGTCGGATGCAGTTCTACCGGCTTCAGATTTGGATCACCAACGGACGCGGCCCTCAAATAGCTCTGATACCATGTAGGAATTTACAGGGTAAGTTCCTCAGACAGAACACCAAAAGGACACCGCTCACAACGAGATCGTAGATCAATACACCAGTATTTTGACGTGGTTAAAACCCTCAAAGAGGGAAACAGTCCACGGCCTGAGCCAACGCGGCCACTTCAGGCAATTTATTAATAAAAGAATGAAAATTTACATATGTTTCTCTCATGCACGGATTACCCTACAAATGACCCTCCATGCGCTTTAAATAGAGTTCATGGACCAATCGGGTGTCAAGCCATGGATCAAGTGTCGGTAATACCGAGGAGAGAATGAACCGTCGGATCACTACATATCGTGACCGTCGGATTGTAAGTTAAAAAATGTACAACGGTAAAGAAACACACTTTACCTAACTCTATACCTAACTCTACACTAGACCAAGTTGTACTTAACTATTTCCTATGTGTCGGAATATCCTAACAAAAACAACCATTGTTTCAAGCTAAGAGGTCATCATTTAACCATTGATTGATAGGGTCAATCTTCACTTCCTGAGGAAGCCAACTGCTATATAGGAAATGCTAAGCGACTATGTTATTTGAGTCACTACCACAAAATAAGTCACTGCCACAAAACATTGAGCAAGCATATTGTCTGAAATGCTAAAACAAAATGTTTAGCTACCGCAGTCTTATCAAATAGACAAAGGATCTCTTTGGTTGTGGGTCTTTAATTCATCTCTCAAAAGATCTGATCAAGGGTGTTCCACTTGTTATACATTATGTATATGTTCATGGTCTCACTATTTCTTTTCAGGACAGAAAAAACATAATTGTATTTATATAAGAAATATAAAAGAGTCAAAATGTACATTCATCCGAAACATAGGAATATGTCTCAAAGATCTGAAATGTAAGATCTGAAACTGCACATAAGCAGAGCCATATTTTGAAAAGAAACAAGATCAGGCCTTATAAACTGCTGAGATAGAGCATAATAGAAAAACATTTGCGCCAAGATGAGACCAAGTCCATAGGAAACAATATACAAAAACAAGATCTTACTATTTCACCATTGTGGATAACAATTAAGCTTCTGCACAAGCCAATATAACTGTAGCAATTGTTGAATCAATGGTTGTGGCATCAAATGAAACTCAGCTCTAAATCCAAAGAGACGAAGCATGTACACATAATATGGTGAAGTTTTCCAATTGTTTCATTTGATTTTCAAAAGTGATCTGATTTCTAGTTTCACAGGGGGAAGGTTTCAAACAATAATAAAGATATCATGTGCTATGCTTCAAGCTAAGAAAGGAGAGATTTATGAAGTTTTAGAAAAATATATTGTTGGAGAAAAAGCCTATCAGTTTTAGTGGCTGGAGTTTAAGGGTATAAAAACTAATAATTTGATTAATGGAAAAGGGAAAATTTATCATATTGCAAATAGTATCGATGCAAGTTCCAATGTTGAAGACGGCTTTAATCAGAGATATATGATGATAGGTCACACAACTCATGCCTTTGTAGTTATCAAAGGAGATGTAGCCATCGCTAAACATCCACTGGAAATTGATAATGGTAGTACCTTCACTAAAGAAGAATAGAGTTTTGCATTTTAAGCAGCCCGCATTTTGAAGAAATGGAGTGATGTAGAGGAGGATAGATAGTTGCTCAAGACGTTGAGATGGTTGGGACTGAAAAAACCATATTTCATTGGGATTATGAGACATGCATGTGGGGATTGTTGCTCTATCGCTCGGGGGAGATCCCAGATTTAGAAGTTCAATATCATAACTTTACGGGAATTACAAGACATCTCCTGTGAAAATAATGTCTAACGATGCTACAAACTTGGACTATAGCTAAGAAATTAGGGAGAAAATTGAAGGTCTTACTAGTTCAAAGAAGCATCTGGAGAATGTTTAATTACATTGTTTTTAGTTTTTAATTAATGTGTTTGTAGTCAGGATGAGTTTGCTTTCAGTGAGTTTTTTTAGTATTGTAAGCCTTGAGAGAGAGTGATAGAATATAAAGCTTACATGTGTAATAAAGTCATTGTAGAGACTTGCATTAAACGATAAGTTTTTCCATCATTATTAGCTTTTAGGATTTTGGGCAAGTATCACCTTTCAAACTCTATGTAAGAGAGGTGAATCCCACTGTAATTGTCTGAAGTTTTTTCATCATATAATAATGCATTAATGTGTGTAATCCCTTGTTTGTGCTCAGTAGTGTGGCTCTACCCTATTTAGGGTTTATCATTATGTAATCTAGCTTATGTAACAAATATCTCTTACCAAGAGGTAGATGTGCAAAAAGTTGCTGCAGAGCATTGATTGCTTACAAAGAGAAATGCAAATAACAGGATTTTCATTGCAAAAACCTAGACTTGAACCCTCCATTGGTGAAGTTGTCCTCAATTTACCCAAAAACCCAAGGGCATGCCATTATCGCACTTCTAAACATGCCTATTCATGAAAGGAACAAAGGCTTGATTGACCATCTAGGAATTGTTTGTCCACCCTGTTATAGAGGTGATAAAACGTGGCAATATGCAGGCAGGGGAAAATTCTGCAACTACCCTGTTTAGCCTGTAAGCTGTCTGCAATAAATGAGAACAGTGGAAATGGACACTGCAAATTTGTTCTAATTTATCCATGTAGCATTTAATTTATGTTTTTTTTCTAATCATGTTATATTTTGCTTTATGTTTTCAGAGTAGCTTAGGGAACCTTTAAATTGACATCACTGGTTGTTCCTTCCCATAGACCTTTTTTTTAATTATTTGTTGGACATTAATAAAAATTATCTCATATTATTTATGTGTCAACCAAACAAACCCAGGGCTGTCAGAATTGGGATTGTGCCACTCCTCTTGGAGTTGCTTATTGATGAATGCTTAGGAATTGTTGATGAGACTCTTGCAATTCTTGTCATGCTTGGTACTCATCAGGATGGTCAAAATGCTATTGGACATCAATCTGCCATTCATATTCTTGTCATGCTTATTTGCTCAGCCACTGCTCATAAGTAGAATGCTGCTGATGTATTGCCTGCTACCTTTGGCTATATATGATTCATTCCATCTATTGACAAGACTGCAATTTGGTCCTGGTATATAGAGGCCTTTGATTGAACTTAATAATGAAAATAGTAGATTCAAAAGAAAAGATAAACACTTTCAGAGCTCATGAGCAAGCAGGAATAGGTTTCTAAAAGAAGCCGCTAAGAACTGTCCTAGTCTTAACATAAATCTGGCACCTTACATTTATACTTGTCATCAAATATGAGGGTACATTCTGTTTTGTAGGCAAGAGGAGCAAAGTTGCCAAGGGAAAGTGAATCATGGGTTCAAACTCTGTCACAACTTTTTTTCTTTCCAAGCCTAGAAGAGCTACACACATAAGTTTCTCAGCTGCCATCCAAATGGTTTTCAATATGAGGTGCTCTATCCTGACATATGGTTCTGCCATTTTTCTACTTTGTCAAAACTTTTGTTGACGCGAGATAGTTGTGTACGTTTCCTGATCTGATCATGAACTAGAAATTGTGTATACTGAATGTTGACATTTATAATGTGGGGATGGGAGTGTTACTCTTTCGACATATCAAGAATTTAGGTTAGTGGGATTGGAGATATGATTTATGCAGAGGATAACTATCTGCTGTTTTAGATGGATTATTTGGTACTGGACAGTAAGTGAAGGTTGCTTCAAGATGTCTGGACTAGATCAAGAATGACAAGGATAAAATAAGATAAGATAATTCTATTAATATCCAACATATCACTACAAAAATGGGTCAATATAGGCTCCTCGTCAGAGCCAACAATAACTGTGAATGGACCAATGCTGTAGTGGATGATGTCTTTGGTAGAGTGGCCAACTTTGAAAGGCCCTGGTTGTATAGAAATTCTTGATAGGAGCTTCGTTGCTTGAACACACCTGAGTGGTGACCTAGACAAGGGCAGCCCATCTCTAGGACATCCTAGAGCTGATATGCCTGCTGCTCTGGTGGTGTATGTGCTGCGTGCTGGAGCAGCAGCTCCTCATGAGCTCAAGGATGTCAACAAATTCTAGGCCACACCAGTCTAGAATTTGAGGTCTCATGAATCTCTGCCTGCCTCTTGTTACCCTCATCAGACAGGCAACTAGGATAGTTATGGTAGGTAATTTAATGAAGTTCAACATGTGGACAAGAACCTGAGAAGCCAAGCTGTGATATCAGTTTCCCTCTAATAGAGGCATCAGCTTTCTCATAATGGTCTTTGGACATCTATCAATTGCTCTTCCTTTTAAATTACGTCACTGGTAGATCTATGTTGCAGGAAACTTGGCCCCTTATTTCCCTATCAGCACAATTTCCATATCAAAACACTGAAACACGATTGAAATGCATTTCCCTTAATCTTTCTTTTTCATCCTTTTACTTAAATTTTTCTCTTTATCTTTCCTTTTCATCCTTTTACTTATTTTTTCCCTTTATCTTTCTTTTTCATCCTTTTACTTAAATTTTTACTTAAGATTTTAAGGTTACTATTATTTGTTTCAGGATGTTTGAGAGTAGTTGCAACCTCATCAAACTTCATATGGAAAAAGTACAATTTCATATCCCAATCAAAATTCAGCAAACTTAACAGTTTTCAGTATTTCAAGATTGGTGACATTTTTTGTTAGTGATATTTCTTGTTGGACTCCTTTACTGTGATATTTCTTGTTAGTAATATTCTTGATATTTCTTGTTGGACTCCTTTGCTGTGTACTTAGCAAAGATGTACCCTTCACAGAAGCCAAAATCAATAATTTGGCATGCTAAACTTTTTGTACCATATTTTAAAGCTTAGATTAGGTGGCGTTTACTGATGTCCCGGAGGATTGAGCTAAAGTTAAAAAGTGATATAATGATGAAGATCCCAATATAAGCGATGATTGATCAATGTAAATAACTTCCAACAATATTATATAATGTTACGTGGTTTGGGGATAAACTATTTTACGTAGAATTGTAATTTTACAATAAAATGACCTGCCACTGATACTTGGTACTTTTCAATTGGACCGGGGCTTGTTGGGCAGAGATTACCCTGCCTGCTCAGGGTAAAGAATACAGATTCAATTGCCAGCATTCTTTCCAATAAGGAGGGCACTTGATCCACTTTTGCAGGCAGCCTGAATCGGTCTCTCTCTCATGCACGTGCATTCATGTTGTTCACTTGATCCACTTTTGCCGGAAGCCTGAATCGGTCTCTCACTCTCATGCACGTGCATTCATGTTGTTCACATGTTACTCTATAAGGACTGCCAACAACCAATAGCACATGCATTTATAAATAAGGAAGGGAAAGTTGAGTCTCAGCCTCATTTTGATCTTAGCTTTGTAAAATGGAAAAGGGCTTTCAGCATATCCACGCATACTATGCCCTCTTAGATAATAGTTGTACCATGCTTCATTGGCTCGGGTGGCTTTTAATTATTTCTTAAATAAGTGAGAAGCTAAATAAAAATTGAAAATCATAGAAAAGGACTAAGCTAATTAGATAATATGTACACGACATTTGAATCGTCTATTTGGATTTTATAATTGTGTGAAAGGATGTTATAATATGTTTCCACATCCAAATGCTTTGGAGATGAAATAACCAAACCCATTTCATATCTCACATATCCAAACTTCAAGCCTTTGAATTTATAAGCCCCAAAAGCTTTAACCCCAATAAAGGCTCAGATACCTTTATCAAAGAAAACACCAACACCTACATAAAAGCATAATACGAAATGAACTTTAAGGGGATATAACAATGAACTATTAGCCCGTTTACAATCCTAAAAGGTTAAAAACAACCCTTGGCTTAAGTGCTACGGCCGAGGAGAATCTATTCCACCGTATTCGCTTAGGAATTGCATATACGCCATCCACGTGAATGCATGCAATTGCACAGACGACAGAGAAAGAAAAGGTGAAACATGTTTCCTGGTATTTGAACCTTGATGGGTATCAAAATTCACCGCTTTACCACCAAAACCAAAACCCATTGACAAAAAATTCAAATATTACGAGAAGCATGTGCACACACTAACTGCAGATACTTCTAAGTGTTTGGTCCCGGAAACGAAGTTATACCTAATAACTGGGATTAAACCTGGGATTTAAGACAACTGTTCCATAAGCAACTTTCTGAGTTTGGTAACTTAGGGTTTTGACGCATGAATTCGATTAAATAAAGCCTCTGCGAAAATAGTAGCGCAATAATCCCATTGCGTTACGTAGGGGAGATATTGTTCGGTTCTAAACCATTTGCTTCCCCCTATGTAAATACTCTGATAGAGGTTCAAATCCAATACATCTTTACCATCTAGCAATAAGTCAAAGAACAACATGTATCGATGGATAATGAGGACCCATACTTATAATCAGGTAATAATATTAAAGAAGTTGCATTTGCTTTCAATCCATCGTGATGAATGGATTCGTTCTTCCCGGCAGTTATTTCAGATGAAAATTTTAGAAAAATGTACTACCGCCTTTAAATGCACAGAAGCAGTGTAATCCTATAGAAGGAAAAAGAGAGACATGAGTACCTTGGAAATTTAATAGAAACTTGGAGAGTCGAATTGAGCGAAGCAAAATTACAGCCGAGTGATTGTGCGGCCTGGTTATATGAGCATGGAATGGGCTTGAACAGATGCGCACGAACTAACAAGTCTCGTTGTTGTTATTAATCTGCTTGAGGCACAAATGATTATCGAATCCTTAGTTTCATCGAAGTACATTATTTAAATATTAATGAGAGGTATTCAAAAGTGGTCCTCGTGTGACCACACTCACGAACTTTGTGTGCATTTGTTGGCACAAGTTGGTTGTTTATGGGCCTTGAGACGTTTTTATTCTTGCCATGTTTTTTTGGCTAATCCCTAATGAACCCCAAACCCCATGTATGACATGATAGACGTAATGAACAATTTTTTGTTCTTTTTTTTTTACGAGGTTTGAATCGAGAATCTCATGGGACATAATTCCTCAATATCAAGGAGATTGATGATGGAGCTATCTCCATGGTGCAAGAACTATGGGACATAATTCCTCATTATCAAGGAGATTGATGATGGAGCTATCCCCGTGGTGCAAGAACCTTGTTAGATATGATAAATGACATAGGTTATTAATGGATATGATAAATGACATAACTTATTAATAAGGGTGTTACTGGAGATGGAAATTAGATAACTTCTAATTTGTAGCTATTTTGAAATGAGTTTTGGCATAAGGAAATGGTTTACTTAAAAATGGACCAAGACCGCTCAATGAGCTAAAGAGGAATTGACTTAATTAGATTTTAATGAAAATAGGTGCTAACTTGTTTCAAGGAAATATGAATGAACAAACAAGTTTGGCATTAAAACAAGATTGTATAGTTCATTTGGAAGATGACTAGAGGTCAAACATGTTCTAATAATGTATTGACGATTCGTTGAATTGTTTGACACATTTTTCATAAGATTGGCTAATTGATTCGAACTTAAGAATGGGTTTTGGGTGTGACAATTTTGATTACTCTTGTGAGACAAATTGAGTTTATTGGTGTAAATGCTAGTGCAAGTTACATGATTACATAATAGACCGTCTTATGGAAGAAAATTTGGTTAGTGGAAAGATTGTTTCTTAATTGTTGTAAATAAACCTTAGAGGTTCATCACCTTCAACAAAGCTCAACACCTTAGTTATTGTCATTGTTTTATGGAGTTCACTATTAATTTTTCAAGTTAGTTATTCTCCTATAATGAAACAAGTTTTGCACTATAAATGGTTATATTTTGTGATGTTGTGGTTTATGATGCATGGTGTGATGCATGGCTAAGTCAGTATTGGTGAATGAGTAATGAAAGAGATACATGGCTACATGTTATGTTTTGTTAATGGAACAATGAATTATTAGGATGGTAAATTAGGTCAATGATTGTTGTTGTGACTTGGTGTAAACAAATTGGTTAGTTAAGTGTTCTTAGTTCCCTGGTTAGGTGTAGTCTAGTGGTTTGATCCATTGTTGAGCCACTCACAAGGACTTGGCAAGCAACTTCAACAAGAAGTTAGACAAGAGAAGTAGAAAAATAGTGAAGGATTTTATAGACTTGTAACAGGGACACCATCACCTAGCAAGACAACAATACGATGGGGTGACAATACTTGCAACTACAAGGGTGCATTCAATAATATTTATCCTCACTACTCATTACCTTAGCCCTAGTGTATATATGTATATACATATACATTTTTTAAAATGGAAATAGCTCAATTGGACCACAAATCGAAGAAGATTATCACCATCTCCTTCAATGTTCATCTTAGATTGGACTAGGTTGTTGTTATTGGTTTGGCATGTTATTATATTAATCACAAACATGCAAATGAGAACACCAAACCAACACATTGGCCCTTGCTAATAGGTAGGACCCAACCAAATGTCATGCAAACCATGGGTTGTGGTGAAGTGATTGTAATTGTTCTGAAGATGACCCAAATTCAAATCATAATGGACTTCGTCCACAACTTACATGGTGGTCGACCGATTGTGACCTCTTGATGTAGTATGGACACAAACATGAAAGTCATGTGTCATAATAGTGTTGTCACCACCAATGTAGTAAAATCAGACTAATTTATTAATCTTCGTGCCCTTATTGTGACCCAAGAGAGAGAGCACCTTACCCATTTAGATTGGATCGGGTGTTATATAATCTATGCTAATGTTTTACCTTCATTTCGGCCTATAAACAATAGTGAAGCTTCTAAGGGTTTCATATGCATGAATTACATGGAACTATGTATATAGGAAAAGCCTATATATTATTGAAAGCAATTTTACTAGTCATAGTGAGTTGAAGGTACTTACAACCTCAACAAGTGTGGTATGAAAAATACCTTAATTCAGAGTTAGTTTATCAGTGAGGTGAGTGCAAACTCATTTCAACTCAACATTCATTTTCAGCCATTAGTCAAACTTTTGTGTGTGTGATTTTCTTCAAAATATACTTATTTATTTTGAAGGAAAGCATTATAGGATCCCCGGTTCCACAACCCCCCCCCGACATTTCCCTAAAATATCTGAATGGAGAGTAGCTCAACTGCCAACCATGTTGGAAATTGATAACCCTAAGGAAATTTATCATATTTGAACCAATGGACTACGATCTCCTCATTGATAACATATCTTTAGCAAATGATTCAACCAAATAGCTAAGTAATCAAACCATCCACCCAAGGCATGTTATTGATGTAGAGGCCATTAATCACAAGTTTCAAATATAACTATATTCCTTTTGAGTTTACCCTCCACCAAGTGTTATATTATTTGGTCAAGTCCCTCGAGGTTACCAACCATTATGGTGGTTAACAGTTGAGCCACCCTCCATCCAAACATTCTATAAAAGAGTAAGGATCCCATCAGGTTTTCTTTGGGTGGATGGCTTAATTAATTCAGTTAACCCTTAGTCATTGATAACCCCAAGGGACTTGACCACATTTGGAACTCGTGACCTATAGCCTCTCCATCAACAACATGCCTTAAGTGGATGGTTCAAATGATTAGCTAAATTATGCATACATACATATATCATGGTGTGTGTGTGTGTGTGTGTGTGTGAGAGAGAGAGAGAGAGAGAGAGAGAGAGAGAGAGAGAGAGTCAAATGATTAGCTAAATTATGCATACATACATATATCATGGTGTGTGTGTGAGAGAGAGAGAGAGAGAGAGATTAATTAACATGATTTATAACTTTTTAAAATTGGGAACAAAGGCTATGGATACCAATGTAGCAATCACTTCCCTTGCAACATAAATCAATTGAAGATATAGATTTCATGTTGAGGGTGTGAAACAAAATCAGTATAACAACAAGGAGAGGAATGGGTTTGGTTGTTTATTTTTCATTGCCTCGATGACGATGAAGAACCAATTGGTTGGGTCAAGCTCAAAACCCTAAACAATGGGTTTGTTGTTCATATAAAAGTTTTAGCATCCTAGTCAAGCTCATAACGTTAAAGGTGGTTTGGAGTCACCTATGACTTGTATATGTCCTAAGCAGATATCACTGGTTGGTGATAGTTTGGAGGGCTTGGACATTGCATTTTCCTTGAATTGTAATGTTGAATTGTAATCTTGGTATTTAATGCTAAAGCTCTAGGCCCTATTTTTATCTTTTTCTCATGCTTTTCTGTTTTCTTGGCCCTTTTACAAAATGACAACTTACACCTTTAGGGGGTAATAGTATAGAGGCAATGCAAATCATTATGAAGAAGTTAGGGAGATCAAACACCAAAGATCATAAGGTGATTAGAAATTTTGTCTTGGTCCACCTTATGTATATGGCTGTGTTATTTGAAGCATTAGATTGTTCTAGTCGGGTTATTGAAAAATCCATGGTAGTGAATCTTGTACAACAAGCGTTTGTTGAAAGGATTGCTCACAAAGTGTTTAATGTAATTCTCATGCATATTACGATCAAGCCTTTGTGCTTACATGATGTTATGTGTCAAGTGTATGATGACTCGAGTGTATGGAAAGTGATTGAAGAAATTCCAACCCACCAAACATACTTAAAAATCATGATCAAATCACTGTTAGGGAAACTTTGATGATGTGGGTGCATTCTAGAGATTCTATGTTTGATATAAAGATAAATCCATAACACATGATGCAAATTATGGTAAAATAATAGTGGCTTTTATTTGAAGGTAAATAATTAGTGGATTGGACTTGTTTACCATACTATAACATATGCAAGGATTTAACTATCTTTCTAGTTTCACTCATGCATGGAAGAGTGGCAGACAAAGGTGTGTCACCATCCTCTAAAACTTATTTTAATGATGTAGTTTGAAATAATCCACCTACTCCATCTGCATTGATAACCTTTCATGCCTAGTGTGTCATGTTACCCCCTATCACATAACTACAACATACCCATGCATAGGCACTCAAAAATTTGTTGCTCGACAAAATTCAAACTTCTGAAGCAATTCTTTATTTTGCAAGAAATTCAAGAAAACAAGAATGACATACACAAGCTCATGCAAATGCCAAGAAATGTAATTAAATATGTAGTGCAAATAATATTTATCATACATAACATATAAAAGATATATGACCATTAAATAACACAATAGAAAATATAAATACGGTGAACATAGATATCATTTAACTTCATAAAGATTCACCCACTGACTATAGACATCAGATGTTCAACCCAACCATAGGCTCGATTGCATATTCAATATTTAAAATAGTTCACCTTTGAGTTGAGGGATGGGTGCCTAGGCCAACCATATAATTGACAAGCTCTCTCTACTCACACAAATCTACAATAGTTAAAACTACCAAGGTTACTCAACTATTCCCATGATAATCTCAAATTCAATCTCTCTTTCCCCTTCAACTTGCACAACCCAAGGAATGGAACCCCTTTCGTTGTAATGCAATCCTTAAGCTAATCCATTTCCCTTTAGGGCTCCAGTGCTACTCATCAGGAAGTATCAATGCTAAAAGCTCCAAAGACTCTCAACCATGGATAGATTCACCAACAACAACAATGCATACATGCACTCAATCATCTTCTCATGCTATAATAACAAGTATTAACTCACATGACCACCAAAAATGGCTCTCAGTAATAGAATTGTTCTTTGTTGATCGAAAGTAAGAACACCAATAATGAGTGAGAATAATGAAGGAGGAACCCTTAAAATAGTGAGTGAGACTAATGAAGGGGGAACCCCCTAAAATAATAAGTGATACTAATGAATGAGGAACCCCCAAAACCAGTAAAATTTCAAGGTTAAATATGCATGCTCTCCAAATGACACATGGATTCCCCAAGAAGCTCACATAGCCACCTTTTTCTCAACTATTTCAACTATGGCTATGACAAAATATGAATAAAAAGGTTCAGTGTCTCTACCTACCCTCCTCTCATGGTATCATTTCACCCTAACTCTTGTCTTTGTATGTTTATAGATGGTGATGTATTTTTTTAATAATATTTGAAACCATTTGCATAGTTAAGTTTTATAGCCTTTGATCATGTACAAATAGATGTTACTAAGTTATAGATCAAAACCTAGGGTATTACATAGTGCATATGCCATGAAGAAATCATAAGAGATGTTGGTAGTGGAGGTCTTAGTGCCAAAGGTCACAAGAATCCACTCAATATTTAAATCAAAAGTAGCCATATGAAAATTTAATGGTTATTGCCCTTGTTCTTTGGATTTGTACAAGTTGATCCACTTGACTTGGACAAATAATTGTGAGGTGTCTGTTGGTTTCACAGGTTTTTGGATGTTATGTATTATAATATTATTATCATAAAGTTTTTGAGGAGGGTACTTGGTTTTGGGAGAAGAATGAGACTTCTAGTTACTCCATGTGAAACCAACTTCAACAAGGTGGGTTGAGGTCAACAAGAAGAAAGATGATATCGAGCATTCCTTACATTCTTAGTTTTCTGTCAAACTCTCCTTCTTATTGTTTGTCCCAAAATTAGTTGGTTCTTGTATCACTATTCTTATGGCATCTCATCAATTCTTGAGAGGAACGTCTTCTTGTATCTCATGAAATGGCCATGTAGCCTCTACAAAATGTAACCTATTTTCTTATTATGAATGAGAAATTATGATATTTTTCGAAGGATGGTTGGGCAGAGGAATAGGTAAAGGATCAATGTGGACTTGGACGTAATGGACTTTGGGGAGGATATTCTCAGTCTTAACTCCATCTTCAAAACTAAATAAGAGCATTTGAATTATGGAACAATGTTAGGAGGAAGTTACAAAATATATATGTAGGAAGAAGTTATGACACACACACACACACATAGAGAGGTTGGTTAAGTAGGAGAATAGGTAAATGATGGATGAAGACTTGGACCTAATAAACTTTGGAGAGGATATCCCCAACCCTAGCTCCATCTCCAAAACTAAGTAAGGGTTTATGGAATTATGAAACAAAATCTAGGCCATTCAAAAAACACTATGCTAAAGAGTTTTGGAGGTTGGGTGAGAATACATAACTCCAAATTGTGTTCAAAGAGGGTAAGAAGAAAGATCTGGAAGAAGAGTGTGATTATGATCTTCTGGTTAACTTGTTGGGTCCATTTTTTATCCATAAACTGTCATGGATATTCCACTAGATAATTTGTCACAACAAATCTACTAAAATATAATAGAAAAATCGAAATTTACACCATGAGATATAATTTCTCCCTAGATTTTTGGATTTGTTAATAGTTTTTATTGCACATGCATGAAATTATAATTATGCAAAGAATAGAGAACAAATAGAATAATCACTTGTAAACCACAATAACACGAGAAATGACTTAGAAAACCCTTTTGGAAGAAAACTCAGTTGGACGTTGAGGTTACTTTGCTATCTCTTTCTCTAAATGGAAATGGATGCGGCTACAAAGAACCAAGAACTATGGCCCATGGGCTACTACAATACATGAACCATCTCTATTTTCTCTCTCCCTATCCACTCTTAGCTACTTTGCTCATTTTTGGAACAAAATGCACTCGAATAGAATGGAACCCCTTTTCCTCCTAATGGCTCAGTTATAACATAGCTTGATAGCTTAATAGTGGTTACGTTTGACTCCTTTAACTATTAACTAGAGCTACAACATGTACTCTTCTAGAGTCTTCTTCATCATTATCACATGGCTATCCCATTTTCCATGAGTAATGAAGGCTAACATGGCATCCTCTCAAATCATAGTGGTCAAATCAGGGAGCTCAACTTCCATATGGCATAAGTTTTGCATGTAGACTCTGATTGAGGCAATTCTTGTGTCACTGGAAAGGTACATATGTGTATAATAGTGCTTGGAGTGCACTACTTTACAAATTTTTACTCCCAAAAAACATCGTTTGATGCCTCAAACTACTTCCAAAAGGTTTTAGACCAAATTCGCTAAACTGGGACCCCTGGTAAAAGTGGTCCCTTGAGATGATTCCTACACTTTTTTCCACTATGAAGTAATCAAGACGGATGAAAAATAATATAATGATCCAATCTAGATCATACCTCCCCATTTTGGGAGGCTTTTGGTTCTAAAAAGTTTTTATTGAATGAGGTGATGAAATTTTTCTCCACCTTCTCTTAGGTGTACCATTTAGCCTTGGCTGAAAACTGTCCTTTCAACCCAAATTGCTAAAGGTCGTGCTATACCCCTATCTTGTAGTTTTGTGCCTCTTTTATAAAATTGTGTCCTCTATTGACTTTGTCTGGGCATCTGGTGCCAAATCCTCTACAAAATGTAGGACCCATTCCTTTTCTTGATATAGTATGGAAGGCTCATAAAGTTTCATATTCTCTACATTCACGACTAAGTAAATGCACATGTATGGAGGTAAATTGAGTCTATAGGCATTATCTCCCACCTTCTCCAATATCTCAAATGGACCATTGCAAAGCCTTGATTTTCTTACTAGGACCCTATAACCATACTCTATCTCTTGCCTTGAATGACTTCTTTGTTTTGTGTTGATCATGCCTAGCCTTGTATTTTTCTTGTGACCTTTAAAGTGTCTTTTGTACATGTATATGGATTTTCCTTATCTTCTCAACCATTTTTTCCCCTCAAGGCATCCCTTATAATATCCTTCATCGCTACTTCTTGTTTCCCATATGATATATCCAAAGGTTAAGGTGACAAATATCCAAAACAAGTTTTAAATGGGGGCTTGCCAATAGAAGTGTGGATTGATCTGTTATAAGAGTGTTGTACATATACCAAATTTTCATCCCAAGTCTTTGGATGCTTTTGATTGTATCCCCTAAAAAATTGCACCAAAGTCCTTTTGACTACTTTTATTTGTTCATCCATCTATGGATGGAATGTTGTAGACCTCTCTAACTTCATGTCCATCTTCTCCCATAATCTAGTCCAAAATGCATCTAGAAATCTTATGTCCCTATATGAAATGATTCTCCTTGGTATCCTAAAGTGCACCCAAACCTATACAAAGAATAAGTTCGTTGCTTCTTTCCTACTAATGGTCTTTTCATATGGCATTGAAAGACACGTCTAGTTGAACTTGTCAACTGCCATGAATAGGTAGTCATATCCTTTCTTGGTTGTTGGTATACCTCTCACAAAATCAATGGAAATTCTTTCCCAAGGATGAGTGGTCATATGTAAGAGATGGTACAAACCATGTTTCATGTTCCTAGTCTTGCTAGTATAACCAAGCATGCATCCTCTTATGAACCTAGATACCTCTTCTTGCATCTTAGACCAATACACATACCTCTACAAGTTGGCCACTATCATCCATACACCAAAATACCATGCAACCTTAGAGTTGTGAGCCTCTCTAATCAACTACAATCACTCACCTTTAGGAACAAACAATGTATCTAACCCACAGAGTAACCCATTACAGAGATGGCAGTTAATTGTGCTATCACTATCGTGAAAATGACTCTGGCTTTGTAACTATTGAAACAGCTTCTTGAATTCCTCATCCTCTATGTGTGCCTCTCTATATCCATCATGGGTGAAAGGTTCCATGTGCATAAGAGTTCAACCAACTTGTTTGTGTTTCCCTTCTTGTACTTGATCACTAAACAAAACAACTATGTAAACCCCATCCACCTTTAATGCTTGGTCTGTTGTAGCTTAATATAGGCTTGCAGGTATAATAGTGGTTGGTGATCTGTGTGGATTAATATCTCTTTTCCCATCAGATAGTGTTTCCACTTTTTCATAGCTTGCACTAGGGCATATAGCTCCTTGACGTAGGTAGGGTAGTTGAAAACCACCACATGAAATACCTTAGAATGGTAGCATACATGCCTTCCTTCTTGCATCAAGATCATTCCATAACATACCCACTCATATATGTCTCCACTTTGAAGGGTTGTTGCAAGTTTGATAATGTTAAAACCAATGTTTGATTAATCTTCTTCCTTAACTAC
This sequence comes from Pinus tabuliformis, assembly GCA_031772625.1. Lineage (NCBI taxonomy): Eukaryota > Viridiplantae > Streptophyta > Pinopsida > Pinales > Pinaceae > Pinus > Pinus tabuliformis. Next base: position 899,480,086 of record CM062811.1, read on the forward strand.
TCAAAGGCCCTTTACTAACCCTTTCCTCATTGGAAACTCTTACCACTCATTGTTATGGCATGGAGCGATGTTGTTATTGTTGAAAATGAATTTCCTTGGGCATTGTGTTGCACCAACAAAACTACCAACCTTAGAAACAGTAGTAGGCATCAACCACTTCATGATGCCCTCCATTTAGTAGGATCTATTTTCAACTCCTCCCCACCTATCATATATCCCATGTACACCAAAGATTGTTGTGAAAAATCACACTTCTTGAGATTTTCTAACAACTGGTGCTTCTTTAATGTATTTGGCACCTACATCAAATGTGAGAGGTGTTCTTCCTAGGTAGCACTATGTACCAATATACCATCCAAATAAACAATAATAATTGAGTCTATAAAAAGGCATAATATATTATTCATTAACCTCATAACCATAGATAGTACATTGCATATGACAAATGACTTGACTAGCCACTCATACAAACCTTGCTTAGTTTTTAAAGCAGTCTTCGAGGTATCTTCTTCTTTGACTCAAACCTAGTGATATCCTGATTTTAAATCCATCTTGGTAAAGTATTTGGTTTGTTTCCACCGATCCAACAGTTCATCTATCTTGGGCAAGGGTACCTATTCTTGACTGTAATTTTTTTTAACACCTCGTAATCAATACACATTTTCCAAGTGTCATCCTTCTTTGGCACAATGATGATGGGTGACCCACATGGTGAAGTACTTGGTCGAATGCCACCTTGTTTGAGTAGTTACTGCAAATGCTTCTTCACCCCATTTGCATATACATCCTAATCTTTGGCAACAAAGAGTCAGACAACAATTTGATCTTATGCTCCACTTCCCTCTAGGGTTGTAGCCCTTTAAGTTCTTAGAATACATCCTTGTATTCTTGCATAAGCTCTTCTAGTTGTTGTTTCTATTCCCTAATGCACCCCTCTAGGGATGACATAACTCTCATGGACTTTTCTAGTTGTATCTCCGCATGAATATCACATCTTGCATGTGCATATAGGGACTCCCAGACATAACACTACATACAAGTTGTGGAACTACATCCAATTCTACTTCATCAATAAAGTCAACATTGATAGAAAATTTGATTCTACACTATTTGGTTACATTTATCCTTTCCTCCTTGTATACCTATCCTAATGGATATGGGCTATGATGGTCATTAGTCTCCAGTCACAGTTTCTTGACCAAATCTCCTGCTATGAGATTTTCCTTCTTGAGTCAAATAGAGCATCAATTTTTGTCTTATTGACCTTCATCTTTATATGGAAGAGTCTAGTCATTCCATTCTCTTCCTATTGCTGAAGGCTACTCAGATTCACCCCTTTCTACACCGATGTATATAAAATGTTCTCATCCATGTCTAAGTTGCTTTCCACCTAGTTGCTAAAATCAGTGGCCATGAGATTTTTCTTCTTAACATCTTTCTTTCTATTCATCGGGATGAGATTTGGATGTAACTTCGAACATTTATCCTTTATATGGACATTAATGTTATAATGCTTGTTGGAATATTTGCACTTTATTTTTGTGGTTATTATCTTTTTCTTTTCCCCCCTTTGTGCTTCTTATTTCCCTGCTTGGAAGTTTCATGGGGCTCCTTTTGCTTTGATCCAGTTGATTGGCCTTTCTTCTAGCCTATGATATCTGAATATTGTGCTTGTACGTAAGCCTCGTCCATGATTTTGGGTTTGAACAACATCACTTGTTTTCACATATTTCTATGTAGACCCCCTAGATGCTCAGGGAGTACATCTGGGTTCTTTGGGGAGATACCTAGCATTATTGGTGGCCTGGGTGCAACAATATAGACAAACGCCCAAATCCTTGTAGGTTTTAACCTTGTACAGAAATTACCTGCATACGAATTCTAAAACACATAAAAGAAACAATGCGAGAGCATAACACATAAGACACATATACACAGAGATTTCCCCTGGATCCCAAAACTGGGACTACCAGCTTGATTTTTCATTATTTTCCTTTCAATGTTATAATACATATTTATACATGTCGAAGCATCCAATACCATGGACCAAAAACCATTGCGTCCAATACCATGGACCGAAAACCATCGCGTCCAAAAACATGTGCGAAAATCATGCACAAAACCATAGGTGGGTCCGCCCATCCTAACATAGGGTCCAAAACCAAAATTTTCTGGGGTGCTGCCCCGGACCCCATAAAGTGGGGTTACGGGTACACCTCAAACTCCATGTGACCCCCCATCTAACCCCCGGTTAACTACGTGGGATAGTCGTGGAAAGAATATAACACAACCCAACATTCTCCCACTTGTTGTTTTCTTTCCACAGGGGGCCACAAGAGAGCTTAATCATTTTTCCAGCCCTGAAATGCCCATTGTCTCTCTACACCAAGAGAACTTCTCAGAGCTCACAGATTTTGTCCATGCATCTGCAGTTTTCTTCAAAGTGTCCACCTTTATCAACAACACCTTTTTGTCTTCTATCATATCCCTCACGAAGTGATATTGAACATCAATGTGCTTTGTCTTTGAATGATATGCAGGGTTCATTGCCAAGAAAATTGCGCTTTGGCTATCACACTCTATCTTTATAGCTCCTTGTACTAACCCCATACTTGAACACAATCTCTGCAACCAAACTGCTTCCTTGCTTGCATGAGTGGCTGCCATGTATTTTTCCTCTGTAGTTGATAGTGCCACTACAGATTGTTTCTTACTCATCCAACTGACTGCACCTCCAAATAGGTTAAACACATACACACTTGTAGATCTTCTCTGATCCAGATCTCCAGCCTAGTCTGCATCAACAAAGCCACGAATATCCAACACTCTGTCCAATCCTGGTCTTCCTTGGTAGCACAAACCATAATCACTAGTGCCACGCAAATACTTGAAAACCCGCTTCACTACTGTCCAATGCTCCTTCCCTGGTTTTGACATAAACTTGCTCAATACTCCCACTGCATATGCAATGTCTGGTCTAGTACATACCATTGCATACATTAGGCTACCGACTAAACTTGCATATGGAACACGGGACATGTCCTCTTCCTCTTCTTGTGTCTTGGGACACTGTTCAGTAGATAACCTCACACCTATAGTAATAGGAACCTTCACCGGTTTACTATCCTGCATATTAAACCTCTGTAGTATTGTCTCAACATACTTCCTCTGGTTTAACCAGAGCTTCTTTTTTTCCCGATCTCTTTTAATTTCCATGCCCAAAATATAGTTTGCAGCACCAAGATATTTCATGTCAAATTTGGAGGATAATTGGGTCTTCAAATCCTAGATAATTTCTTTGTCATTTCCAACCAGCAACATATCATCCACATACAAGATCAGATAAATAACAAGGTCACCAATTAATTTAAAATACACACAGTGATCTGCTTTGCATGTGATGAAGTCAAGTCCCCATATAAATGTATCAAATTTTTGATACTACATCCTTGGTGACTGTTTTAACCCATACAGAGACTTCTTTAACTTGCATACTAGTTATTTCTTACCCTTCACCGCAAATCCTTCAGGTTGCTTCATGTAGATCTCCTCTTCCATATCCCCGTGAAGAAATGCTGTCTTCACATCCATCTATTCTACCTCAAAATCAAAAGCAGCAACAACAAATAAAAGTAATCTAATAGAAGTTGCCTTTACAACAGAAGAAAAAAATATCACCAAAATCAATTCCCGACATCCAGGAATAACCTTTTGCTACCAACCGAGCTTTGTATTTCTCCACTTTTCCTTCTGCAAACAATGTAAACTTTGAAATGGGAACTCATACTGTTACCCGTTTTGTAGAGATAGAAAAAAAGTGACTCAATTTTGAAAAGTGGTGATGCAGAACACACATGTGTTTTTTAGAACATAGTTTTTGGCACTATAAATTTTTTTATGTACATTGTGTTTTATAATGGTAGTGTTTTTGACGCTGATTTAAAAAAGTGGTAATTCTACACTAAGCCCTTTTCTTAAAAGGGTTTTTTTTTTAATGTATGAAATGTAAATAATTATTTTGTAAATTTAATAATTTTTGAAGTGGTCGTTTTCTTCATATTTTCTTGTTTTTATTTTAATTTTAATTTTTTTGTAGTGAGGTTTTTTATTGTTTTTCATTTTTAAATTAGAAGATCAATATTTTGAATTTTCAATATTCTACATATTTATACATCGTTAATTAATTTTTCAATTCACATGAAATAATTGTTTCTAAAAGACAATATTTTTTAACAATGGACATAAAAATAACCATTTTTAATATAAATATAAGTAAAAAACTACACGTTTTGATAATTTTTTGCTAGAATTGACATGTCAAAATCACAATTTTTATACGGAAATTTTAACTAAAAATGGTTAAATAATAGTAGTTTTTTTTTTTTGTTTTTTTTTTTCAAAAGATAATGATTAACTTAAAAATTAATGCAAAAATCACATATTACAAATATTGAACGCATAACAACCTTAATTGAGTGTTTATTCTTCTCATAAAATGTCAATGTCAAAACATTACAAGTATAACTATTTAATAGTTACAAAAAATGAGCTTGATTTCTAAGCATAACTTAAATTTAATCAATAATGTTACGTAATCCAAACTCTTCGTCCTCTAGAGTTTCATCATTGTCTTCTTCCACAATATTTTTTTGCTTCCTTTTGCTCATTTTCCTCTTCTAATGGATCTTTGATGTCTGCGAATCTCTTAATGTATGTCTTTCCAAATATTCCATGTAATGGTGGTTGGGGTTCTTTTGCCTTTTTTTCCACACGTGATTCACTAAAGTCATCTTTCTTCAACCCAATTTCTTGAATTGCATCTGGAAGAAATTGAAGAGCATTAATTCTTTTCTGAATGAAATTGCATTGTATTGGATCTTTTTCGATTACAATGCAATTTCTTCCTTTTGAAGGCAACATGCTAGTGTTGTACCTAATTATCAAGCACAAAAGAAATAATGAAGTAAATTAGTACAATGACATATTAATTAAAAAATAACATATTGAAAATCAATTCCATATAATAAAGCTTACCTGAGCCAAGAAATAAATCCAGAACCCAATCTCCTTCATTTGAACATATGTCTATAAGATAGTTAATCAATAATTGTGGTTTTTGATAAATGTTAACTATCTGTCCTTTTGCTTCTTTGTCTTCATATATTAGTTTTCTCACAACAACATCATAAGTCAGTATTTAGCTATGACTCTTTTCGTCTACCCGATTAAAAATCATAGACATATATCTATCATATTTTGCCCAACTATCAATATGAATGAACTCACAATCATTTATAAATTGTTGATCTTCACGGTTAAGAAGATTTGACTTTTGCTTGTAACATGAAATAATAAAAGTTCAATTAACTTGTACATAAATGAATTTTTCAACATTAATCAAATATACATTTTAAATGTCTTACCATGTAAGTTGCATCCTTGAATTTGTTTTCCCCTTGAAGCTTGATGACGTGATTTCTACAAATCCCGCAATCACTTTACTAAGAGCTTGATAAGTATAAGGGTCACTATTATAGTCAATGTTTGGAATATTAAAACCATGGGGAATATCTGCAATAACTAGGGCATAATCCCTTTTAGGTATGCGTTTGGCAATGTCTTCACAGTCGCCTTGTATTACTTGATATTGAATAGTGTCTAACCCATTCCAAATGAAATGAGTAAGAGTTGGATCAAGTTCAACATTCTTAATACGTTGCTTCCTCAGTCTTTTGATCTTTATTTTTTCAATAAAGGTTTTGAAACTATCTAGTGCTCCATTATCATCATTTTTCATCGTTTATAAAATAAACAATTATATGTGTAAGTTATAAATTAAAAATAGTACACAAATGAATAAAAATGAATGTATAATTCAAGATACCTTTTTAAATGCAAGATAAAAAGCTTTTAATGTTGATGTAGAACTTGAATCTGGATAGTTGCATACAACATCATCCCAACTATCTTCATTCAACAATTTAACCATTTGTTCTTGAATTTTCATGTAAACTTTGTGACTGCATAGATAAAATAACAAAAAGTTAATATAATGATATGTATAACAAATACCACCAAGAACAACATGTTTTATTTGAAAGAAAATTATAATCTAGAAATAAATAAAAATAATTCAACAAACTTACTTTTGAAATTCCTCAGAAATTTCCTCCAATGATAATTCCCCTGACTTCACACGAGATAATATTGTTTTGACAATTTTTTCATCTTTCACTCCTTGTATTACTCTCCAAGGTGTGATAGTCATATCTTCTGGAAGCAGCTTCATTTTAGGAGCTGATTTACGGCTGCTACATATCAATGGCTTAGAATTTTTGACCTTCTGGTTTTTAATGCCAATGTTCTCCCACATGCTAAAAATCTCATCAATCAACTTCCAAACATCTCCAGTTCTAAATTCCAATTGGAAAATGTTATCAGCACCTCTGAATAAATCACTAATTTTGTTGCATTTTCCACCTTTTGAATTGGTTTTCTTTTCAATTTGATAGCCTATTTTCATACAACATTCCTTTTGGAAATCTGTAGTAACATTTATCCTATCCCCACCACATTTTTCTTGAAATTCACTATGAATAAATCTAACCCTTTGGATGAAAGTCATAGACATCCTATATTCATTGTCTGAATTATGATCCCATGCCACTAACTTTACTTTTGTATCTGATAAACCAACATAAATGATACATTTCATTGTTTCAAAACGTGGGTTATTAGGATATTCCTCCATCAATTGTCTTTGAGCTTCTACAGAATGGTTCCCCCCAAGCACATAATAATTGTATTAAAAACATTTTGACTTATCAAATGCTTCTTTGTTGGGAACTTGAAGTGGATCAACAAGAAACACATAACTAACCACATGAGCATATGGATTGTACCTCATCAATGTCTTCAAGTTGTGAACATGCAGATGATGTGGCTTTCTGACTTGATATTGACATTGTCTTTCACTTGCCTTATAGGTTTGTCTGACATTAAGCTGAAATGTACGACCACCATCAATTAAGTTTCTCTTTATCAAATTCTGTCGAATGGCATTTTTTTTTTTGTTTTGATAATGCCATCCTCTAAATCAGCTCCTGGTGTAACGATTTCTCTGCTTTCTTTTGAAGTTTCATTAGGTTCTTGACTGTTGGTAATGACTACTTCAAAATATTCAACTTTACTTTTCTTCGTCATAACATTCTCAATAGATTTATTCTTGGGCATTGTTACTTTTGGTCTTTTACGACTCTTCTCAGTTCCAATGTCATCTTCAGTAACGACAACATATGCTTCACTGTCAGTTTCAACTTCATCGTCCTCAAAAGTAACTTGTATACCCTTGCTAGATTTATCCACTAGAGGCCTTTTTTTTTTTTTTTTTTTTTTTTTTTTTTTTTCTGATCCTTTGGATGAAGTTTTGTAGCATCATCAATTGCTACATTTTTCTTGTTTTCCATATCTTCTTCTGACACTAAGTAAAAACTGCTGACATCTTTCATGATATCATGCTCTATGAAATGAATTCCTCCCAACCTAATTGAACAACTTTCAACAAAATTCTGTGAAACAAAATATCATATGTCAATAAAAACAAAGTTCAAAAAATATAGCGAGACACTTTCAAGAACGCAAAATACAAATATAAATAACAATACTTACGATGTTTTGTTTCATCTCATTTACGATTTATTTACACAACTTTGTAGATACCTCTCTCGTGTCATACAATAAATATGATAGTCGATATTTAATCATTTCGTGTGACTTGGGAGCTTTTTTAAGTATGTAAACAACTTCAGTGTCTGGTACCGAACACATATCTATGACTCTTCCCATCACCTCATAAATTCCATTATCATTCGGTATATCAATATATAGATATATATTCATATTTTGGCTTTCTCTTTCTTTCACATATCAGATTTTTGATGGAAACTTCACCTCTTTTGAATTCTTCCAGTATGAAATCATCTTCTTATCATTTGAGGCACTTGAAAGATTTGTAGCCATGAGCTCAGGTGGAGTTCGTTCACCAATGTTTTTTGAAGATGCACCTTTAAGAGTCTTTGGTCCAGAAAGATTCACAGAAATCTTCTTTGATGCCATTTTCCTGAAAAATAGAAACACATAAATCAGTAAATAACGAAAACATATTAACTTAAATTAACAACGAAAATATATCATAAATTTTTAATTTGTATAATCAGATAATTGAAATTAAAAAAATATTAACACTAAGAAAATCGCCCGCCACCCCGCGGGCAGGCGGGCCGCCGGGGTGGCGTGGGGGGAGGCTGTGGCAACAACTTCTACCATTTCTCCCCACATTGATCTCCTTCTCCGTCTTCAATCTACCCCTCAAGGGGGAGGCTGAGGGGTAGATTGAAGACGGAGAAGGAGATCAATGGGGTGAGAAATGGTAGGAGTTGTTGCCACAGCCTCCCCCCACGCCACCCCGGCGGCTTGCCCGCTTGCGTGGAGGCTGCCAGGGTGGTACGGGGGGCTGCCACAGCCTTCCCCCTACGCCACCCAGGCGGCCTGCTGGGCGGGGTGGCATGAGGGGGTCTGCGGCAAAAACTTCTACCATTTCTCCTGATATTGATCTCCTTCTCCGTCTTCAATCTACTCCTCAACGTCCCCCTTGAGGGGTAGATTGAAGATGGAGAAGAAGATCAATATCAGGAGAAATGGTAGAAGCCCCCCGACACCACCCCATCCATCTGCGGAGTGGCGGGCGATTCCAAGAATCGTCCAACCTCCGCGGGCAGATGGGTGGGTCGCCATGGTGGCGCAGGGTGGGGTTGTGGCAGCTCCACACCGCGCCACCTGGATGCCCACCCGCCCCGTAGGGGTGGCTGGGAAATTCTCAGAATTGCCCAGCTATGCCCGGCGGGCGGCGGGCATGCAACCCCGTAGGTGGGAGGGCGGGCGGGGGCAGATAGGCGGGCGGGTGGGCGCACAGGTGGGTGGGCGCGCAGGGGAGCGTGTCACGCCCCTACACCTGCGGTAGTCTTCCGACCGCTTATAGCGAGGTGCGGCACCACCGAACGCTTTCTTTTCACCAATACTAACATTCATGGACTACGCCTAATTCACTTGTCCTTAGTTTGTGTTTCGCAACCAAGTAAAATTACATTTATCCTTTATACCAATGAACACCCATACTCATTCATTATCCACAGCAATTATAAAAGACAATAACAATTGCACAGTATAAAGGGGAGGGAAAACTCTCGAACAAGTCTTCCCGACAATATATATTATTCAATCTTTCTTCATAATAATACAATCATCACAAGTAATGCTTGGCAAGCTCCAAGCCAATACTTAGCTTCTTTTACAATATAGGCAAATCAGCCTTTTACGATAACCATGTGCACGCCTTGCATGAAAGGAGGGTGCTCACCCGAGCTACCAAGACCCCCTTGTCAATCCCGGCACAAATCTGCAACAAAGACAACTCTGGGCATACCTTGCCCAACCCACAACCGACTCTAAGAATCACCCAAAACTACATCCTCAAGACATGCACATGAGTGTAGTGTTCTAGCTAGGGTACTAGACTAGACTATATTTATTATCGACCAGGATGCGTAAGCTTAGAGGCATGCGTCTAAAGTATATAGAAATAAAGGATTGTTGGCTAAGTGGTTATGATGTAGGTCACATGACTTCTTTACGGAAGATTGGGGTATGTTACCTATCATCCAAACACTTAGGTCACTCTGCTAATATACCTGATTACAATACTATCATTAAATGCATTTACCAAATTAAACATTGAACCTAAACACCGTGTATCACTGCAAACCAAGATTTCGATCTCCTTACAGAGACATCACACATAAAATCCTTGTTCAACAAACACCCAACATTCACTAATATTTATACAAGATAAAAATATACAGAGACCATAAATGGATTTTGAAATGAAAACAAAGTTCATGACATTGCTTTTAAAAGACAACACAGGGATCGAATCCCTTACAGGACGCGCTTCAAGATCTCAACAATGACTGTTCAAGCATTATCACAAACACAAACCATATACATTCAATTGAAATCAAGAGCTATTGAAATTGAAAACCAATCGTAACTACTGTGCAAACCATATGATACCCTAAGTGCGAATAAAACGAAAAGGACAGTATACCAGTTTAACGCAGGGCCCGTCCGCGTTCCAGAGGTATACTGGACTGTATTCAACCGGTTATCAAATCAACGCACAAGACAAGGGTCGTGACTGTAACTGGATTCTTAGTATTAAGTTCAAAAACTCTGTTTCAGAATGATACAACGATTAACCATCGTTCATTACCCGGACTGTATTTACATATGTCTTTTTACAACACATTTCAAAAACACGAATGTACATACATGATATGGCTGTTGCCGCTTTTACTACATCGAGATTTTTAAAATGTTTCCATCCTAAACTGATTTCAAAAAGAACAAAAACTAAATCAAATTAGAATGCTCTGCTGTTGCTGCCTTTGTCGCCAGTGTGCCATGCTTTGACCTGTGTTGACCGCGCATGTAGGAGGGTCGATTCTGCTGTGGGATAGGTATTCGTCCATGCTTGGACATTCTACTTTTCATCCATGCCTTTCGCTCTAGCCCAGCTGTTGTGCCACATGTCAAACAATGAGCCAATTACAGGATGTTGGAACTTCCTGTAACCATTTTACCAAAAACTTCTAATTCTTTAACATGAAACTCCTAAATCAATTTCAATGCATTTTAATAACTATAGAACTATTAACTAATCAATTTTCAAGGATTCTAAGAGATATATGATGAAAAGGAATAGGCAAATGATATGTTTTAGGAGGAAAAAGGAGGTCATGGGATGGTACCAACAATGAGCTATGCGCACTCCTCCAAATCTGCGCACTTTTCCTTGTCTCCTTGAGCTTGTGCGAATTGCCTTTATCAAACTTGCTCCAAATGATCCTCAACGCATGCATATATATATGCATTCTAGTGTGGAACTACTGTGGGCGGTGGCACTCCAGCCGACCCCCAAAATACAATCAACACACCCTCTGCAACGCCCAGGTATGTGTCGGCCTGCCCACACATCCCTTCCACGCACATTGGGTATAAGTGCTCCATTGCTTCATTGATTTTTCTAAGTGTCGTAAACTGTCCTCTTGTTTCGTCGCATAAGGTTCTCTGTTTCGTCGCATTTTCTCCACAACTCCGTCGCATTGCGCGCTCGCCCGTGCGCCCGAGTGCCCGCCCGCGCGCCCGTGCTCTCGTCGTGCACGCCGAATCGCCCGTCGCCCAACCGCGGTCGTGCCCGGAGGCCTTACATTCTCCTCCACCTAAAATCGTTGTCGTCCTCGACAACATACCATCTCGGTAGCCATCCACCAAGATCATCACTATCCATGATGTCAACTCCTCCACATAAGGCAAACATCACTGCAACATATGTAGAACTCCATCTCCATCATGTCTCACCTTAGTGACCAACTGCCACCAAGATAACCATACCAAGGTATGCACCTCTACGGTATGTCCTCCATCAGATATCATCTCGATCCATGATCATCGACCCCTCTGCCACAATCTCCACTGCAACATCTCGTGTCGACCTCATCATGTGTCACCATGTGAACCTCTGTCATGATACTCCAACAAAATGTCAACACATCTCTGCACACTTCGCGACCCCATGTCTGAACTAGTTGGGTAGCTAATCCAACTGTCACGCCCAAATCATGAGAGTGAACATCCTCATGCCATCATCAGTTGTTACTCAAACATCTGCCACATTCTTGACTCATCAAGAATCTATCTCCATAATCCATGCTTAGGTCTATGTAAACTCCATCCATCTGCAACATGTCATGATGCTTGATGCCAAGCCATCCCTGCACCATTAGTCATACCTGCTCAATATGTTTAAGGGACTCACTGCCATGAGCAGCTAACAATGAGCCCCATCTTCTTCATCCATCTAAGAAGATGTAGAGGGAGTAGAGCCTGAAGGCTCTCCCTCACTAATCAACTCGATCCATCTGTCAGGACCCTCAATCTCCATCCTTTGTAGATAAGCAACCCGGTCTTCCCTCTGGAAATTCGGCCTCACATACACCTCCTCATCATCATCATCATCCTCAACCAACTCTAGCCTTCTTGATAAGTCCAAGATGCTATCCGAAAGTGATCTAATGACCAATGACTGCTCGGTAAGCTTTGCCTCAACAGTAGACAATCGCTTACTCATGTCTCCCATTCTCTTCTCATCCTCCATTTGCATCACTCCTAACTTACAATCAGGCCTTGTCACACCAATGGTTGGCACACCGATGGGTACATCTTCCCTTCCATCATAAATGTAGAGCTTCTTCAAATGTGGAACAATCATAGCATCAAATTGTTTCATGAATTCCATCCCCAATACAGCTTCATAGTCATCAATCCGCACTATAGTGAAGTCAACCTTCCCTGTCCATTCACCAAGTGTAGTGTCCACCCTCTCAACTATACCAAGAATCTCAATAGGAGGAGAATTCACTGTCTTCATTTGTGCCTTTGCCGATACAAATTTCAGCCCAATCCTTCTCGTAGTATCTTCACCCATGAAGTTGTGAGAAGCCCCACTATCCACCATAGTGAGTACATCAGCACCTCCAACCTTCATTCGAACATACTCCAATATGTTCCTCTCAGGATCTCTCCTAGAGACCACCTCCGTAGTAGCAGAAGCACAAAGTATCTGCATCATCCCCACAGAAGCACCTTCATTCCTCACGTCAAATTGTGCAATAGCAGCCGCCTTTGGTTTAGAAGGAAAATTCTTCACCGTGTGTGGTCCATCACATATCCAACACTTCAAGGCTTTCTTCGTCTTCGAACTATCATCTGATTTCGAAGCATCATCCTTCTTCTTATCTTTCGGTTTATTGGACTTCTTCTTCCTATCATCAGAAGTCTCATCATAATGCTCCACCAACCTGTCAACCGCAACAAAAGCTTCTTCAAGTGTCCTAATCTTCTGTCTCTTCACTTCATTGCATGCCCAAGGCTTCAACCCAATAATGAAGTTGAACACCTTGTCCCTCTCCGCCATGTTAGGAAGTTCCAGAGCTGCACTTGCAAACTCTCGCTGATATGCTTGTAGGCTCCCTGTCTGCTTCATGTACTTAATCTTTGTCCTTGCTTCCCATGTTTCATCCTGAGTACTGAAATGAGTCTGCAAAGCCTTCTTCATGTCATCCCACGAAGTAATGTCATCAGCACTGCCATTGGCAATCTGATCCAACCTCCTTCGCCACCACATCTTAGCATCCTTTGTTAAGAACTGAGCAGCTACCTTAACCTTTGTCTCTTCATCAGATAGACCTAACCGTTCCAAGTATTGCTCCATGTCCCATAGAAGTTTCCAAGAGTTTTTGCATTCCTTGTGCCATCAAAAGATTCTGGTTCCTTGACCTTCACATGAGGCACTCCTCCACCTGAGTTATGCCTCACGACCTTCTTCAACACCGCTATCTCATCCTTGGCTTTGTCAAGATATTTATTCAAGTTCACGATCTCTGCAAGACCCTGATCCCTTTCTTCTTCAACCTCCTTGACCCTTACTTCAAGTTGTGTAAAGATAAGATCAGTGTACTCATATTGTGTCCGGAGTTCATCATGTTGTGATCGGAGTTCATCGAGCTCTTCCTTCATCTTCGAATTGGCCTCTTGTTCTTTAGCGAACAAGTCTATCTTCTTATCCCAAGAAGTCTCCATATCCTCCATCTTTTCCAACACCTTTTCAATGAACCCAATAGTAGTATCTTTCACAACGTGACTAGACCCAGCCTGAGATTCAACTGCCATTTCTAACAGCTTCTTCCTCCTTTGCAATCTAGTTTAGACCATCCAACAACTTCACCAAGTCACCTGCAATTAGAACCAACCCTTGTTCCACTTGTGTGAAACAACTTCCTTCACCTGCAAGCACCCTTTCCACTGTCACGAGCAACCCTGCTCAACGGCTTCAAACCGAAGTCTTGTTCTCACCTGTCAAGTGTGTACCAGCTTCAATGCTTCAACACCTGAACCTGTTCACAAGCTTCAAACCAGCTCAAACCGAGCTCTGATACCACATGTCACGCCCCTACACCTGCGGTAGTCTTCCAACCGCTTATAGCGAGGTGCAGCACCACCGAACGCTTTCTTTTCACCAATACTAACATTCATGGACTACGCCTAATTCACTTGTCCTTACTTAGTTTGTGTTTCGCAACCAAGTAAAATTACATTTATCCTTTATACCAATGAACACCCATACTCATTCATTATCCACAGCAATTATAAAAGACAATAACAATTGCACAGTATAAAGGGGAGGGGCAACTCCCGAACAAGTCTGCTTGACAATATATATTATTCAATCTTTCTTCATAATAATACAATCATCACAAGTAATGCTTGGCAAGCTCCAAGCCAATACTTAGCTTCTTTTACAATATAGGAAAATCAGCCTTTTACAATAACCATGTGCACGCCTTGCACGAAGGGAGGGTGCTCACCCGAGCTACCAAGACCCCCTTGTCAATCCCGGCACAAAACTGCAACAAAGACAACCCTGGGCACACCTTGCCCAACCCACAACCGGCTCTAAGAATCACACAAAACTGCGCCCTCAAGACATGCGCATGAGCTATGCGCACTCCTCCAAATCTGCGCACTTTTCCTTGTCTCCTTGAGCTTGTGCGAATTGCCTTGATCAAACTTGCTCCAAATGATCCTCAACGCATTCATATATATATATATGCGTTCTAGTGTGGAACCACTGTGGGTGGTGGCACTCCAGCCGACCCCCAAAATACCATCAACACACCCTCTACAACGCCTAGGTATATGTCGGCCTGCCCGCACATCCCTTCCACGCACATTGGGTATAAGTGCTCCATTGTTTCATTGCTTTTTCTAAGTGTCGTAAACTGTCCTCTTGTTTCATCGCACAAGGTTCTCCGTTTTGTCGCATTTTCTCCGCAACTTCGTCGCATTGTGTGCCCACCCGTGCGCCCGCGCTCTCGCCGACTCGTCGTGCACACCCGACACCCAATCGCGGTCATGCCCGGAGGCCTTACAGAGCGGGTGGGGGGTGGATGGGCGGATAGGTGGATGAGAAGGAAGGCAGGTAGGTGAAAGGGTGCGCGGGAAGGAGGGCGCGCGGGGAGAGGGGCAGTGAGGACGGGCGGGGCGGGTGAGGGCGGGTAGGCGGGCTGGTGAGGGTGGTCGGGCAGGCGCGCGAGCAGGTGGGAGGGAGGGTGGGTGAGGGCGGGTAGGCATGCGGGTGTCAGTGGGAGGTGGGTGAGGGCGAGCGGGCGGGCGGGAGGGATGGCGGGTGAGGGCGGGTTGGCCGGCGTGTGAGGGTTATGGTGCCCACCCCGCGCCACCCTGGCGGCCCGCCTGCTTGCCACGGGGGTTGGGCGATTCTCAGAATTGCCCAACCCCGGCGGCAGGCCGGTGGGCCGCCGAGGTGGCATTACAGGGTGGCAACACCACCTCGCACCACCTCAGTGGCACACCCGCCTGACCGCGGGGGTTCGAACCCCCACAGCCGGGTGAGCGGGTCGATGAGGTGGCACCCAACCCCTGTGGCCGGGCGGGTGGGCCGCCGGAATCGCCAAACCCTCGCGGCCGGGCGGACGGGCCGTCGGGGTGGCGCAGGGTGGGTGCCACAGCCCCACCTCGCGCCACCCCAGCGGTCGCGGGGGGTTCGGCGATTCTGGCGGCTCACCCGCCCGGCCACAGGGGTTGGGTGATCCAGCCCACGCTACCTCGACGGCCCACCCGCCCGGCCGCGGGGGTTGGGTGATTCCTGGGAGGGTGGGCCGCCGGGGTGGCGCGGGGGGGGGGGGGTTGTGGCGCCGACCTTGCGCCACCTTGGTGGCTCGCCATCCCGGACGTGGGGGTTGGGCGATTCCTGGAATCGCCCAAACCTCGTGGCCGGGCGGGCCGGCCGCCGGGGTGGCACGAGGTGGGGCTGTGGTGCCCACCTCGCACCATCCCGGTGGACTGCCCAGCCGCCGCGGGGTTTGGGCGATTCCGAGAATCGCCCAACCCCCTCGGCAGGCGGGCTGGCCGCTGGGGTGGGCGTCACAGCCCCACCCGCCTGCCCACTCGCCCTCACCCGCCCGCACACCCTCCTGCCCTCACCTGCTCGCCCTCACCCACCCTCCCTCCCGCCCGCCCTCCCGCTCACCTGCCCACTCTCACCCGCCCTCACTTTCTTGCCCACTCGCCCTCACCCGCCCACTCACTCACCCGCCCTCACCCGCCCACTTGCCCGCCCTCACTCGCCCTCCCGCGCGCCCACCCGCGTGACCTCTCCCGCCCTCCCACTCGCCCACCCGCTCTCACTCGCCCTCGTGCCTTCCTACCCTAACCCACCCTCACCCACTTGCCCTCACCCGCCCTCCCTCCTGCTCATCTGCCCGCCCTCACCTGCCCTCCCCCACCCACCCGCCCTCACCTGCCTACCCTTGCCTGCTCGCCCGCCTGCCCTGACCCGCACGCCCGCACACTTGCCCTCACCTGCCCTCCCTCACCCACCCGCTCGCCTGCCCTCACCGCCCACCCGCCCGCCCACCTGCCTTCACCC
Organism: Pinus tabuliformis; assembly: GCA_031772625.1. NCBI lineage: Eukaryota > Viridiplantae > Streptophyta > Pinopsida > Pinales > Pinaceae > Pinus > Pinus tabuliformis. The sequence goes on from CM062811.1 coordinate 899,496,707, forward strand.
ACCCGCCCTCCTGCACGCCCGCCCTCACTTGCCCTCTCGCATGCCCGCTCGGCCTCCCTCGCCCGCCTGCCCTCCTGCTCACCCACCCGCCCGCTCTCCCACATGCCCGCCCGCCCTCCCTTGCCCTCCCTCCCCCACCCTCCCTCCCGCCAGCCCTCACCCACCCACCCTCCCGCCCACCTCCCTCACTCGCCCTCTCGCCCGCCCACCCGCCCTCCCACCCGGTCGCACGCCCTCACCCCCACCCACCCCGGCCACCTGGCCGTCGTCCCGCCTACGCACCCGCCCTCCCTCGCCCCCACCCACCCCGGCCACCCACCCACCGTCCTACCTACACACCCGCCCTCCCTTGCCCACCTGACACCCACCCGTGGGGTTGCCCGCCTGCCCACCCGCCTACCCCGCACTCGCCCGCCCGCTCCTCCCGCCAAACCTCACCTGCCCACCCTCCCGCCTGCCCGCCCTCACCCGCCCACCCTCTCGCCTGCCCGCCCTCGCCCCCGCCCACTCGCCCTCCCACCCGGCGCCCACTCGATCGCGCACCCTCGCTCCCACCCACCTCGGCCACCTGCCCACCGTCTCGCCTGCCCGCCCGCCCACCCGCAGGGTTGCTCGCCTGCCCACTCGCCCACCCGGCGCTCGCTTGCCCGCCCGCCCGCCCACCTGGTGCCCGCTTGCCCGCCCACCCTCGGGGTTGCCAGCCTGCCCGCCCGCCCCCTGGCGCCCACCCTCGGGGTTGCCAGCCTGCTCGCTCGGTCCCCACCCGCCACTGGGGTGGGGTTGCGACACCCACCTGACACCACCCCGGCGGCTCGCCCGCCCCTTGGGGGTGGTTGTACGATTCCGAGAATCGCACAGCCACCCCCGGGGGGTGGGCAGGCCGCCGGGGTGGCGCGGAGTGGGGCTGCAACGCCAACCCTGCGCCACCCCGGCGGCCCGCTCGCCCACCCGCCCGCCTGAGGTGGCTGTTGGGCGATTCCGAGAATCGCCCAACAGCCCACCGGGTGGGTGGGCAGGCCCCCGTGGCACCGCGGGGTGGGCTGCCATCGTGAGTTTTGTCAGGCCGGAATCGCCCAAAAGCCCACCGGGCGGGCCGCCGTGGTGCCGCAGGGTGGGCTGCCATCGTGAGTTTTGTCGGGCCCACCATGCTCACGACAGACGTAGTGGTTAATTTGACTCAAAAAGTATTAATTTAAAAAAAAAATCTACTTCATTAAACTAATTTTGATAGGAAAATTTTCAAGGAAATTTTTTTAACTAACCTTTCAATTGCGAGAATTCTTCGTTGAATTTGTTGTTGATAGCAATGTAGTTGCTCCACAAATTCGCAAGTCTTTCAATGAACTTCAGAAAACCTTGATGTGATGTGAGTAATAGTGATAATGGAATTTAGTTTATAGGTGAAATTACGGAGATGTTTTACCGTACGGTTAATGTGGGATAATTTGTTTAAAAAAAATTTAACATGTTAATTTTTTTATGGCGACCAAGGAAACTATGATAAAGTGAATATTATGGAATTGTTTTACAACGGGGTGAATGTGGGATTAATTTGTTTTAGAATGTATTATAAAGATTAAAAAAACATTCAATTGTTTAGTAAATATTATATACTTTAACTATTAAAATAATTAATGTAGAAGTTGTAGTTTACAAGTTTAACTTTAATGATTTATTTCATAACAAAATTAGTTTACATTTTTCAATAAATTGTAGAATAAAATAATGAAGGGAAATAAATCTAACAAACTTTTTGGAGGGAAATATTTTTGCGAAACTTTTTGGAGGGAAAATTTCATTCTCTAAGCTATATAATATCTTTAGGAGACTCTCCATTTGTATCATTCAACATCTTCTATTTGAAAGGGATGGATTATCCTGATAGTGAAGTTTCGATTTATACAGCATCAACATCTTCATCGCATAACAACTCTATTCATATTGATGAATATAGCGAGAATTCTTCCACTATGAATAGAAAGTTAATTCTTCTACTTAGTCCTGATCCTAAGGACTATGAGAGCAGCACTGATGAAGGGGGGGATGGAGAATTCCAAATAAATAAAGAGTCACAGATTCCACTTAGTCCTAATTCTAAGGACTATGAAAGCAGCAGTGATGATGAGCTTGATGACAAATTTCAAAAGAATGGAGTGTCACAATGTCCACTTAGTCCTAATTCTAAGGACTATGAGAGCAACAGTGATGAAGAGCATGATGGTGAAGTTCAAAAGAATGGAGTGTCACGGTGTCCACTTAGTCCTAATTCTGAGGACTATGAGAGCAGCAGTGTTGAGGAGCATGATGGCGAATTTCAAAAGAATGAAGTGTCACGGTGTCCACTTAGTCCTAATTCTAAGGACTATGAGAGCAACAACGATGAAGAGCGTGATAACGAATTTCAAAATAATGGAGTGTCAAAGTGTCCACTTAGTCCTAATTCTAAGGACTATGAGAGCAGTGGTGATGAAGAGCATGATGATGAATTTCAAAAGTATGGAGTGTCACGATGTCCAGTTAGTCCTAATTCTAAGGACTATGAGAGCAACATTGATGAAGAGAGGGATGATGAATTTCAAAAGATTGGAGTGTCACGGTGTCCACTTAGTCCTAATTCTAAGGACTATGAGAGAAATAGTGATGAAGAGCGTGATGATGAATTTCAAAAGAATGGAGTGTCACAGTGTCCTCTTAGTCCTAATTCTAAGGACTATGTGAGCAACAATTATGAAGGATAGGATGATGCACTTAGTCCTAATTCTAATGAGTATAAAGGTAGCAGTGACAAAGGACACGATGTAGCATCTTCAATAAGTAGACAGTCACATTTTCGACGTAGTCCTAATTCTATGGACTATGAGAGCAACACTGACAATGCACATGAGGAAGAATATCCATTAAACATCGAGTCAAATTTTCCATTGAGTCTGAATTCTAAGGACTATGACAGTAGCACTGAAGAAGGGGAAGATGAAGAATATCCTCCAAGTCAGTATTTGAAAAGCACAGCTGATCATAGTGTGGATAACATTCCTCTTAATGATGATGAAAATCCTTATACAAATGATGATCCAATGATGAAGATGTTTCGAAGTAGTATTGTATTGAGGAGTAGGAGCAGACCTTTTCGTATCAATGCAAGATGTTCTAGTTATACAAGGGGTAGAGCAGAATATCTTATGAGAAGAAGTGCTATCAGCGCTCTCATTTCAAGTGAATGTTGCCAAAAAGATTGCTTGAAACATATGGATTTCAAATTTGCATTAGAGAGCAGGAAGAGATATTTTTCAATGAATAAAAGCATGCAAAATTCATATTTAGTTGGGTGCATGCAATCTACATTGTCAGGTTATGATTATCATATTAGGACTTTATTTATCTGTAGAAAATCTTTCAAAATGTTTCATTCGATTGGGAATTTTCGTCTCTCGAGAATTCAAGAAAATTTGGAAAAGGATCCCACATTTTATTCAGAAGTACGTCATAAAATATAGTTTGGGCCATTATCAAATATTGCAATGTCATGGATGAAAGATTTCTTTTCAAAGCATGGAGAGTGTATGCCAAATAGAGAGACAATACATATTCCAGATAATTTTTCAAGATGAGAAATCTACAACTTATACAAAGAATATGCAGAAGGTGCTGAGGGACATGGCCGGTTTATTACATATCAATATTTTGTGAAGGTATGGAAGAAAGAATTCAACAATGTCCGTATTCCTAAGAAGACAAGGATGGGGATTTGCAGTACATGTGCTTCTCTTAAATAAAAAAGGGACAAATGTGAAGGGTCAGAAAGAGGTAAGCATTCATAACTTTAAATTTTAAAATTGTATAGTCATCAACTATGAAAACATATTTCTTAATGGCTTTCTTTTATGTTGTGTAGATTCAATTGTCAAAGAACTTCAGGAACATCGCGAACAAAAAACAAACGAAAGGAAAAAGTTGTATAAGCATCGAAAGAAGTGTTATGATAATCCGAATAAATATTTGGGTTTGATAATTGATGGTATGGACCAGAAGAAAACACTTTTACCACATTTTGTTTGCACACCCAAAAATTTACAGGAGGAAAATTTTATTCAATATCACTTGGTCGGTTGTACGGTCTTCAATGGGAAAATGTTGCCAAGGGTGTACTTCACAACTCCAAATATTCATAATGATGCAAATATAAACACAACCATAATTCATGATGTGCTTTATCATTGGTCTGGTAATCTTCGTGAAGTTTTGTATCTACAATTGGACAACACTTGCCATGAAAACAAAAATCAGGTTGTTTTTGGATATCTAAACATGCTTGTTGAATTGAGAATTTTTCAAAAGGTAAAGGTTGGTTTCCTTCTTGTTGGGCACACTCATGACCATATTGATCAAATGTTTAGTCATTTTTCAGTCACATTGAGGAGGAAGGAAGTTGGGAGTTTGCCATCATTAATTGAATGTATTAAGAAATTATACATGCCAGAGCCTACTTTTGATGTGTTGGAAGAAACTGTTGACATGCGAAGGTTTATTCTGGGATCATATGGTGAGGGGAAATGCATTGAACAAATTAATGACATTAGCTTCCAACATCAATTTCGTATCAAAAAACTTGATGAGAAAACACTAATATGGGGCAAGAAGTATTCAACTACTGCAGAATGGGAACCGTCATCGGGTTTGCAATTTTTGAAGTTCATTCCAGATCATCCAATATTTGCATCAAAAATATTGTTATTACAATCAATTGGTGAAGTTCATAATGCACATAGACAAAATAGAGATATAAATTATTCTGATTGCCTAGAAGAAATTAAAAAATGTATTAGATATAGATATGAGTACTTTGACATTGCTGATTCAGTTTGGTGGGAGTCATTTTTCAATAATCAAAGTGATATCATTTCAACAACAACAAATGAAGATATACGTTTGAAAAATCCATTTATTTGGCCACAAAATGTGTTGAATGAACGCGAGGAAATAAACATTGTTGAATAACAACAATCTCAAGGTATTATTAATTCTTCACAGGCAGAGGAAAGAGAGATGTATATTGGTTCCAGAATATCTCGTGCATGACGTGAAGCCATGGAAGACCTTTACAGGGGTTCAGTACAGGATATTAAGTAGGGTTGCATGATTGCAATGCTAGAAGATGGAGATCCAAATGGCTATCCATTCTGGGTTGCTAAAGTTATAAAGGTCTTTACAGAAAATGAGGATGTTACAAGTGTTGAAGTACATTGATATGCCACAAATACACACCCATTTAATGGTGTGTATAAGCCAGAGATGGTAGTTGACAAAAAAAATGGCAGAAAGAGAAAAAGAAAGGGTACATATATAAATCGTCGCCACACAGACATATTAAAATTGGAGGATGTTGACATACTTGTTTATGACTTCAATTTAACAAAGAGAGGAACTCTTCGCTTCAAGACGATAGAGATTCTAAAAAGGTTGTTACCAGAAGGAACAGTGTTGAGATGGGAGTCTGCTAAAACCAGTCGTAGATCTAGAAGAATTTTGAAACCTGAAATGGTGGGCATGCATGTGGACTCAGATGGGGCATTAGTTGATGAAAGAGAAGAATATGGAACATGTTCGTCAGCATCTAGTCACTCATTTGAAGATGTGAATTCTGATGGTGTGTAAGAAAATATGAGTGACTTTGAATAATTGTTTAAGACAGTTTATATAATTGATGTATGCATCGTATCTTGAAATAAAATTTTTGATTTCCATATGGCGTTAAATGAGAAGTTATGAGGCATTTTTATGTTGTTGGATTATATGTCTTAATTATGATATTTTTATTGTTTAAAATGCCTACAATGAAACATTAAATTAGAGATATAATGTATGTTTTATTCAATATACAAATAATAAACTTCGAATTCATTTAATGATGTAATTTGTTCATAATGTTATGGTTTTTGAATTTTATAGTTGAAAAAATTTCAATTTCTTTTGTATCTAGCATTTTATGGTTGAGAACATGTTGAATTTATACTTAGAAAAGAAAAATGATATTCTACCAAAAAAATTAGTGTGTTTTTTCCCTCATATAACAACTTTGTTTGGCACATAAAAATTTGGTTTTACTAGCATTTTTTAAAAATTTTGAAGATTGACCCTAAAAAAAATCATCGTTCCAGTATCATCACTTTTTCATTTTCAAGTTGTATTTTGCACGAAAATTTTGTTTTCACTGCCATTTTTAAAACATGTTCAAAATTGACCGTAAAAAAAAAACATCGTGTTATCACTCAGGTTGTTCTTAAGCTCCGGAAAAAGATACAACCGAGGTAACCACAGAACAACTTTGGACTGCAGGTTCTAGCCAACCTGCAATCAGAGAGGGCTCTCTCTTTATGATTTAGCTTTGTTGAAAAGGATTTTAGGCTAGGTCTTGGGTTCAGAGGGTTTTGTTTTGTTTTTGGTGGGAAAATCGATGTTTCAGGTAGAGAGGCAGAGCATAGTCTAAGGGTTTCGAACCATTGGGCGTGGAGTCGAGGAGAAAAACTGCTGGCACTTTTCCTTAATAACAGTGAGGGAAAATGGAGCAATATAGCTGAGCATGAAACAATGTTTCAGGTTTAAGGGATGGAAAGAAGTGCTAAGTAATGAGAGGCAGTTAAGAATCTCTCAATTATGCTTAACAAGGGAAGATAACAGGGTGCTACCTAGGGGCAGTTAAGAATCCCTAGGTAATTGGCTAACACAGGTGAATCGGGGTAAACATGAGCCAGAAGGAATTCATATTCATAACCAATTCAATCAGAGGAAAACATAAAGAAATAGCAGAAATTGAGCATAGAGAGTATTTAAACTAATTCTAGGCTATTCTTTCTTCCTGCTATTTAGATAGTGATAAACAACAAACAGAGATAAGAGGCACTTATTGTTCCAGGCTGCAGCACAAGAATTCCATCTTCATATCTCCAAAAACATTCATTCACAACAGACAGTTTGCTCTCCAAACTTTCAACAATCTTTGATTATGGAAAAAACTTAGGTATACACAGCGAGTCTCTAGTGAAATTCTCAATTGACCAACTTTTGTAACAATGTAGAGGGCGGTATATATAGGGAAAAACTATCTACAGAGTTTCTTTATTACAGCTTGACCTAATTAGGTCCGAAAGAAAGATGATTACTTAACCTAATCCTATCCAGAAATAAATGCAAAAAATATCTCGGGCTGCGCTGAGGGCGGCCGCATTAAAACTGAATGAATTCTGTTGTCCTTGCTGGCTTAGTGCAGTGTTTCTGCAATAAATGTGTATGGGTTTCTGCATCTCTGCTGCCTGTCTGCATTTAAAGCTTTAACTGTGATTTGAGGGCAAGGATGGGCTTGCACTTTCTAATTTGACTTACTGGGGGGCTCATCAATGTTCAGGTTCTTTGAGCCCCTAAAAAATCTTCGGCTGATACTCTTTGGCTTTTCTTATTTCTCTAATACTCTTTGGCAATAAACCGATGCTTTTCTGACGTGTTGTGGGTCTTAATCATCATTTAATGGCCGTTGTTCGGCCTCTGCTTCCTTCAAAACTGTTTTCTGCTCCTCTCGGCAAGCTTCGCGAAGAAAAATGGGTCTTTCGGCGCCTTTCGGGCTTCTTGGGGGCTATAAAACGAAAAGATTCCCTGAAGATTCCCCATTCTAGCCCAAAAAATCTAGCGATGAGCTTAGGCGCAAATCGCTCATCAAAAACTGCCTCAGAAATTGATTCCGGGGCTCCGAAGTGCGATTTTTGCTCCTTCGCGCCAAAAAGTGATGATGACATCAACATGACGTCATGTTGTACGATGGATGACATCAGCGACGACTTCAACATGATGACGTGGCGGGATGACATCAGCGGGTGACATCATCATGTACGGACGGTGACGTGGCAGGGTACGGTGGCAGGAGGCCACGTGGCAGGTGACTCGGCAAGTGACTCGGCAGGAGGCTACGCAGGCAGACGACGTGTCGCGGTGACTGGGCCGGGGGGAGTGACGCAGGCGAGTGACGTGGGGCTTACGTCATAGGGGAGGGCGGTAAGCGGTTTTGGGCGCACCGCCATTAGCGCCTGGGTGGTTTTGGGGGGAGGGGCCCCGCCACACCCCAACGCTTGACGCGTGGCGGGAATACGACGGGTAATATCGCCCATTTCCCGGATTTTAATATGCACGCGGTGAGGTTTGGACTTAGGGAATGGGGGTTTTTGGGTTAAAAATGCGCAGGGTTTAATGTATTTATGCAGAAACTTTGGGTTAGGGGCGGAAAAGGGGGTTTTTAAAGGGTTTTTAGGGATAGGGAAGAGGTTATTAATCCGGCCAGGTGTCAGATTAATCCCTTTTAAGACACGGATGGGCTAAAAACAGCCCCAGATGGACCGTTTTTTCCCGGACTTATAAAAATATGGCTATATCGCCAGGGAGGGGATATTTACATAGGGGAATTTTATATACAACGTTTTAGTAGGGGAAAGGGGAAAACTGATAGGGAGTTATATAATACTAGAGTTAGTAGTTAATATGGAGGTGATAAGCAGGCGCCAAGGTCAGGGACCTTAGGCCAATTTTGAGGAAAAGAGTTTTGAACAAATAAAATCCTTGAGTGAAGCAGATCTTCACCAAGGCAACTGATATGGATGATGATGAAACTAAGAGGAATCAAGCAGATCTTGACCTCTTTTGGAAGTTAGTAAGGGACTTGGGGAATTAGAAGAAGGGGGAGTTAGTTATGTTCACCTTTGAGCTCCTTTGCATGAAAACTGTCTGGACTGTGATCTGTAAAGATAAAGCACTTTGTAACACAAAATTGATCATAAATCATCATTCTGCAACCTCACAGCTACCTGCTCGGCCTACCTTCCTAACATTTTTTCTTCTTTTTGGTTTGGGTGCACTTAGACTTGCAGACCTAGATTTACAATTTTTCTTTTGGATTTTTCCTATCTAAATCTACACTTATTTCTGCCAGGGCCCAGATTAAACAGTTGGGTCCCTTTGATTCTCTACCTATCTACAGATCTGCCAAGATTAAACTGTTTGGACATATATCATTCTCTATATTCTAAAACAGGAAATTGAAACCTAGGGAGACCAAGATTAAGCTGTTTGGACCTCCCTTACACGAAAACTCTCCAGAATTGGAACAACTCATCAAAAATTGGAATCAACAGTGGCATTTAGACTAGCACACTTCATGGCTTTCTTCTTTGGTCTCTCCTGGAAATATGGAACACTGTAGCTTGCAAAGTATGACATATTTGGCATGTAAAAATGTCAATCATGAAAAATGATACCCTGTTGCAACATGAGGCTAACAGTGGTTCCACTTGGGGATGGCTTTTCCTTGTGAAAAGCCAAGAACAGCAGGTCAGATTGCCTTGATCTTCTGTGGTTGTTGTATACTGGAAACATTTGTTTTGGCTGCTGAAAATATAAACTTTGAACTATGAACAACCTCCTCCTCAACTGAATTACTATGAACTATACAACATTGCCTGCTTTCTTCTGCGTGCTTGATAATTATGTACAACATTTTTTGAGCATTATGTCTCCGAAAATCATGGGTCAAAACTGATGTATCTCCTCTGACTCTGGTCCTGAACAGTTACTGACCAATTTCTTCTTCCTTATCAGCATTCTTTTGGCTGAATATTACAATCTGCAACGACTTGCCTTTACCATGATATATTGTGATGTGTCTGTGCTATTCTTCGCTGTTGTGCTGAAATTAGTGCAGAGACAGGGCCTTTAAAATTGGAATACTTGCATCGGCTGGAACTTCACAGTTTTACTGCTGCTTCTTAAACAAACGACTTGCTTATAAAAATGAAAACAAAGTGCTGATATATACAAATAAGATTGTACACAGATATATACAAAACTGCATTGTGTCCCTTAAAAGGGATCATGGTAATGCTTCAGCATGCAGCCATTGACAGGGCCTTTTTCAGCAGAACAATCCTCTACAGATCTGAGAAAATAAGTGTTATTTCCCTGAACAGCAGAAATAACCAATGGACCTCTCCATATAAAATCAAACTTGGCATGTTTGCCCTTGTCTTCCCTTCTTAAGTCCCATCTTAGAACTTTGTCACCAACATTGAAATCCTCAACCTTAGCTCTTTTATCAAACATCTTTTTGAGCTTTTCTTGCACAATTTGAGCTCTGTCATAAACTTGTTCTCTGGTTTGCTGCAGATGGATGGTCTGATTAATTCTTCTTTGAATGTCATTCGGTTTAGCCTGAATCTCTTGTAACAACTTGATAGTAGGAATGCCCAAGGATGAGGGAAACCTGGCCTCCATGCCATATACTAGCTCATAGGGGCTCATCCCAATTGATCTTTTGCGTGAAAGTCTGTCTGCCCATAGGGAATTTACCAGTTTTTTGTGCCAGTTCTTCTTGTTTTCTTCCAGCACTTTCTTTATGATGTTGATGAGGCTTTTGTTAGATGATTCGGCCAAGCCATTACCTTGGGGGTAATAGGCAGTGGAGTGGCCCAGGGTGATATGAAACTTGTGACAGAAATTGATCATCTTTTTGGACTTAAATGCAGCGGCATTGTCAGTGATGATTTTCTCAGGGCAGCCAAATCTAGAAAGGATGTTGCACTCAAGGAATTGGATAATGATGGTGTCATTGGCTTGTCTACAGGGAATGGCTTCAACCCACTTAGTGAAATAGTCAGTGGCTGTTAGGATCCATTTGTGCTGGCCTGAGGAAGAGGGATGGATTTCTCCAATGAAGTCAAGACCCCATTGTTGAAAAGGTTTCTCTGTGGAGATGGGTTTGAGGGGCATGGGCAACAACTTTCTCTTGCCTTCCAAAATTTGGCATTTGTGACATGACATGGCAAACTTCTTTACATCTGCAAAAAGAGAGGGCCAATAAAACCAGCCCTTAAAATTTTATCAGCAATGGACTTCCAATATAGATGTCCTCCATAGTCACCTGCATGGAATTCTTTCATGACATTGTTAGTTTCATTCATGGTTAAACAATTAAGCAATATACCTTCATGATTTCTCCAAAATAATGCACCATCTATAACACAAAACTTTAAAGCCTTCATTTTCAAAAATCTTTTCTTTGTCCTGGACAATCCTGGGGGAGCACATAGGTTTAACAATACAAAACATATATCAGTGTACCATGGGGATTGTAGAAAGATTTCACTGATCTGTGGAGTCGCCAGCTCCGGTTCATTGTCCAACTGGTTAATCTCTAAGGCTTGAAAATTTGTTTCGGACATCAGTTTAGCTAAACCTTGTCCCTTTATCAGCTTGGTTGGTTTTATTTCTATGTCATATTCAAGGATGTTTGCAATCCACTTGCCTCTTTTTCCTTCTAATCCTTCTTGAGTCAATATGTCCTTTACAGCAACATGTGGGACATAGGCAATCACGTGTGAATATAAAATGTACACTCTGAAATCCTTGATGGCCTTCACAAGTGCGTAGGCCTGCTTTTCCATTATTGGGTACTTCAAAGGGGCGTCTCTTAATGCTCGGCTGAAAAAAGCGATTGGTTTTTCAGCTCCCTGTTCATCCTTTTGCAAAAGGACAACAACTATAGTGTGATCAGATGCAAACGAAAATATGATAAAATCTTTATCAAACTGTGGGCTAGTTAGGACAGGGGTTTGTGTTAAGGCTGATTTGATACTCTCAAATGCTTGCTTGGTTTCAAGAGACCATTTTACCTTGGCATCCTTCTTTAACATGTTGCTTAGCAATCTTATCAGCTCAACTAGATTTGGAATAAATCTTCTCAAGAAGTTGATTTTCCCAAGGAATGCTTGTAGCTCTTTAATGTTTCTTGGAAATGGGATTTGGAGGATGGCTTGTATTCTTTCAGGATCAATTTTGATCCCATCCTTTGATATGATGTGGCCAAGTAATTTGCCTTCTTCAAGGCCAAACAGAGACTTCTTGGGGTTCAAGGAAATGCCATATTTCCTACATGTCATGAAAATTTGCCTGAGATGCTTGAGGTGTTCTTCATCAGATTTGGAAAATGGGGTTAAGTCATCAAGGTAGACAACTAGGAAGTCATGTATTTCTTTGGCGAAAGCAATATCCATTGCTCGTTGAAAGGTAGCTCCAGCGTTTTTAAGACCGAATGGCATCTTTACATACTTAAATGTTCCCCAGGGTGTAGTAAAAGCTGTTTTGTCTTGGTCGTCTGGGTGAACAAGTATTTGGTTGAAACCTGAAAAACCATCTAGCAAAGAGATTCTAGATGATCCCACTACTCTCTGCAAGATGTGGTCCATTTTAGGCAAAGGGTAATGGTCTTTTAGGGAGACTTGATTTAAATTTCTGAGGTCTACACAAAGTCTGATTTCGCCTGTCTTTTTTCTCGTAGGAACAAGATTGGACACCCATTCAGAAAATCTGATGGGTGCTATTATGCCTGCTTCAAACATTCTCTTTACTTCCTTCTCAATCGGGGGAAGAAGCATAGGGTTAATTCTTCTAAGTTTCTGCTTGAAGGGTTTCTGGTTTGGTTTTAAAGGAATGGTGTGTTGGATCACCGAGGTGTCATAGGATTTCAGATCCTCATAGCTCCAAGCAAATACATCTTGGAACTCTTTGAATAAGTCAATATACTTGGGCTTTTGATCAGGTGGTAAATTTTTGGACAGTTTGATCATTTTTGGCTTTTCTACAGTCCCAATGTTATGTTCCTCTATCTCAGTGTTTATGGGCTGCAATTTTGGCTTTCTTGGCACGTCATTAGCATCAAACATATCTTCTAATGGGGTTAGGCCAGCAGGCAGAAAGTTATCCTTTAAATCAATGATGTCTGCCTATGTTTTGGCTATATCCTCCAAGTGTATTTGTTTTAGTTGTTCTAGGTTTTCTTTGTAAAAAATAGTTGGTTTCAGGATTTTCTTGACTGTTGCAGCTGTTATATCTTGCTGATTTTCATTTTTTTGGTGTTCTGGATCTGTCATAGCATCCATGTCGATGTTAATATTCGAAAACTCATGCTCAAGGGTGAGGAAATTGTTAATTTGGGCATCATTTTCGAATACTTGCCAATCTTTAACGTTATTTGGGACTGCGGGCCTATGTTTTATTTCAGCTGTGAAATGATGGTTTGGGTCAAAAGGAAGCTTGCATGTACTAGCAAAGGTAGCTGGGCTGTGTGCATGAATGTTGTGATTTCTTGAAATCTTGTCAAGCTTGAATTCAGTGAATGCCTGGAGTATATTAGTAGTTGCAGTCCTATAGGCTCTCATTCTATTGTCATTGGTTACAAAATTGCGTTTCATCTGTTGTATGATCAAATCAGAGTCTCCTAAAATAGACACTTTTGCAGCTCTAGAGCTTTGAGGAGTTTGAGACCTAAAAGCAGAGCCTCATACTCTGCCATGTTATTTGTGCATTTGAAGTTCAGTCTGTAGGCATGTCCTTCTGCATGGTTGTTAAATGTATTGTGAATCCATACACCTGCCCCTGCTCCTAACTTGTTAACGGAGCCATCAAACTCTAAATACCATATGATTTCTTGCTTATGGTCAATATCAAGAGATTGAGCTGTTTTAGGATTGGGCAGATTTAAAATTTCTGTTTGGGGAACTTCTTTTGGTAGGCTGGTTGCATCAATTGTTGTGACAGTTTCGTGGGTATTTGCAACCGACTCTTCATTGATATGTGCTTGTTTCTCTAGAGTGAAGGGCTTATTATCATTTGAAACATTTGTATCATCATTAAACAAAATAAAGGAATCCATATCAGAGTGGATTGAGTAAATGGGAAAATTTTCAGGCTTGCTCTCACTACTTACCACATATTTCATGAGCGTTTCTCTATACAGTCTCTTTGGTTGCCCAAAGACTGAAATGGTGGCATAGGAAAGGTCTAATTGAAGGGATCCTTGGAGCTTTTCTCCCCATGATCTTGAAAGGAGCATGTTGTACTTTGGTGGAATGTCAACAACCACTACATCCATGAGGATGGTCTTGTTGGGATATTGGACTAAGGAGACACACAAGTCTTTGATGAGACCTAGACATTTCCCTTGACTTGAGTCAAATGAGTATAAATCTTTGTAAGGTCTTGTAACATCAAGATTCAGTTTTTCCATAACTGCTTTGGGCATAAGATTGTGAGATGCCCCTGAGTCAAACATAGCGTTGTGCAAAACTTTGTCATGTATATGCAAACTGACATAAAAGGGTGGGACCGGTCCATGTGTTGATTTTCCATTAACTTCTGGGCCAAACAGCAGCTCTGGGGTGTCGTCTAAAACATTTACATCATCCTTAACCTCTGGCATTTGAAGTGATCTTTGAATTTGCTGCCTATATACATCGTGTTTGGCAAGTTCTGAGAGGGGAATGGATATTTTTAACTTAGCTATTTCTGTCTCTAAGTTAAATGGCTTTTCCAGTGGAGTCTTGGTGTTGATAATGGCAGTTTTTTCTGTTTCATTTGAATTATCTGCGTTTTGCTCTTGTTTATCACTGCTATGGGAAGTTTTTGCTTGCGGTTTTTCAACTTCAGGAAAGTTTTTTGGAACCCTGTTTGAGCTTTCTTTTGAGGAAGAAGGTGGCAAAGGCTGATCTTTGGAAGGTTGTATTTCTGTTATGTCTTCTACAGTTACTTGATGCGGGTTTGGAACAACGATATCAGCTGGTTCTGTTATGACAGCCTTGCCTTTAGTCTTGTTGGGTTGTTTGCCTTCCTTTGTTTTACTAGGTTCGGAAATGTCAATGGTCCTAGTTCTCAGCTTATATTGTTTGTGTACTTCATACACAGCGATATCATAACCTTGTTTGAAATCAAAAGACTCGCCAGACCTAGTCTGAAACTGATTGTAATCGGGTTTGTTTTGGTCTTCTTGGGACAAGACAGTTTGGTGCTCGCCCTTTAGATCCATTAAGTTCATGTGAGTGTCCTCTATGGGTTCACCAGAAGTAGATCCTTCAACATAATTATCTTGGAAAGGGGGTCTTATATCATGGTCATGGTTAGGCCTACCAACATTTGTGTTCTGCATTTTCCTAAAATTTGGGTTCCTTATGGTATTAGACTGTTGTCCTTCCCATGATGCTTTTCTCTCAACATTTTCTACTCTTTCTCCCAGCCTTTGGAGGCCACTGATGATAGCATCAAGCTTTTGATCAAAAGCTGAGGGTTCTTCCTTGAAGGTGGTTCTTCTTTCCATTCTAACTCTGTTTCTTTTGGCAATTAAATTGGCTTCTACGCTGACAGCAACATTTTGCATGTCCGCAAGGGTTTGAGGAGCTCTTTCCTTTAACTGGTATGCCATATCCGGGTCGAATCCATCGAGAAATTTGTACAAGGCAAGGTCAGGTGGAGGCCTTAGGTTCTGTGGTATTGCGTTATATACATTATTGAATCTTGCACAGTACTCCAAAACAGTCTCTTGAGGACCTCTTTTGATCGTATCATATTCAACTAGTATGTGCAAGGGGTCTTTCTTTTTCTCCCATCTGTTGGTAAAGGATTGGTAAAGCTCATCTGGGGTAGTTATGGAATTTGCAGCAAGTGATCTGAACCAAGTTCTTACATCACCTGTTAAACTCTGAACAAAAATTCTCATTCTTACACTATCATCATCTATTTTGTAGTTTTCAAAATAGTCTTGCATCTTTTTGGTGTGCTGAATGGCTGTGAAGGGACCGATGGAATCAAAATATGTGATTTTTGATTGGTACTCTTGAGGTAAAGCCCCAGCACTAGCAGGTAATTGTAGGGGTGCATATCTATTAGCCATATTGGCAGGTATAAGTGGAACAACGGGGATAAGTGGGACAACTGGAGTAACGGGGATCACAGGAGTAACTGGAATGCTGGAAACAACAGTAGTGTTAGTATGTGCAGTGAATGAAGGTGTGGAAGGAGTACTACGGGATGTAGATGATGAACTAAGGGAAATAGGGGTTGAACGGAACAAAACCTTGACAGGAGTCGAAATACAACTAGGGTAAGTTGTTTCAGGGCTCAAATCAGCAGCATTCTCCTGTCTTTCTTGCTTCCTAAGGATTTTCGAGATTATGTTAGGGTTTTCAAAAACAGCTGGAGGGTTGGGATCTGGATTAGACCTTGTATATCGTGGATTTTTCTTGGGAGCCAGCTTCCGAATTGTTTTTCAGGTATTTTTCCTGGGAATGTTTTTGTAATCGACAAGGGACTAATTAAAATATGGGACAGCTTGTTTGTAACTTAAAACTAGCATGAAGATTGACTGAAGATGCATTTATTTACTCCTATTAATGCAAAGCAAAAAACAGTCTCAAAGGCTTCCTGGCTGACATTCAGGCTTCATCTGTAGTTTTAAGAGATAAACAACATTTGGAAAGTTTGATTTATGGTCTCAGCAGAGCTTTCTTACCTTCTTCGTGAAACTATCTGAGGAAGTTCCCCAGCGGAGTCACCATTATTTTATCACTCAGGTTGTCCTTAAGCTCCGGAAAAGGATACGGCCGAGGTAACCACAGACCAACTTTGGACTACAGGTTCTAGCCAACCTACAATCAAAGAGGGCTCTCTCTTTATGATTTAGCTTTGTTGAAAAGGATTTTAGGCTAGGTCTTGGGTTCAGAGGGTTTTGTTTTGTTTTTGGTGGGAAAACTAATGTTTCAGGTAGAGAGGCAGAGCATAGTCTAAGGGTTTCGAACCATTGGGCGTGGAGTCGAGGAGAAAAACTGCTGGCGCTTTTCCTTAATAATAGTGAGGGAAAATGGAGCAAGATAGCTGAGCATGAAACAATGTTTCAGGTTTAAGGGATGGAAAGAAGTGCTAAGTAATGAGAGGCAGTTAAGAATCTCTCAATTATTCTTAACAAGGGAAGATAACAGGGTGCTACCTAGGGGCAGTTAAGAATCCCTAGGTAATTGGCTAACACAAGTGAATCGGGGTAAACATGAGCCAGAAGGAATTCATATTCATAACCAATTCAATCAGAGGAAAACATAAAGAAATAGCAGAAATTGAGCATAGAGAGTATTTAAACTAATTCTAGGCTATTCTTTCTTCCTGCTATTTAGATAGTGATAAACAACAAACAGAGATAAGAGGCACTTATTGTTCCAGGCTGCAGCACAAGAATTCCATCTTCATATCTCCAAAAACATTCATTCACAACAGACAGTTTGCTCTCCAAGCTTTCGGCAATCTTTGATTATGGAAAAAACTTAGGTATACACAACGAGTCTCTAGTGAAATTCTCAATTGACCAACCCTTGAAACAATGTAGAGGGTGGTATATATAGGGAAAAATTATCTACAGAGTTTCTTTATTACAACTTGACCTAATTAGGTCTAAAAGAAAGATGAGTACTTAACCTAATCCTATCCAAAAATAAATGCAAAAAATATCTCGGGCTGCGCTGAGGGCGGCCGCATTAAAACTGAGTGAATTCTGTTGTCCTTGGTGGCTTAGTGCAGTGTTTCTGCAATAAATGTGTATGGGTTTCTACATCTCTGTTGTCTGTCTGCATTTAAAGCTTTAACTGTGATTTGAGGGCAAGGATGGGCTTGCACTTTCTGATTTGACTTACTGGGGGGCTCATCAATGTTCAGGTGCTTCGAGCCCCTAAAAAATCTTCAGCTGATACTCTTTGGCTTTTCTTATTCCTCTGATACTCTTTGGCAATAAACCGATGCTGTTCTGACGTGCTGTGGGTCTTAATCATCATTTAATGGCCGCTGTTCGGCCTCTACTTCCTTCAAAACTGTTTTCTGCTCCTCTCGGCAAGCTTCGCAAAGAAAAATGGGTCTTTCGGTGCCTTTCGGGCTTCCTGGGGGCTGTAAAATGAAAAGATTCCCCATTCTAGCCCAAAAAATCTAGCGATGAGTGATTTGCGTTAGGCTCATCAAAAACTGCCTCAGAAACTGATTCCGGGGCTCCGAAGTGCGATTTTTGCTCCTTCGCGCCAAAAAGTGATGATGACGTCAGCATGATGTGACGTTGTACAACGGATGATGTCAGTGATGACATCAGCATGATGACGTGGTGGGATGACATCAGCGGGTGATGTCATCATGTACGGACGGTGACGTGGCATGTACAGTGGCAGGGTACGGTGGCAGGAGGCCACATGGCAGGTGACTCGGCAAGTGACTCGGCAGGAGGCCACGCAGGCGGACGACGTGTCGCGGTGACTGGGCCAGGGGGGAGTGACGCAGGCGGGTGACGTGGGGCTTACGTCACAGGGGAGGGCGGTAAGCGGTTTTGGGCGCACCGCCATTAGCGCCTGGGCGGTTTTGGGGGGAGGGGCTCCGCCACACCCCAACGCTTGACGCGTGGCGGGAGTACGACGGGTAATACCGCCCATCTCCCGGACGCTATCCTTCGGGCGGTTCGGAGATGGGACGGCCCGCCAACCGTCGATCTGGGCGCAGGGCGATCGGACGGCTGGCGGCGAATGTGAAGCGGCGGGGAGTTAGGGCGGGGAATATTCAAGGAATATTCTGAATTTTAATATGCGCGCGGTGAGGTTTAGACTTAGGGAATGGGGGTTTTTGGGTTAAAAATGCGCGGGGTTTAATGTATTTATGCAGAAACTTTGGGTTAGGGGCGGAAAAGGGGGTTTTTTAAGGGTTTTTATGGTTAGGGAAGAGGTTATTAATCCGGCCAGGTGTCAGATTAATCCCTTTTAAGACACAGATGGGCTAAAAACAGCTCCGGATGGACCGTTTTTTCCCAGACTTATAAAAATATGGCTATATCGCCAGGGTGGGGATATTTACATAGGGGAATTTTATTTACAACTTTTTAGTAGGGGAAAGGGGAAAACTGATAGGGAGTTATATAATACTAGAGTTAGTAGTTAATATGGAGGTGATAAGCAGGCACCAAGGTCAGGGACCTTAGGCCAATTTTGGGGAAAAGAGTTTTGAACAAATAAAATCCTTGAGTGAAGCAGATCTTCACCAAGGCAACTGATATGGATGATGATGAAACTAAGAGGAATCAAGCAGATCTTGACCTCTTTGGGAAGTTAGTAAGGGACTTGGGGAATTAGAAGAAGGGGGAGTTAGTTATGTTCACCTTTGAGCTCCTTTGCATGAAAACTGCCTGCACTGTGATCTGTAAAGATAAAGCACTTTGTAACACAAAATTGATCATAAATCATCATTCTGCAACCTCACAGCTACCTACCCGGCCTACCTTCCTAACATTTTTTCTTCTTTTTGGTTTGGGTGCACTTAGACTTGCAGACCCAGATTTACAATTTTTCTTTTGGATTTTTCCTATCTAAATCTACACTTATTTCTGTCAGGGCCCAGATTAAACAGTTGGGTCCCTTTGATTGTCTACCTATCTACAGATCTGCCAAGATTAAACTGTTTGGACAGATATCATTCTCTATATTCTAAAACAGGAAATTGAAACCTAGGGAGACCAATATTAAGCTATTTGGACCTCCCTTACATGAAAACTCTCTAGAACTGGAACAACTCATCAAAAATTGGAATCAGCAGTGGCATTTAGACTAGCAAACTTCATGGCTTTCTTCTTTGGTCTCTCCTGGAAATATGGAACACTGCAGCTTGCAAAGTATGACATATTTGGCATGTAAAAATGTCAATCATGAAAAATGTTACCCTGTTGCAAGAGGAGGCTAACACATCGTTCCAGTATACACACTTTTTGTTTTTAGCACTGTTTTTGATGTTTTTCGGGGTTTTTTGGCCAGAGTTCTCGTTTTGAGTTTATAGTTCCCGTTTCAAAGTTTACATTGTTTGCATTTGTCTTCTTCTTGAAAACCCATTTGCTGCCAATGGGTTTCCTTCTAGCCGACAACTCCACCAGATCCCAAGCCTAATTTTTGTGCAAAGATGCCATTTCATCAACCATGGCCTCTTTCCAGTGTTTTCCATCCTCTGAATCTACTGCTTCCTTCACAGTTCTGGGATCATCGTTAGTAATAGATAAAGCAAAATTTGAACAAAAAGTAGATGGACTATACCTTTCTGGTTGCCTTCTTTCTTGAACTGATCTTCTCACACCCGGAGTTTGTGGCTCTTCATATTCTGATTCCTCCTCTGCTATACAGTCTGATTCTTCCTCCTTAACCTCAAACTCTATCTTCTCAGGTTCCTTTGGTTGGACTTCATGTTTAATAACATCTTTTACCTCTTTGAACACCACATCTTAGTTGTACACAACCTTTCGTGTGACTGGGTTCCAAAGCGTATACCCCTTTAAACCATCCTTATACCCAATAAAGATGCACTTTTCAGATTTACTATTCAACTTGGTTCGTTTCTCCTTTGGAACATGTACATATGCATCACATCTAAATACCCTCAGATGTGAAAGAGAGGGTTTCTTACCAGTCCATACCTCTTGTGGAGTCTTATCCTCCAACGCTGATGAAGGTGACTTGTTGACCAGGTAACATGCAGTATCCACTGCCTCTGCCCAGAATTCCTGTCCTAACCCGGCACCACTGAGAATGCTTCTGCAACTCCATTTTACTGAAGTGTATATGGAGTAGTCTTCTGTTGTGCTATACCACACTTCTTACAGAATTCTTCAAATTCCTTGCTGCAAAACTCTCCACCATTATCTGTCCTCATCACTTTTATCTTTTTCTCTGTCTGATTTTCTACAAGAGCCTTAAATTCTTTAAACTTGTCAAAGACTTCAGATTTCTTCTTAAGAAAATATATCCATGTATTCCTTGAGAAGTCATCTATAAATGATACATAGTACACAGACTTACCCAGTGATGGAACCTTCACAGGTCCAAACACATCACTATGCACAAGCTCTAATATACGTTTCGCCCTCTTACCACAGAGGGGAAACTCACTCGATTCTGCTTCCCATATACACAATTTTCACAGAAATCAAAATCCAGAGAGCTATTACTCATACCTTCTACCATACCTTTACCATGAAGTATTCGAAGGCCTTTATCTACAATATGTCCAAGCCTTTGATGCCACAACATGGTCTTCTCTCTAGAGACCACTAGATTTTTTTGCTCCACTTTCAGGAACCACAGAACTGTTGCACCCATCAACAACCGTGTTACCTTGCAGCTTGTACAGAGTTCCAATCCGAATTCCCCGCATCAATACCAGTGCTCCCTAACCATCTTGCAGGTATCCTTCTCGAACACTGTTTTTACACCTGCATCATCCAGATTGCTTACAAAAATTAGATTTCTGGCCAATGCAGGAATATGCACAACACCCGGAAGTGTTCTAACCCTTCCACCTTGCAACTTAAACTTTACTTTTCTGCAACGAATGATTCTAGCCTTCATATCATCCCCTAAGAAGACATCACCACCATCGTATTTCTCATACTTGCAGAACCACTCTCTATCGGGAGTGAAGTGAAAGGATGCACCTGAGTCAATCAACCATGCCTAATGATCTACATGTGTACTTGATGAAGCCAAGTACACATCCCCACCTTCATCTGAGGTGGTTTTCGCCTCTGCAGAAGGAGCATCATTAGATCCATTTCCTTTATCACGAGCTTTAGATTTACAATCCCTTTTGTAGTGCCCTTCCTTTCCGCAATTCTAGCACACCACCTTTACAGGTTTTCCTAGAGATTTATATCTCCTTCTAGATTTAGATCTCCCACTCAATGACTTATTTTTTATTTTGTTGTGGGACCGTCCTCGTACAAACAAGGCATCACCATTCTGGCTCTCCATATTTTTTCGTCTCATCTCCTCTGTCAGCAAGGATGAGACTATTTCATCAAACTGCAAGGTAGTTGCATTGCTACCTATTGCAATAACCAGACTGTCCCACGAATCTGGTAGAGAACACAACAAACTGATGCACTTATCTTCAAATGAAATTTTAATATCAACAGATGCTAACTGACTTACCACAGTATTAAATGCGTTCAGATGCTCTGTCACCGAGTCCCTAACTTGTCCCACAAAACCTTCATCATAGCTTCCCCTGATACATTCAACAATACTGAATCTGAGACACACAATCGTATTGTGTTCTTTGCCTTCCGATCCAACTTCTTCCATTCTTCATCAAACACTCCCGTTGGTTTAGCACCTGGATCTACCATGATCCACTGAACTTTATCCACCAACAGATCCTCCATCTTGAGTTTCCATAACTCAAAACTCTGACCATTAAATTTCTTGATCTCTATCTTTCCACTGCTCGCCATCTTCTTTCACCACCAGAATCAATCTTGCAGATCTCCCACTGAACAGGGTCTACCACAGGCCCGAGCGAAACCCCTTAGCAATAAAGGCATCCCCTTGAAGCCAAAACAACTCTGATACCAAATGTAGGTTTTAACCCCATACAGAAATTATCTGCATACGAATTCTAAAACACATAAAATAAACAATGCGAGAGCATAACACATAAAACATATATACACAGAGATTTTCCCCTGGATCCCAAAACCGAGACTACCAGCTTGATTTTTCATTATTGTTCTTTCAATGTTATAATACATATTTATACATGTCGAAGCATCCAATACCATGGACCGAAAACCATTGCGTCCATTACCATGGACCAAAAACCATCGCGTCCAAAAACATGTGCGAAAATCATGCACAAAACCATAGGTGAGTCCACCCATCCTAACATAGGGTCCAAAACCAAAATTTTTCGGGGTGCTGCCCTGGACCCCATAAAGTGGGGTTACGGGTATGGCTCAAACCCCATGTGACCCCCCCTCTAACCCCTCAGTTAACTACGTGGGCTAGTCGTGGAAAGAATATAACACAACCCAACAATCGTGATATAATTTCCTCTAATTCTGGCTGAAACCCTTCTTCTTCTCTCACTGGAGTATCAGTCATCTATTTCTAGACTGACTATTTTAAAGATTCCCTTTTCCCTTCAAAATCACCTCTCTTTCCCCTTTAATCACCCCAACCCTGGTTATCGACACAATTTATCTCATAGAGCCTATTTTCCCCTATCGGAACTATAATTCCATATGAATTATAAAATACATTATCGGCAGGGATTTTGGGTGGAATTAGCATGATTGTGCATAAAATGCACTATCGGCGGTCTCACACAACCATAATGTGATTTTACATGGAAAAGCACTATTGGCAGAGTTTCACTACCGTAATGCTATTTCACATGAAATACATTATCGACGAGCTTTTACAAAGGAAAGCATTCATACACAGAGATACACTATCGGCGAGCTTTTCAAAGGAAAACATTAATACACAGAGATACACTATCGACGGGTTTTTTCCAAGGGAAAAACGTTATACACTATCGCAATCGCTATCGGCAGTTCCCAAAGGATGAGAACACAACATTACGCCTCCGATGCGATAACATGTGGCCTATCGGCAATCGCTATCGGCGATTCCAATACACCCTGCTAAGCGCTCCCCGTTGAGACTTGCGATGCGATAACACTCGCGGACCCGATAAGCTATCAAAGCCTCCCTATAATATTTCGGGTCCGAGGTATCGCTACTTCGGACTTCGGCACTTTAAAGGGTTAGATCCTCTCCACTATAGTTCTGCGATGTGATATTGGTTCAGACCCGATATGGGTATAAGCTAGATATGATAAGATTTCAGGTCCGGAACTCTATTCCGACTAAGTCTTTTCACGATTTTCCTGTGTAAAACAGAGTTTTGCCTGCGGAACTCTGTAATGCAAATAAAGAAGCCAAGGCTCACCGATATGAAGAAAACACAGTGCAAAGGCTTCAACCGAAGTGTTAATTGGAAAATAATGCCAAATCACTGATATAAAAACTTAGAAGAAAATAAATGAACCCAATTACACATACAAATACCAGTTTATCAGACAATACAATTCAGATGCACAGAAAGGTTTCAGAGGTCACCACGCCTCCGGGATCGACCAATACACAGAGAAAATCCCTCTTCCTTTGAGAAATATGCAATCAAAAGCATGCGGTCCAAATCCCATTACAATAGCACCCAAATTACATATATAATGGTTTGTATTAACAACCAGATCCTAAAACAGGGGCTTTATTTAATACAACTATCAGTTCTGCGAGACATCCTCCTCGAGAACCTCTACTTTGCTTAACTAATCCTATCTGTTCAGCGAGGTATTCTCCTCGAGAACCTCCACTATGGCTTAACTATTTAACATTTATTACATCATGATTTATTCCTAGATTCTATCTCGAGGCTTAACTAGAAAAACAAGGAAATTGATGGCTAAAGGATCCCACTCCTTTGCTTGTAGATTTTTTTGTATTTTTGGAATAAGTTTGAATATTTTCCCTCCAAGTCTCATGCTCTTGCATCAAACTCCTGAGGACAAAATTCTTCATGGGCTCCTGTCAATGAGCTCCTCTACAGAACTGCCCAGCTTCTGTAGCACGCTTTCTATTACCCAAGTAGCTTCAACAGTTGACTGATCCTTCCATTTTATCAAATACTGAAAGTACTCCTGTCCTCTGGTCTTCTTGAACATCTTCTTGTCCAAAATACTTTCTGGCTGTAACTCTTTTGTTGTAGGTAATTGTTTTACCCAGTCAATCTCTTGTGTCTCTTGATCTTGTGTTGTATCATCTGCAGCTTCACCTTCATACTTGTACAGGTCTGCAACATTGAAAATTGGAGATATTCCAACATTAGGGGGTAATTCAATCTCATATGCATTTGCAGAAAACTTCCTTAATACTCTGCATGGTCCAATTTTCTTGAACTTCAATTTGTTATACTCCCTCTTTGGAAATCTTTCCTTTCTGAGGTGTGCTAATACCAAATCTCCAACTTCAAAGTTTACCTCTCTTCTTCTCATGTATGCTCTGGTCTTGTACTTGATGTTGCTATTCTGAAACTGTTGTTTCACTTGTTCATGTATTGCTTGCATTTCTGAAGCAAAATATTCTCCCTCTGCACTTCTCATCTCATCTCTTCCCAAGTTTCTCAACTCAGACACTCCTCTTGGGTGCATTCCTTAAACTATATGGAATGGACTCTGTCCTATAATCCTGTTAGGTGAGTCATTATATGCATATTTATCTTGTGCCAACACTTGATCCCACTGTTTTGCGTGTTTTGCAGTAAGACTCTTTAAAAGATTGCCCAAACTCCTATTCACAACTTTAGTCTGTCCATCAATTTGTGGATGATAGGCAAAACTGAAACTTAGTTTAGTTCCCAACTTCTTCCATAATGTCCTCCAAAAATGTCCAACAAACTTGGAATCTCTGTCTGAGACAATACTCTTAGGCAACCCATGCAATCTTACTATCTCCTTGAAAAACAAATTAGCAATGTGAGTAGCATCACTAGTTTTATAACATGGAATAAAATGTGCCATTTTTGAAAATCTGTCCACTACAACAAAAATTGAATCATTACCCCTTTGAGTCTTTGGTAAGCCCAAAACAAAATCCATACTTACCATATCCCAAGGCCTATCTAGAATTGGTAATGGAACATACAAACCTGTGTTTTGGCTTCTTCCCTTTGCATATTGATAGATTTTACAAGTTCTCACATAATTTTCCACATCAGATCTCATTTTTGGCCAGAAATAAAATCTGTTCAATTGTTCATAAGTCTTCTCTATACCAAAATGTCTTGCAAGTCCTCCACTATGTTTTTCTTTGATTAAATTCTCCCTCATAGAACAATTTGGTATGCACAACTGATTTCTCTTAAACAACAATCCATCTTGTAAGAAATAATCCAACCATTTACTCCTATCCATCAAAACAGGATTCTTACAAGTTTCAAATGCCTCTTTAAAATTTGAATCTGTCTCATATAATTCTTTAAGAAAATCAAAACCTAACACTTGAATTTGACTCTCTTGAAGTAATATATTTCTCCTACTTAAGGCATCTGCAACTTTATTTGATTGGCCATTTATATGTTTCAAAACAAAATGGAAACCTTGAAGATACTCTACCCATTTAGCATGTTTCTGACTAAGCTTTGGCTACTGCATAATATACTATAGTGCATGGTTATCTGAATAAAGTATGAACTCCTTTGACATCAGATAATGTCTCCATTTCTTCAATGACTGCACAACTACATAGAACTCTTTATCATAAGATGAATACTTCTTTTTGGAATCATTCAACTTTTCACTAAAATAAGCTATAGGTCTGTCTTCCTGACTTAAAACACCTCCAATAGCTTCTCCGCTGGCATCACACTTCACTTGGAATGGTTTACTAAAATCAGGTAGAACCAAAATAGGCTTTTCAGTGATTTTCTTCTTCAACAGCTGAAAATTCCTTTCTGCTTCAACAATCCATCTAAATGGTTGTTTGTCCTTCTTTATGGTCTCAATAATAGGTGCATTGACCTTACTAAAATTATTTATGAATTTTCTATAAAAACTAGAAAGACCATGAAAACTTCTTACCTCAAAGACACTTTTAGGTGAAGGCCACTCCATGATTTCCTTGATCTTTTCTGGATCCATCTTCAGCCCTTCAGCAGAAATAACAAAACCCAAGTACACTAGCTCTTCTTTCATGAATGAATACTTCTTCAAATTTAGCAATAATTTCTCTTGCTGTAGCCTTTGTAAGACATAATTTAGATGTCTTATGTGCTCCTCCTTAGACCTGCTGTAAACTAATATATCATCCAGATATACTATTACAAATTTACCAATGAATTCTTTAAGAACTTCATTCATGAGTCTCATAAACGTACTTGGTGCATTTGACAACCCAAAAGGCATTACTCTCCACTCATACAATCCCTCATTTGTCTTAAAGGCAGTTTTCCACTCATCCCCTTCTCTTATCCTTATCTGATGATACCCACTTTTAAGATTTCGTTTTGTAAAATACTTTTCCCCACTCAAGAAATCCATTAAATCTTCAATCCTAGGTAAAGTAAATCTGTACCTGATTGTGATTTTATTGATGGCTCTTGAATCTGTACAAATTCTCCAGCCTCCATCTTTCTTTGGACTCAAGACTGTTGGTACTGCACAAGGACTCAATCTTTCTCTGATTAGCCCTTTGTCAAGTAGTTCCTGAACCTGCTTCTTAACCTCTTCATTTTTTGTAGGAGTCATTCTGTAAGCTGCTTTTTTAGGTAGACTTTCTCCAGGAATCAAATCTATATGATGGCTGATTCTTCTAATGGGTGGCAACTCATTAGGTAAATCATCAACAATGATATCACAATAGTTGTCCAACATTTCTTGAATTTCAATGGGTAAATCAGAAACTTTAGTGGAAGTCATTATTACCTTGGGCTTGCAAATTACAACAAAATTTACCTCATTCTCTTCAATCTGCTGCAAGTATTCCTTTCCTCCCAGTAATAGAGTTTTTGGATCAATCTTCTTTCCTGATGCATCTTCTTCTTTCATGGGCAACAATGTATGATTGATACCATATTTACCAAACTTGTAGGTGTTTATTTTTCCATCATGCATAGCTCCTCTGTCATATTGCCAAGGTCTTCCAAGCAATATGTGACACACATCCATTGGCATCACATCACATACAATTTTGTCCTTATATTTTCCCAACTGCAACTCCACTTCACATTGTTCATTCACTAACAGCTGATGTCCCTTTTGTAACCATGACACCTTGTAAGGTGTTGGATGTTTCATTGTCTTCAACTTCAATTTCTCCACCACTTTTGTAGAGACTAAATTATCAGTGCTGCCACTATCAATGATCATCTGACAACATTTCCCTTGAACCTTACACATTGTTTTGAACAAGGTCTTTCTTTTTGATGGTTCAACTATCTCCTTTGCTGGCTTGAGCAAGACTTTATTGATTACCAAAGATTCTCCTCTCTCTGGTATATTTTCTTCTTCTGCCACTACTGCTGCTGGTGCTTCTCCCTCAACTGGAGCAACAATTGCATTCCTCTGGCTTGTTCCTGCATTCTCCGGGCACTCAAAAGCTCCATGTCCCAGTTTGTTACATTTATAACATATTACTTCTTTTCCTCTTCCTCTACCTCCTCTTCCTCTAGGAAAGCTTCCTCTGCCACTTGCATCACCATGCTGGGTTGAGCTGTTGCTAGCTCCATATTTAGGTGCTTTAGATCTTTCTCTACCACCTCGGCTTCCCCTTCCTCGGAAGGTACCTCTCCCTCTGGCAAACTGCTTCCTCGTGAGTTTTTCTTTAGATTTCAGTACCATCTGATAAGCTTCCTCTACTGTTTTAGGAGACAATATACTTATCTCATCTTGAATGTCCATCCTAAGACCATTCACATATCTATCCACCTTATCATCTGTATCTTAAGTTTTTCTAGCTCTTATGCTTACCTTATAGAATTCCTCTGTTTATTCTTTCACTGTCATAGACCTCTGTCTAAGATTCTGCATCTGTCTAAACAATGTTTGCTGATAATTACTCAGTAGAAACTTACCTCTTAGCTTTACTGCCATCCTGCTCCAATTTTTGATAGGTTTCTTGCCAAGTCTCCTCCTTTCTTCCTGCACTCCATCCCACCAAAGCGTTGCATGGCATTTTAGCTTGGTGACAACAAACTTTACTTTCTTCTCATCTCTAGTTTCTTCATAGTCAAATAATTTCTCCATGCCATTAATCCAGTCTATCAATTCTTCTGGATTCAATCCTCCTTCATATATTGAAACCTCAGTCTTTGGCCTAGATGTGGATCTCAACACTAACTGGAAGAATCTCATCTTAGGAGTAACTACTACAGCTTCCTCGTCTTCTCCAGCTTCAACCTCAGGCTCACTAACATCCCCGTCATCTATATTCCTCTCAGTTTTTAATGCCTCTAATCTTGCTTGCATCTGTTGCACAACTTCCATCACTTCATCATTTGCAACTAGCCGTTCTCTTCTACCACGTTCTCGTCCTCTTCCAACTCTAAAAGCCATATTAGCCTTCCTTCCTACGTTTTCAAGATTCAATTTAGTGTCAAAAGGTTGCTCTGATACCACTAATGGTGGCCTGGGTGCAGGCGATATAGACAAATGCTCAAATCCTGATATAATTTCCTCTAATTCTAGCTGAAACCCTTCTTCTTCTCTCACTGGAGTATCAGTCATCTATTTCTAGACTGACTGTTTTAAAAATTCCCTTTTTCCTTCAAAATCGCCACTCTTTCCCCTTTAATCACCCCAACCCTGGTTATCGGCACAATTTATCTCATAGAGCCTCTTTTCCTCTATCGGAACTATAATTCCATAGGAATTATAAAATACACTATTGGTAGGGCTTTTGGGTGGAATTAGCACAATTGTGCATAAAATACACTATCGGCAGTCTCACACAACCATAATGTGATTTTACACGGAAATGCACTATCGGCGGAGTTTCACTACCGTAATGCTATTTCACATGAAATACACTATTGGCGGGCTTTTACAAAGGAAAGCATTCATACAAAGAGATACACTATAGGCGGGCTTTTCAAAGGAAACATTAATACACAGAATACACTATCGGCGGGTTTTTTCTAAGGGAAAAACCGTTATACACTATCACAATCACTATCAACAGTTTTCAAAGGATGGGAACACAACATTATGCCTTCTGATGCAATAACATGTGGGCTATCGGAAATCACTATCAGCGGGTCCAATACACCCTGCTAAGCGCTCCCCATTGAGACTTGCAATGCGGTAACACTCACGGACTCGATAAGCTATCAAAGCCTCCCTATAATATTTCAGGTCCAAGGTATCATTACTATGGACTTCGACGCTTTAAAGGGTTAGATCCTCTCCACTATAGTTCTGCAATGCGATATTGGTTCAGACCTGATACAGGTATAAGCCAGATATGATAAGATTTCAGGTCCGGAACTCTATTCTGGCTAAGTATTTTCATGATTTTCCTGTGTAAAGCAGAGTTTTGCCTGCGAAACTTTGAAATGCAAATAAAGAAGCTAGGGCTCATCGATATGAAGAAAACACAGTCCAAAGGCTTCAACCGAAGTGTTAATTGGAAAATAAGGCCAAATCAATGATATAAAAACTCAGAAGAAAAGAAATGAACCCAATTACACATACAAATACCATTTATCAGACAATATAGTTCAGATGCATAGAAAGGTTTCAGAGGTCACCACGCCTCCGGGATCGACCAATACATAGAGAAAATCCCTCTTCCTTTGAGAAATATGCAATCAAAAGCATGCGGTCCAAACCCCATTACAATAGCACCCAAATTACATATATATTGGTTCGTATTCCTAAAACAGGGGCTTTATTTAATACAACTATCAGTTCTGAGAGACATCCTCCTCGAGAACCTCTACTTTTCTTAACTAATCCTATTTTTTCAGCGAGGTATTCTCCTTGAGAAGCTCCAAATATGGCTTAACTATTTAACATTTATTAGATCATGATTTATTCCTAGATTCTATCTCGAGGCTAAACTAGAAAAACAAGGAAATTGATGGCTAAAGGATCCCACTCCTTTGCTTGTAGATTTTTTTTGTATTTTTGGAATAAGTTTGAAGATTTTCCCTCCAAGTCTCATGCTCCTGCATCAATTATGGCCATATTTTTAAATTTTGCGTTGTACTCAAGTACACTTTGCCCCTATCTCTACCTAAAGTAACATCACTGGATTCACTGGTCCTCTACATATCGAATAGGGTGAAACTGTGACTTAATAAGAGCTTTGAAATATTCCCACTTAGTCACTAGATGTTGTCTTTCCAACCTCAGGGTTTCCATGTGGCTTTTCCCACTAAGTTAGGGCATGGCCCTCAAGTTTAAGATGAGCAAAAAAAATTATGTTCTTCCTCTATAAGGTGAACACTAAAACAAACATCTAATTGTCATAACCAGTGATTTAGCTTCAAAGTATCAATCTCACCTTGGTATGGCTTGAGGTCAACATTCACTTCCATCTTGAACATGGAATGTGAATGGTTTATGGCACTTGAACTGGTTTAATCCTTTTCGGGTTCTTTCGTAGGCTCCCTCTTTGATTTTTTTCGAGTCTCGTAATCTTTCCTTCGCTAACCTCTGCAATAGAATCCCCATATTTTGCGAATAGCCCAAGCATATTGGTCAGTGCCACCATGAAGAGGTTCACATCACGGTTTATATACATGAATTGTTCTTCCTGGAGGAGAATGTAATATGGCAGCTTTATTAATTTAGTTTCTCCTTAACCTTAATAATTACATTTGAACTGATCTTTTCCTTTTTTAATGTATGATTGGGTATAAATTGAAAATGTATTGTTTATGAACTTCGATAACAAGGAGCGGGGAAAATGGCAGATAGCGGGATTACTCAGAGGGTGTTGGAGATTGAAAGTGGCAGAAACAGAGGGGGCGCCCATGTCGTTGGGGGTCTGAGTCCGCTCAGCCAAACGCTGTGGAAGGAATCGACTGATACAAAGAATATTGGAAATGTGTCGGCGTGGCTCACATGGCAGGAGCTCTCTGTGAATGTTTCTATTAGCAGCGGTGAAACTCAGACTGTTCTTCAGGGCTTGACAGGGTATGCAGAGCCCGGAACCCTCATGGCTCTGATGGGTCCTTCGGGATCTGGGAAATCCACGCTACTGGACGCACTTGCAGGTAGATTGGCTGCTAACGCGTTTCAGTCGGGATCGATTAAGCTGAATGGGCGTAAGCAAAAGCTTTCTTTTGGCACTGTGGCTTATGTGACGCAAGATGATACTCTGATTGGCACATTAACTGTCTGGGAAACAATAGCTTATTCGGCTCGCCTGCGGCTCCCTGACAAAATGCCCTGGTCAGAGAAAAGCGAGATCGTGGAGAGGACGATTGTAGAGATGGGCCTCCAAGATTGCGCGAATACGACCATCGGAAACTGGCACTTGAGGGGAATCAGTGGAGGAGAAAAGCGAAGAGTCAGCATTGCTTTAGAGATTCTGATGAGACCCAGGTTGTTGTTCCTGGATGAACCCACCAGTGGATTGGACAGGGTGAAGACTGCACACGAACTATTTGACGAAATTCATGAACCAAATATCAAGAAAATGGCTTCGTGGAACGCAATGATTTCGGGGTCCATGCAGAATAGGCAAGCCGAGGAGGCAGTGATTACAGGATATGCACAGATTGGGCAAGCTGCGGAGGCAATGAAGATCTCTATCCAAATGCAGGCAGCTGGAGTGAAGCCAGTCATGAAGACATACCCTAGTATGCTCCCGGCCTATGCCAACTTAGCAGCTCCGGAGCAAGAAATCGAGACAACCCGCTTTTCTGTGGAGAAGATAAGCGATGGAAAGCAACAGTTGGATCTCTCAGCGTCGTTCCAGATACAGATCGGGCTCCTTTCAGGAAAAACTCTGCTACAATGGGTAAGCGCTTTAGATCTAGTGCAGAACCTCAAGCAAACTCTGGAATTTAGGCTGGGGATTCCCTCCGCTTCTCAACGACTCCTCCACGAAGGTAAACAGCTTGAGGATCTTTATCCCCTTTCTTTTTACAGCATTAGGAGAAATGCCTCCATCATTCTTACCCTCCGTTTGAGAGGGGGAGCTGTTGGACAGTCATCTTCAGCTGCGGCTTTTTCTTACAAAGATGCAGTCCATGCTCAGAAACCCAAGAAAGATGCTCCACCAGCTCAGGCTCCTAAACCGTTTTTGGTGGACAAGCTGGAGGAAACCCCCTCCATTGAAATAATGCATCCTTCGCTGGATGACCAAATCCAAAAGTATGCAGAGCATGCCATTATTTGCAGGTTCAATGGACTATGGCCTCGCACAGCGGATCTCTACCAATGGATCCACTCTCACTGGACCAACAACTGCAAGGTTCTTCTTTGCTCAAAGGGTTTCTTCATTGTAGTTTTTGCTTTCGAAAAAGATTACCAAAAGGAATTAACTGAAGGCCCATGGTTCTGGGGCTCAGCAGGATTATTCCTCACCCCTTGGTTCCCAGATTTTGATCCTTCTTCAGCGATCATCACCAAGCTTCCCATATGGGTCAGACTTCCTAACCTCCCAGCGCATCTATGGCACTTTGCTGTATTCCAAGGAATCGATGACTCTCTAGGCCGCTTTCTAGCAACAGACACCTCTAGGGGGGAAAAAGGCATATATACCTTCGCAAGAATTTGTGCAGAAATAGACATGAGCAAAGGTCTACCAGATCAGATTAATCTCAAAATTGGAGACTTCCATTGGACCCAGTCTCTAGACTACGAGAACACAGCCTTTCGCTGCCGAAATTGTTATCACACAAGGCACCTTCAGAACTCTTGTCCCTCGCAGCCTGCCCAAAGGAAGAAAGCCAATCCCAAGCCGAAATCCAAAAGCTGGAAGCCTCATGATCCTCCTCCTATGGATGATTTCGATTCTAGCTCAGATGAAGAGGTAGAGGATGCAGAAGGAATGGAAACAAAGCAAGCACAAGATCTGCCTTCGACTGGTCATGAGGAATCTTCTATCCCTCCCAACTCTCAGAAAAGAACTCATGAGTCCTCTCCCTCGGATTCAGACAAGGAGTCCTCTCCGTCAGCCCAGCTTAGTTTACAAATCATGCCAGTTCAGCAGAGTCATCTTGATTGGGTCAAAGTTGGTAAAAAGAAAGGAAAAAAATGCCAAATAGTTGATCCTACCCACGTTGGGTAGAATCCTCTGTTTCTGGGCATGTTTCTCTGTTCCTCTTGTTACTTCTTGTTTAGCAATGTTCTCTTCCTAGTTTCTCTCAGGGGCCAAGGTGGATATTCAATCCTTTCCGGCTGCCCGCTCTCTTGCTTCTCTTGGATGTAACTTCATATTGTACCATATTTCCTCTTAATAGAATTAGTTTTTACCGAGAAAAAATAATAATTACATTTGAACTTGATTTATCTTCTTTAGTTTCTTTATTGGATATTCTTCATCAAACAATTATCAAGTGCACAAACAATAAAGACAATGGTAAAAAAAATTAGGCTCCAAGGCAGGGCGAAACCCCTTCAAGGGGAAAACCCTGAAAATCTCTTATCTGCTTATAAAATCTGCTTCAAATGGGAAAACTACGACCCAAAACCATATACCAAGTCCTCCCCCAAGCACTAAGTCAACCCTCCAAGAAACCCTTCCAATATGGTCAACGATCAACCAAATCAGCAAGGATCAATTATGTTTCAACCAACTTCCAACTTCAACTTCGGCCCCTAGCTTCAACTTGCAACTTTGACCTGCAACTTTGGCCATGTTGCATCTATAAAAACCCTAGATTATTTGCATGTGTGAGAGGAAAATAACCCAAAAACAATGTTTCTTCTTTATTCTTGAGTTCTCCTATCCATCTTGACCTTCGCACTTGCTTCCTCGATGTTTCCAACTTCAAATAGAAATTCTTGATGAGAAAGATCGAATTGGTGATCAAATGATTTTGTTGTTGCTTCTATTTATACACATCTGTGGGGTTCGAGTTCCTTCTTTTAGGCCGACTTGTCATTTCGTAGGACAACTTGAGCATAGAGGTTTTTAGTACTTTTTAGACTCAAAATAAATATGTTTTTCATGTACAACTTGCCCGAAAAGGGTCTTATATAAATGATAAAGACTCTTTTGACTCAAGAAAAATATTCTTTTGACATGAAAAACCCTAGAAGCATGAAGAACATGCTTTACTTAGAATACCATCAAAATGGAACATGAAACTATTCTTTAAAATGATATTTTTTTCTTCTTGTAACGTAAGATATACTTAACGATTTGAGTACATTGACAATTATGAATATTGAAATTAGTTACATTTTCCAACACTCTCTCTTAATTAGGAAGGTATTCATAATTGTACACCTGGTGCAAGGTTATTCTCAAACTAAAGAGTTCTCTTAAGAAGAGTTTGATTGGTAAGCCATCTTTAAGCATCATGATCCTGACCAACATTGTCAACATGGTAAGGCCTTAACTTTGACAAACTCTTTCCTATACTAGAGCATAATACTGGTAGGATTTATGTGAGATGGGAAAATACCTCTACAAGGCACACACCTAATCCAAAGGTTCACTAGGTATGTCCTTTCAGGACTATTCTTATCTTGGATCCTTAATCCTCAAAAAATATCTATGACCACTATCTTGTCTTGGATACCTGCCCAATCCTCAAAGAGTGTCGGTACATTTACTATATTGGATTTTTCTATCCTCAAGTAAATCATATATTCTTATCCAGTCCTTCATTCTCCATTCTCCCTCCGTGGCCTTCACTTATACTTACGGTTGTTAGTCTTGGACAAGTGCATGAAACATGAAGGAAGAATACAAATGTGATGTTCATCATCAATCCCTCTCAACCAAAGAGTATATCCACATTCCCTATTGGTTAGGGAATACATCCATGCTCCTATTTAAGGAGACTCCTTTACTCCCTCTTAAATATAGAGGAGATCCGTGACTTCCTTCCAATTTTGGAAGTCACCACCACAAGCTTTATAACGTATCTTCATACAAGAATAAACTATTAGTTCTTCATGGAAATAGTTGCACAACTCCCTCTTTTCTTTTCCATGCTCCTATTTAAGGAGACTCCTTTACTCCCTCTTAAATATAGAGGAGATCCGTGACTTCCTTCCAATTTTGGAAGTCACCACCACAAGCTTTATAATGTATCTTCATACAAGAATAAACTATTAGTTCTTCATGGAAATAGTTGCACAACTCCCTCTTTTCTTTTCATCTCATTATATTGAGTTTTCTTCCTTCCTGGGTATCAAGGATCCATTTTCTTTCTTCAATCTCATGACAGGGTTCGGGCCATCAACTTTTCACATCACTTTCCTGCAATCATCATCAATTAAGGCATTATGTTGAGCCTTGTCAAAATTCAAGCTATTCATAGCTTCCTCAGGAAAGTGATCTTTGTTGATGAACATCATGTTATCTACTTTCACTGCCCAAGGTGATAATGTGAACACCTTGACTTCTTAATTTCCAAAATCATATACTCAATTCATATGTTCATTGAATTGAGTTCAACACCCACAATTGAACTTGCCTCAATTGTCATCATGCATTCTTGCAGTGTCTTACCAGGTAGAAAAGCAATAAATTAATCAGATAACTAATATCAAAATATTAAATATCAGACTTACCTTGTCATGATGTCCCTCTCATCAAAGCATCAACTTACTTGAGTTCTTTGAGATCAACATCCTTTCACATGATCCATCTCCATATGAATCTTTCTCCATACAATTATTTTAATCAGAGTGCCCATGGATCAAGCTTGATTACTAGCTATAATATCTTCCTTGGAGTTGTCATTGTTAACTCCCTTTATTTCTTCCGAAGACTATACTTGATGTTGATCAACATTGTTATATTTATGCCATGCAATCTTGTGAGAGAGTCTTGATCTCCATCTATTTCACAACATGTCAAATGTCTATTTTCAAGCATCATGTAGCCATATGAAATACTTACCAAGCGCATTGACATATGAGTCTTTGAAGATTTATGTGGTGAGAATATTGAGTATGATGTTGTATTGAAATTTGTTCCACAGTATTAATTTTTGCGTCAACGTTTCAAGTCTATAACAAGACTCATCGTTAGGAAAAAATCCCAAACTCTTCCTTCATGATTCTTGTAGATATGAACAATACCCTAGAGAAGAGTTACTTAAATTATGCATACCTTTGTTTTTCATACAATCATCTAGCCATTCCTTCTTGATTCTTGTACCTAATGAAGATAGGTTTCATTTCCCAAGAAATACCTTCATTATGCCTTTCATACTGCAACTTTGACCATTTTCATTCCTTCATCCTTTAAGAGTATTGTTTCCATACTATATACCAATCATAACGTTGCTTCTAAGAATCTTCCAAAATGATGATTCTTATAAGATCTTGATGATCCTTCTCTGCAAAATGACTACCTCTAACATGATGTTAGAAAATTCTTGGATGAACTATAATATGCAATACGGTTCCAAACTTCTCATTCTCTTTAAACTAGATGATCTTTCCCAAAGAAAATTAAACAAATAGATTTTAATCTTTCTACTATCATGTGCTTCTATTTACGATGCCATGATTTTTACATAACCAAGACTCTTTTAGAGTAATAATGCATGCTACTCTACTTTATACTTAATAAAAGAAAGACAACAATTCATAAAGAACTTGACAGAGATGAGACCTCCTTTATGGATCCTTGGGATCTTATCCTTTTGGATTTTTCTCAAGTTCTCCCCTTTCCTCGTCTATGTGAGCTTCACTTATTTCCTTTATTTTGTTATTCACTTTATTGTTTGGACAAATCCCTTTTAAAGTGCCCATACTCATTGCATCCAAAGCATTGAATCTTGGACATGTCTATCTTCTTCTTGGACTTTCCAAACTTTCCTTTCCTCAACTTCTTGGTTCTTGCAATGAAGGCTTGAGATCTTTCATTTGATTCAATATCATCATTTGCCTTGATCCTAGATTCTTCCAAGATACATTGAGCCCATAATTCATCGAAGGGTGTAGTATATTTCTTTGAGTAGATGCTCATTGGAAAACTACCTAAATCAAGTGGAAAAGCATTTATTATACAGATAGCCATCTCAGAATCTGTAACAGTCTCCCTAAGCCCTTGCAACTGGTCTCTTATTTGTGATATCTTCATTAGATAGGTGGCCATGTCTTCATCCTTTGATTTCCTTATTCTATATAGTTGATTCCTCAAGGAAATATTTTGACCTTGTGTACTTATGGAGTACAACTTTACCAACTTGTCATACATAGCCTTTGATGTCTTAAAATTAGCAACAAAGGGAACTAGATGATCTTTAATGGTGATCCGGATTTAAACAAGAACGCAACAAATTACAGAGGTAACCATATACACAAAGATGCAGCGGAAATAATACTTCATTTCATTAATGGAAAATACTGAAATATGCTTACAGACAGAAATGGAAATAAACTAGCTAGGGCGATGGTAGCTTATCTCTGAGAAGAGATGTGATGGCTACATGCCTCTGAACTGTGTTACAATGAGGCTCGAAGGCCTATTTATTGTTAAGAAACAATGGAAAAACCCTTAACATTCCAAAACCTAACCCTAGGAGATGAAACGCCAAACTGTGGGCCCCGTTTGGGGGTAAGTTGGTACATCAACTTCCCGGGGTCGTAACTTTGGCATATGATCTCCGTTTGACGCGTACAATAGCTCATTAGAAAGATCTATCCGAGCACTATCATTGTTGGAATGGGCAACACCAGTGTTGCCCCTGGATTCCCCAAAAAACGTCGTTTAGGGCCTCAAAACAGCTCCGGAGGTTCAGGACCCGAAAAACTGCTAAAAATAGTAAGTTGTGCTACAATTAAGGAAACTGAAAATGCTGAGAAAGACAATGGTGGGGGTCCAGGTGGACTTGGCAGGTGGCCACCAATATCCACCTGGATCATTCCTCCCCCCTTAGGAAGCAATGGTCCCCATTGCATTGAGCTCCTCCATGAGATGAGGAAACTTCTGCTGAACTTGTTCCCTGGTGAGCCACTTGCCCTGCTGAAGGAGTTGGCCCGCTTTGACAACTCGATACAGTTGGATATTCTGTTGGCGAGTGTTCTTGATCTGTGTGTCCATGATCCGATCAGTTGCAGCTTGTTCCATGCAATCTGGATTTAATTCTGTGGGTTTGAGCTGTTCTGCAATGTCGGATGTG
Organism: Pinus tabuliformis; assembly: GCA_031772625.1. Lineage (NCBI taxonomy): Eukaryota > Viridiplantae > Streptophyta > Pinopsida > Pinales > Pinaceae > Pinus > Pinus tabuliformis. The sequence goes on from CM062811.1 coordinate 899,535,227, forward strand.
TCTAGCAATGGTGGAAAGTATGGCCGAAGGCGGTCCACATTGAATACTGGGTGCAGGCCAAGGAATGGGGGAATGCTGAGCTCAAATGCATTGTCTCCCATAGCCTTAGTAATGGTGTAAGGACCATATCGGAGTGGTCTCAATTTCCGATAGGCTCCAGTAAGGCGTTCCTTTTGCAAATGCAACCAGACTTTGTCGCCCACCTGAAACTTGTGTGGCACCCGATGTTGATCATGTCGCTGCTTGTACTTGGCATTTGATTTCTCAAGAATGTCATGGACCTGCTGGCGAATATGTTGGATGCGCTCAATGAAGCTGGTGGCCTTATCTGTTTCGGACTGGACATGAGCTGAATTCATGTGAGTAGCTGCAAGTGGCATGGCCACATCAATGGGGCATAGTGGCTGGAATCCCAAACCCACTTGAAAAGGGCTATGGCCAGTGGAGCTATGAAGAGCTCGGTTGTAGCTGTGCTGAATGTAGGGGAGGCTCTCGTCCCATGTGCGTGGATGGTTTGAGTTATACATGCACAGAATGTGCACAATCATCCTATTGACAACCTCTGTCTGGCCATCAGTTTGAGGATGGAAGGCTGTGGACTTCGTGAGTTTGGTGTCCAGCATTGACCAGAGACTGGACCAAAAGGTGCTGAGAAACCGACTGTCCCGATCTGAGATGATAGACTGTGGGATCCCAAAGTGCACCCACACTCATTCAAAGAAGAGTTTAGCAGTGGCTTCTGCTGTGATATTCTTCTTGCAGGCCATCATAATGGCCATCTTTGAGAACCTGTCGACGACCACAAAAACACAATCATTTCCATGCTTAGTGGAAGGAAGGCCTGACATGTAATCCATGGAGATGGATTCCCAAGGTCAACTAGGGGTAGGCAATGGGGTATAGAGGCCTTGCTTCTTAATGGTCGGTTTGGCAATGGCACAGGCAGTACATGATCGGATGTACTTCCCAACATCCTGTCGAAGATTCGGCCAATAGAAATAGTTTTGCAGTACTGCCACTGTTTTCTCGACCCCGAAATGCCCGGCAGCCCGACTGTAGTGTGCTTCCCAAATCATCTTGGCACGCTCGCTTGAAGGAACACAAAGGTGACCGAGGTGGCATAATAGGGCATCTTGGAGGTGAAAATCTGCAACCTGCCGACCCTCCAAGAGTGTCTGGTATGTGTGGCCGAATTCTGGGTCGCTTTTGTAGAGAAGTGGCCAATCAGAAGTCTCGTGCCCGCAAGAGTTGAGCACGGTGGTTAGCGCCATGATCGGTGGTCGACTGAGGCAATCTGCAACATTATTGGTGCTGCCCTTTTTATACTTGATATTCAAGTGAAACTGTTGCAGGTATGTAGACCACTTCTGATGGCGATCATTCTGCAATTTCCCTTGGGTCTGTATGAACTGCAGAGGTCGGTGGTCTGTGTGGATGACCGTTTCCTTCCCCAAAATGTAATGCTTCCATTGTCGGCAGGCCTGTACAATGGAATACATCTCTTTATCATAAGTGGGGTACTTCCGGACTGTGTCTGAAAGTGTTTCACTGTGATATGCCACTGGATGTCCATGTTGAGTAAGGACTGCCCCAATAGCATAGTCAGAGGCATCTGTCTCGACCTCAAATGGTTGTTGTAAATCTGGTAACGCGAGCACTGGTGCCGTGCAGAGGCGATCCTTCAACTCCCTGAATGCCTTCTGTTGAGATTCAGACCAAAAAATTTTTGCTTTCGCCCCGCCCTTGGTGACTTGACTCAAGGGCCAAGAAATATGAGAAAATCCCAACACAAACCTGCGGTAGAAGTTGGCAAGACCTAGAAAGCTGCGGAGCTCTGTTAGAGTGGTTGGAGAGGGCCAATCCCGAATGACTTGGACCTTGGCTGGATCGACATGCACCCCCTGTTCATCAATGATGTATCCCAGATACTGAACCTCGGTCATGCCAAAAGTGCATTTCTCCAAATTGGCACATAGCTTGTGTTGCCGCAATGTTTGGAGAACCTGTCGGATGTGTTGGAGGTGCTCTTCCCAACTCTGGCTGAAGATCAAAATGTCATCCAAGTATACTACTACAAAGGATTTGGTGAATGGCCGCAAGATGTCATCCATTAGCCTCATAAAGGTTGCAGGAGCATTCGTCAATCCGAAAGGCATGACCAACCATTCGAAGAGGCCCTCCTTGGATTTGAAGGCAGTCTTCCACACATCTGAGGGTTCAATTGGTACCTGGTGATATCCTGACTTCAGATCGATCTTGCTGAAATATTTCGCCCCCTTTAGTTGGTCTAGGAGGTCATCAATCCGCGGGATCAGGTACCTATTACGGACAGTGATCTTGTTCAGCGCCCGATAGTCAATACAGAGTCTCCACGTCCCATCCTTCTTCTGTACCAACACTATCGGGCTCCCACAGGGCGAAGAACTCAGACGGATGTGACCTTTCTGCAGGAGCTCCTGAATCTGCCTCTTGATTTCATTGTTCTCCAGAACGGAGCGCCGATAAATTGGTCCATTGGGTAGCGGCGCACCTGGGGTCAGATCGATGGAGTGCTTGACTTGACAGTGCAGAGGAACCCCTGCCGGGGAGGTGAAGATGTCTTCGTACTCCTCCACAATCTTGTCCATCTGTAGCTGCCGTGCAGAGGGACCCCGTTTGGAGGCCGCGGCCACTGTCTTCTTCTTCCCTTGAGGGCGTATCATCAGGAAAACAAATTTCCTGGTTTTGGAAATGATCTTACTGCATTGTTTTGCAGTAATCAAAGAGATGGCGGCAGGTGGTGCTACCTCTAGTATCCTGAACAACTTATTTCCCAATGTAATAATAACAGCACGGGGCCTTGATTCATACACAGCATGTCGCTTCCACAAGTATGGTTGTCCTAGTAATACGTCACAAACTTCAAGGGGAGCAATGTCACACAATACCTCATCCGTGAAGGGCTTGATGTTGTATGGAAGGCGACACTGCTGGCTCACGCGAAGATCTCGCCCTTGGTGAAGCCACCCAATGGTGTATGGTTGTGGATGTGCTGTGGTCGGTAAGCCCAACCGCTTCACGACCTCTGCCGAAATGAGGTTCTTTTGACTCCCGCTATCAACAATGAACTGTATCGGGGAGCCCTTTACCCACATTTGGGAGTGGAAGAGACGCTCCTCCTCCTCTGGATCTTCGAGTTCATTTTTCTGGATCTTTGCGGTAGCAACAGTGGCGCTGGGATCCGCATCAATGATCTGCTTCCCTTTTTCATACCCCTTATCGGGTTCTGACTCAGAGTCGGAACATGCATCTGATTCTGAAACCTTTAGCTCAGCCACCAGTGACTGCTTGGCCCGACACTCACTTGTGTTGTGAGTGGAGCTCTTATGGAACTCGCACCATTTTCCAGTGTCCTTTCTCGGCTTCGCGGCGTTGCTCTTTGCTTGCAGCTTCGGCTATTTGTCTTGGGCTGTCCCGCCTTGGCTTTGTCCTTTGTTCTGTGGTTTAGGGGCACCTTTCCCTTGCTTTGGATTCGCAGATCCAAAGTCTCGCTTCTTTTGTTTAAACTTCTGCTCGACCTTGACGGCATACCGGTATGCTGTGCCGAGCGAGGGGATGTTTAGGAACTGTATTTCTTCCTGGATGTACTTGTTCAGGCAGCCACGGTATTTGAGTATCAAATGTTGCTCCGAATCCTTGATACCCAACTTTGTGCGAAGGGTATGGAAAAGATTGGTGAACTCCGGCACGTCTTGGTCCCTTCCCTGCCGCAGCGTGGTCCACTTTATGTATTCATCCTCATAGCTTCCGACAGGGTAGTACTGCTCCTTGATGGCATCCCGGAACGAATCCCAGGTGGGTGCGGCTGAAAATAGTGAGCCAGTACTTTCATCCTTCTGCTCGCAGTAGGTTTCCCACCAGTCCTTGACGTGGGGGGCTGCTTTGAGAAGAGCTAAAATAATCTTTTCCCGACTCGAAAATTCATGAACAGAAAAATAACCCTCTAGCAGATTTAACCATTTATCTACGGCATCGACGTCTATCTGACCCTCGAATATGGGGATTTAAAAATTAACTTGTACCTTAAAGGGTGTGGCGTTTCCAGAGGAGCTGCTGGAAGCCGATGCGCCGCTTCTGGGTAGCCGCTGAAGGATCTACGCAAAGCTGTCCATCATCACGTTCCGTTGTCACTCGAGTGCTTCTTCGAGCAAGATTTTGATGGGATCTCCTGCCCCCTTGTCTTTCTTCTCGTCCGCCATGGGAGGCCGTCGGGATTTGCGAGGCTGGTCTTGCAAAGGTTCAACCAGTTCAAGCCCTAACTCCTTATATCCCGACCTTGTTGGGGACATGCAAAGAAAAACAGAGAAAAAGCAGACCGCTCTGATACCACTGATCCGGATTTAAACAGGAACGAAACAAATTACAGAGGTAACCATATACACAAAGATGCAGCGGAAATAATACTTCATTTCATTAATGGAAAATACTGAAATATGCTTACAGACAGAAATGGAAATAAACTAGCTAGGGCGATGGTAGCTTATCTCTGAGAAGAGATGTGATGGCTACATGCCTCTGAACTGTGTTACAATGAGGCTCGAAGGCCTATTTATTGTTTAGAAACAATGGAAAAACCCTTAACATTCCAAAACCTAACCCTAGGAGATGAAACGCCAAACTGTGGGCCCCGTTTGGGGGTAAGTTGGTACATCAACTTCCCGGGGTCGTAACTTTGGCATATGATCTCCGTTTGATGCGTACAATAGCTCATTAGAAAGATCTATCCGAGCACTATCATTTTTGGAATTTGCAACACCAGTCCATTCCATGGACTCGTGTTGCCCCTGGATTCCCCAAAAAACGTCGTTTAGGGCCTCAAAACGGCTCCGGAGGTTCAGGACCCGAAAAACTGCTAAAAATAGTAAGTTGTGCTACAATTAAGGAAATTGAAAATGCTGAGAAAGACAATGGTGGGGGTCTAGGTGGACTTGGCAGGTGGCCACCAATATCCACCTGGATCAAATGGATCCAACAATGATACTTTGTGCCCTTAATTATTCCTTCTTTTACTTTGCTAACTCTTGAGTCTTCTCTTTTTTTGGTACAACTACTTCTCCCAGGACATACTCCATGGCTTCATTTTTTATGAGTGGCAAGTCAATCCTTTTCTTCCATGCTAGGAAGCTTGATGATCCAACGAGTTTGTTGTAGCCATGTTATCTATATATTGGGACATAGAAAATAATATACTACTTACTTGTCAACCAAGAGTCCTCCTTCTTGATGAATTCTCCAACTATCTAGATGTTTTTCAAGACCTCCAAGGAGACTTCAAGGATGTCCTCAAAAGATGTCTTCTCGAATTCCTTCAACAATGATGTCTTCAAACAACTCCAAAGAGTGAATGATGATATCAAGATCCCTTGATACTTCCTTTTCTTCAAGATGATGGACAAAGACTTGTCCTTCCTTCCTTTAATGAGACCTTGATGATGAGGTCTTCTTCAACAAAAGCTTGATGTGTAAACCATGTTTCTATATCAACAAGTCTTCTTCTTCTTTCCTTGTGCCCTTATAAAAATGATTCCCCTTGAAAAGCAAACCCTTCTTTGTGTCCTTCCAACTACATTCTCTTTTTCACCTTAACTCTGATACCATGTTGGAGAATGCAATATGGTAGATTTATTAATTCAAATTTCCCTTAACCTTAATAATTGAATGTGAACTTTATTTATCTTTTTGAGTTTCTTTATTAGATCTTCTTCATCAAACAATTATCAAGTGCAAAAACAATAAAGACAATGGACATAAAAATTAGGCTCCAAGCTAGGGAAAAACCCCTCCAAGGGGAAAACCTAGAAAATATCTTCTCTTCTTATAGAATATGTTTCAAATGAGAAAACCAAGACCCAAAACCCTAGACCAAGTCCTCCTCCAAGCACCAAGTCAACCCTTGAATAATCCTTTCCAATATGGTCAGAGATCAACCAAATTAGCAAGGATCAATTATGCTTCAACTAGCTTCTAGCTTCAGCTTCAACCTACAACTTCAGCCCTGTTGTAGCTGTAAAAATCCTAGATTCTTTGCATGTGTGAGAGGAGAATAGCCCAAAAGAAATGTTACGTCTTTCTTCTTGAGTTCTCCTTGCCTTCTTGACCTTCACACTTTCTTCCTTGATGTTGCTAGGTTCAGATCGAACTTCTTGACGAGAGAGATCGAATTGGTGATCAAATGAGGTTGATGTTGCTTTGATTTATACACATCTATGGGGTTCAAGTTCCTTCTTCTAGGTTGACTTGTGCTTGGAGTTTTCTAGGACTTTCTAGACTCAAAATCAATATCTTTTTCTTGTTACAAATTGCCCAAAAGGATCTTATATAAATGATAAAGACTCTTTTGACTTGAGAAATATATTCTTTTGACATGACAAACCCTAGAAGCATGAAGAACATGATTTACCTAGAAGACCATCAAAATGGAGCATGAAACCCATGCTTTAAAACATTTTTTTTCTTGTAACATAAGATATACATAATGATTTGAGTACATTGACAATTATGAAGACCGAAACTAGTTATATTTTCCAACACTTCTAGGCACACAAACCTCTTCTCTGTCGAATATTAAGGGTTGTTAATAGATTCATCGACCATGGATGGGGTTTTATGACTTCTGGCTTAACTAATATGGATCCCCTACAAATCTCCACAATATACCCAAAGAAGCCTGCCCTAATATTAATATAATATGTAAACTATTATGGATCTTCCATTGGACAATTTGTCAAAAGAGATCTACTAAAATCTATTAGAAAATTTGAGAGCTACACTATGAGGGTTAATTTATCCTTAGATTTTTGGATTTGTTAATTATTGTTTATTGTGCACGCATTGATCCAGGTGGATATTGGTGGCCACCCGCTAATTCCACTTGGATCCCCTCTAATGCTTCTTACAGCTTTTCTCAGTTTCCTTAATTATAGCACAATTTACTATTTTTAGCAGTTTTTCGGGTCCTAAACTTCCGGAGCCGTTTTGAGGCCCTAAACGACATTTCTTGGGAAATCCATCGCCAACGATTTTTTTGATAAAAATCGTCTTTTCCATCGTATTCCTCGGAGAGATCTTTCCAACGGGCTATCATGCATGTCAAACGGAGATAGTACGACCAATTCGCGACCCCGGGAAGTTGATGTACCAACTTACCCAAAAACGGGGCCCACAATTTGGCGTTTCATCTTCTAGGGTTAGGTTTTGGAATGTGAAGGGTTTTCCATTGTTTCTCAACAATAAATAGGCCTTCGAGCCTCATTGTAAGACAGTTCAGAGGCATGTAGCCACCACATCTCTTCTCAGAGATAAGCTACCATCGCCCTAGCTAGTTTATTTCCATTTCTGTTTGTAAGCATATTTCAGTGTTTTATAGTAATGAATTGAGGTATTATTTCCGCTGCATATCTGTCTTTATGGTTATCTCTGTATTTTATTGCATTCCTGTTTAAATCCGGATCATTGGTATCAGAGCGGTCTGCTTTTCTTCTCTGTTTTTCTTTGCATGTCCCCAACGAGGTCGAGATATAAGGAGTTAGGGCTTGAACTGGTTGAACCTTTGCAAGACCAGCCTCGCAAATCCCGACGGCCTCCCATGGTGGATGAAAAGAAAGACGAGGGGGCATGAGATCCTATCAAAACCTTGCTCGAAGAAGCCCTCGAGCGACAAAGGAACGCGATGATGGACAACTTTGCCCAAATCCTTCAGCGGCTACCCAGGGGCGATGCATCGGCTTCCAACAACAACTCTGGAAACGCCACACCATTTAAGGTACAAGTTAATTTTGAAATCCCCATATTCGAGGGTCAGATAGACGCAGATGCCGTCGATAAATGGTTAAATGTGCTAGAGGGTTATTTTTCTGTTCATGATTTTTCCAGTCGGGAAAAGATTATTTTCGCTCTTCTCAAAGCAGCCCCCCACATCAAGGATTGGTGGGAAACCTACTGCGAACAGAAAGATGAAAGTACATGCTCACTATTTTCAGTCGCACCGACTTGGGATTCATTCCGAGATGCCATCAAGGAGCAGTACTACCCTGTCGGAAGCTATGAGGATCAATACATAAAGTGGACCACGCTACGGCAGGGAAGGGACCAAGACATACCAGAGTTTACCAATATTTTCCATACCCTTCGCACAAAGTTGGGTATCAAGGATACAGAGCAGCATTTGGTACTAAAATACCTTGGCTGCCTGCACAAGTACATCCAAGAAGAAATAGAATTTTTGAACATCTCCTCGCTCGGCATGGCATACCGATATGCCATCAAGGTCGAGCAAAAGTTTAAATAGAAGAAGCGAGACTTTGGGTCTGCGAATCTGAAACAAGGGAAAGGTGCCCCCAAACCGCAGAACAAAGGACAAAGCCAAGGCGGGGCGGCCCAAGACAACCCGCCAAAGCTGCAAGCAAAGAACAACGCCGCGAAGCCGAAAAAGGACACCGGAAAGTGGTGTGAGTTTCATAAGAGCTCCACTCACAACACAAGTGAGTGTCGGGCCAAGCAGTCACTGGTGGCCGAGCTAAAGGTTTCAGAATCAGATGCATGTTTTGACTCTGAGTCAGAACTCGATAAGGGGAATGACAAAGGGAAGTAGATTATCGATGCGGAGCCCAACGCCACTGTTGCCACCACGAAGATCCAGAAGGAGGAACCTGAAGATCCAGAGGAGGAGGAGCATCTCTTCCACTCCCAGATGTGGGTAAAGGGCTCCCCACTACAGTTCATTGTCGACAGCGGGAGCCAAAAGAACCTCATTTCGGCAGAGGTCGTGAAACGACTGGGCTTACCGACCACAGCACATCCACAACCATACACCATTGGGTGGCTGCACCAAGGACGGGATCTTCGCGTGAGCCAACAGTGTCGCCTTCCATACAACATCAAGCCCTTCACGGATGAGGTATTGTGTGACATTGTACCCCTTGAAGTTTGTGATGTGTTATTAGGACAACCATACTTGTGGAAGCGACATGCTGTGTATGAGTCAAGGCCCCGTGCTGTTATTGTTACTTTGGGAAATAAGTTGTACAGGATACCAGAGGTAGCACCGCCTACCGCCATCTCTTTGGTTACTGCAAAACAATGCAGTAAGCTCATTTCCAAAACCAGGAAGTTTGTTTTCCTGATGATACGCCCTCAAGAAAAGAAGAAAACGGTGGCCACGACCTCTAGACAGGGCCCCTCCGCACGACAAATACAGAGGGACAAGGTAGTGGAGGAGTATGAGGACATCTTCACCTCCCCCGTAGGGGTTCCTCTGCACTGTCAGGTCAAGCACTCCATTGATCTAACCCCAGGTTCACCGCTGCCCAATGGACCAATCTATCGACGCTCTGTTATGGAGAACGATGAAATGAAGAGGCAGATTCAGGAGCTGCTGCAAAAAGGTCACATCCGTCCGAGTTCATCGCCCTGTGGGAGCCCGATTGTGCTGGTACAAAAGAAGGATGGGACTTGGAGACTCTGTATTGACTATCGGGCGCTGAACAAGATCACTGTCCGTAATAGGTACCCAATCCCATGGATTGATGACCTCCTGGACCAACTAAAGGGGGCAAAATATTTCAGCAAGATCGATTTGAAGTCAGGATATCACCAGGTACCAATCGAACCCTCTGATGTTTGGAAAACTGCCTTCAAAGCCAAGGAGGGCCTTTTCGAATGGTTGGTTATGCCTTTCGGATTGATGAATGCTCCTGCAACCTTCATGAGGCTAATGGACGACATATTGCGGCCATTCACCAACTCATTTGTAGTGGTATACTTGGATGACATCTTGATCTTTAGCAAGACTTGGGAAGAGCACCTCCACCACATCCGACATGTTCTCCAAACACTGCGACAACACAAGTTATGTGCCAATTTGGAGAAATGCACTTTTCGCATGACCCAGGTTTAGTATCTGGGATACATTATTGATGAACGGGGGGTGCATGTGGATCCAGCCAAGATCCAAGTCATTCGGGATTGGCCATCTCCAACAACTCTGACAGAGCTTCGCAGCTTTCTAGGCCTTGCCAACTTCTACCGCAGGTTCGTGTTGGGATTTTCTCATATCACTTGGCCCTTGAGTCAGGTCACCAAGGGAGGAGCGAAAGCAAAAAAAATTTGGTCTGAATCTCAACAGAAGGCATTCACAGAGTTGAAAGATCGACTCTACACAGTACCAGTTCTTGCATTACCAGACTTGCAACAACCATTTGAGGTCAAGACAGATGCCTCTGACTATGCTATTGGGGCAGTCCTTACTCAACACGGGCATCCAATGGCATATCACAGTGAGACACTTTCAGACACAGTCCGGAAGTATCCCACTTATGACAAAGAGATGTATTCCCTTGTGCAGGCTTGTCGACAATGGAAGCATTACATTTTGGGGAAGGAAACGGTCATCCACACAGACCACCGACCCCTGCAGTTCATACAGACCCAAGGGAAATTGCAGAATGATCGCCATCAGAAGTGGTCCACATACCTGCAACAGTTCCATTTGAATATCAAGTATAAGAAGGGCAGCACCAATAATGTCGCAGATTGCCTCAGTCGACCACCGATCATGGCATTAACCACCGTGCTCAACTCTTGTGGGCACGAGACTTCTGATTGGCCACTGCTCTACAAAAGTGACCCAGAATTCGGCCACACATACCAGACACTCTTGGAGGGTCAACATGTTCAAGATTTTCACCTCCAGGACAACCTGTTATGCCACCTGGGTCACCTTTATGTTCCTTCAAGCGAGCGTGCCAAGATGATCTGGGAAGCACACTACAGTCGGGCCGTTGGGAATTTTGGGGTTGAAAAAACGGTGGCTGTACTGCAGAAATATTTCTATTGGCCGAATCTTCGACATGATGTCGGGAAGTACATCAGATCATGCACTGCTTACGCCATTGCCAAACCGACCATCAAGAAGCAAGGCCTCTATACCCCGCTACCTACCCCTAGTTGACCTTGGGAATCCATCTCCATGGATTACATGTCAGGTCTCCCTTCCACTAGGCATGAAAATGACTGTGTTTTTGTGGTCGTCGACAGGTTCTCGAAGATGGCCATTATGGCGGCCTGCAAGAAGAATATCACAGCAGAAGCCACTGCTAAACTCTTCTTTGAACGAGTATGGGTACACTTTGGGATCCCACAGTCTATCATTTCGGATCGGGACAACAGGTTCCTCAGTACATTTTGGTCTAGCCTCTAGTCGATGCTGGACACCAAACTCACTAAGTCCACAACCTTCCATCCTCAAACTGATGGCCAGACTGAGGTCGTCAACAGTATGATCGTACACATTCTACGCATGTACAACTCAAAGCATCCACGCACATGGGACGAGAGCCTCCCCTATGTTCATCACAGCTACAACCGGGCTCTCCACAGCTCGACTGGCCACAACCCTTTTCAGGTGGGATTGGGATTCCAGCCACTATGTCCCATCGATGTGGCCATGCCATTTGCAGCTACTCACGCAGATTCTGCTCATGTCCAGTCTGAAACAGATAAGGAAAACAGCTTCATTGAGCACATCCAACATATTCGCTAGCAGGTCCATGACATTCTGGAGAAATCAAATGCCAAGTACAAGCAGCGACATGATCAACATCGGTTGCTACACAAGTTTCGAGTGGGCGACAAAGTTTGGTTGCATTTGCAAAAGGAACGCCTTACCGGAGCCTATAGGAAACTCAGACCACTCCAATATGGCCCTTACACCATTACCAAGGCTGTGGGAGAGAATGCATTTGAGGTTAGCATTCCCCCATTCCTTGGCCTTCAATGTCGAGCGCCTTCGGCCATACTTTCCACCATTACTAGACACGTCCGACATTGCAGAACAACTCACACCCACAGAGTTAAATCCAGCTTGCATGGAACAAGCTGCAACTGATCGGATCATGGACACACAGATCAAGCACACTCGCCATCAGAATATCCAACTGTATCGAGTTGTCAAAGCAGGACAACTCCTTCACTAGGGCAAGTGGCTCACCAAGGACCAAGTGCAGCAGAAGTTCCCTCATCTCATGGAGGAACTCAACGCAATGGGGACCATTGCTTCCTAAGGGGGGAGGAATGATCCAAGTGGATATTGGTGGCCACCCGCTAATTCCACTTGGATCCCCTCTAATGCTTCTTACAATTTTTTCAGTTTCCTTAATTATAGCACAGTTTACTATTTTTAGCAGTTTTTCGGGTCCTAAACTTCCGGAGCCGTTTTGAGGCCCTAAACGACGTTTTTTGGGAAATCCACCGCCCAACGATTTTTATTGATAAAAATAGTCTTTTCCGTCGTATTCCTCGGAGAGATCTTTCCAACGGGCTATCATGCACGTCAAACGGAGATAGTACGACCAATTCGCGACCCCGGGAAGTTGATGTACCAACTTACCCAAAAACGGGGCCCACAATTTGGCGTTTCATCTTCTAGGGTTAGGTTTTGGAATGTGAAGGGTTTTCCATTGTTTCTCAACAATAAATAGGCCTTCGAGCCTCATTGTAAGACAGTTCAGAGGCATGTAGCCACCACATCTCTTCTCAGAGATAAGCTACCATCGCCCTAGCTGGTTTATTTCGATTTCTGTTTGTAAGCATATTTCAGTATTTTACAGTAATGAATTGAGGTATTATTTCCGCTGCATATCTGTCTTTATGGTTATCTCTATATTTTATTGCGTTCCTGTTTAAATCCGGATCACGCATGCAAATTATAATTATGCAAAAAATAGAGAACAAATAGAACAACCACTCATATACCACAATAGCATAAGATATGGGTTTGGAAACCCTTTCGAGAGAAAACCTTGCCAAAAGGTTCTCTTTCTCTGAATAAAAATGGATGCAAGTACAAAGGAGTGAAACCTATGGCCCATGGGTTTCAACAACACTTAAACCCTCTATATTATCTCTCTCACTATCCACTCTCAGCTACTTTTCTCATATATGGAAAAATATGCACTCAAATATAATGGAACCCCTTTTCCTCCTTGTGGCCTAGTTATAACACAACCCAATAACCTACTAATGGTTAAGTTTTACTTGTTCAAATCTCGACTAGAGTTACAATATCGACTCTTCAAGAGTCTTATTCATTCTGATCACATGGATAAACCATTTTTCATGAGTAATAAGGGTTTACATGCCATCATCTTGAATCATGGTGTTTAGAATGAGAAGGTCAACTTCTAGTTGGCATAGCTTTTGCATACAGACTTTGATTGAGGTGATCCTTGTGTTGTTGGAAAGTTATATGTGTGAATAATAGTGCTAAGGGGTGTGTGCTTAAGTGAGATTTTTTTTCATTGAAAAATATTGTTTGATGGCCCAAACTGCTTTTGGAAGGTTTCACACCCCAATTTTCCAAACTGGGACCCGTTGGTAAAAAATGTCCTATGAGTTGATCCTTCCCTTTTTTCCTTTATAAGAGCATCAATATGGATGAAAAATAGTATAATGATCTAATCCTAATCATCTTTCACCTCATCCTCCTACTAGTGGTGAGAATTGGAAATGTCATTTTGTCATACCAAGGGAATCCTCTGTTTATTTCTATAAAGAAGGATTTCAAGTCACGAGTTATGTATTCAGTGATCCTTATAAATATGATAAGGTTGAGGATATCCATCCCTTAATTAATGTGTCTAATGATGGTTTGGGAAGATCAATGCTCTCATGGGTAAAATTGTCTCCTCAAAAATTAAAATGACATAAGTACAATAAGGTTTGCAAATATTAAGTGTAAATGGTGGTTGGCCATGATATAAGTTTGAACGAGGTTGAGGGTCTTATAAAGCATGATCTAGTAGTATTCTCCATGGGAAAGGAAGTGGGGGGGGGGGGGGTCCTTTGGCTCCAGTTAGAGGCTAGATTGAAATAGTTTTTGGGATATATGTCATTTTTTCATATCTTGGTATGCCATTGGGTGTGTGATCTAAGTTGCATACGAAAAAGGAGGTTGAACCTATTTTATCTCAATTTTGGTTATGCGATCCCTAAGGATTAGTGTTAGAGTGATGGGATCTAGGTTTATATCCCCATAGAAAGGCTTTAATCTTTGAAAAATCTAGGTGTTTATCGTTAAGCTATAATTTGAATATTGCAGCTGGTTATGTTTAATTTTGATTAAAACCCAATCGAGCATTTTTGTCACCACAAAAGAAGATTTCTAGTCAATGGAGGACAAGTAAGTGAATTGTGGGAATGTGTCTTAATGAAAATGGAGATTATTTAGGGTTTTAGGCAACATATTCATATGCTATATTATTTGAATATGCCTTTTCAATGCTCCCGCTATTGTAAAGTTTAGCATTTTTAGAAGGATTACATAGATACATAAGGGGGTTAGTGGGACTCATATGACATGGGATAAAAAAAAGTGGCCCAATGGATTTAATGGTGACGATGGAAGATCCATTAATTATAACATTAGGCATATATCCTTAAGCTTTGGATCCCATTACAACTCATTCCTATACCATTGTTAGCAACAAGATCCCCTCGCTACTTCAAGAAGTGAATCCCCCACCACTTAAAGTAGACAAAGTGAAAGGTATTATATTTAATATGAATCTAAAATGTATATTTTTAAGCCTATGTTAGGAGGGAAAGGTTGGTTAGATTCAGACCCAAAGTTCCCTCTTCCTTCTAAGGCCCCCCCCTTTTTGGTGATGTCCCTATTCCTTCTCCCATTTTACATGCACCCTAGAGGTTTTGGTAGGGTGTTTCAAACCTAAGAAAAAGCCAACCAAGGGGAAATAAAAGGCCTTTACCTAGAAGGTCAAGTTTAGCTATAAGCTAAAACCATGTAAAGATGAAATCTCAGAGGAGAAAGGAGTTGCGGAAGGAGACATAACTCTTGACACATGCCATGTTTTTGGGGTAGGTAGAAACTCCATGTTTCCTTAACCAAGCCCAGGGTGTCCAAATAAGTGAGACAAGGCAAGCATTTGAAAAATTTAGGAGCCCTTAATGCAAGGAAGTTCTTGAATTTCATGCCTTAGATGTTGATCCTATCCTTAAATGTTAGAGCGGTTAGGAGCATCCCATGTTGCTAGCCCTAAAGAATTTGTTCTCTCTATACAAAGATAACAATAATAATCCTTTAGGAAATTATGTGTGTAGGTTCAACTAGTGGAAGTTCTCTCTCCTATTCTAAAAGACTATGTTTTTGTTCCTTGGATTTAAAGGGGATCTCAAGCGGATTGTTTAAAACTTGGAATGCCAATGTTGATGCTATCTCCACTCATTTGATGAATGTACGTATTTCATTGGTCTACATAAGAAATTGGTACTCTCTTAAAGGTCATAAATATATATAGGCCTTACTCATATAAAAGGTTTCTTAGGAGGATCTAAAGGCACACGATTCTCTATACCAAGATAACATAATCTTAGGAGGTGTGTTGAACTCATTGTTAACCTTAGAGAGAGGTCTGGTGTGAGGTGGAAAGACTAACCCTTTAGCTACATTATTTTTAAATCTTTTTCAGGAGACAATAAAGGTGGATTTGGAGCAAGTCAAGCTTGTCCCACCTAGAGGAATGTAAGAATGTGATGACTTGGAAATTTCGACATGTTTAGATCACTTCCTAGCAGTAGAGAGGGTTGTTGGTTTAAATTTCAGATTTAGAATGTGGTTGGGGCAAGGGAGAGTATATGATAATCTCATTGTCTCATTTCTAATCGAGGGAGAAATAAGAAGCTCTCAACCCTTTTCAAATTTAATCACCATTGGCTCTATGATGAGAATTTTAGATCCTTGATCTCCAATTTTTGGGTACAATTTAATGTTGTGTTGGGTATCTATGATATGAAATAGTTTGTTGACAACCTAAAGAATGTAAGAAGAGGAGCAATGGACTAGTTCAAAAAAAAAATAGAAGATAAGGAGGAGTTGCTCAAGGTCAAAGAGAAAATCTCTATTTTTTTAGTGGCAACATTAATGAGTTTTTTTCAAATGAAGAATTCCTTTCTCATAATTCCTTGAAAGAAATAACATTTGTTACTAAAAAGAAGAAGCTCCATGGAGGCTCAAAACTAGGGCAATTTGGCCAGTTAAAGTTGACAACAATACAAATACCTTTCAAAAGTAAGCAAATTGTAATTAATGTGTTGATTTGGGAACTAGAAGTCCTAGATGGTAAGAAGGCTAGGTATTTTGAGGAGCTATCAAAGACTGGAAAAAGTCATTTTCGTAGATTATTTAGGGAACCCCCTAGAATAAACATAGGAGATCTTATGACAATATTTCATATTTGCTTGGAGATTCTAAATGAAGATATGAAAGTGGTTGTTATCATAAAAGAAGAATTAAAATAAATGTTAAACTCTTTCCAAAAATCCAAAGGCCTTGTCCCTGATGGTTGGAATATCAAATTCTACCTTGTTTTCTTTGAATTGTTGGAGGAAGAACTAATTAGTGTCATAGAGGAGTCTAAGCTATGTAGAAAAGTGTTGGGTGCTCTTAATTCAACATTTACTTCTCTAATATCAAAGAAAAATGAACCTTCTTCATTCAAGGACTTGATATCAATTTCTTTGTGCAATTAGATATAAAAAATACCACAAAGGTAAACAAACTAAAAAGAATTATACCCTCCATCATTGCTATATAATATTTTGGCTTATTATACAATAAACATGTTCATGATGTTGTCAATTGGGGTTGTCTCAAGTGGTTGGGTGGAATGGTCATTATCTTCCCCACCCCAGTTCAAATCCCTGCTAGCGACATGATGAGCTATAATGCCTTAATAAATATTGTTGTAATGGGGTTGTGCCTATGAATATTGTTGTATTGGTTTCAAGCCTTGTGAACTCTTAAGTTAGTATACATATGCACTAGATTGGTATGGTTGAGAGGGAGGTTGATTTCTTTCCTTAAAAAGAAGAAGAAGACATATTCATGATGCAGTGAGAACTATATATAAGGGGATTTATACCATTAAAACTACAAAGGCTCTAGTTATAGTTATAAAGATTGATTTATTGAAATTCGCATGATAAAGTAAAATGGTTGTTCATGAGAACATTGCTTCTTCAAATTGGCAACAATTTGAAAACTCTTAATTATATCATGTAGTGTGTCTCTTCCACTTCTATTGTTTTTCTTTTTGGATCCCCCTCTAATTTTTATTTTACTTTTCAAGGTTTGAGGTAAGGATTTCCCTTGTTTCCCTTCCTTTCTCTTTTAGTGGTTGAAGCTCTAAGTAGGTTGTCGTTGGTGGCTAAGAAAAATGGTAGGATAAAGGGGCTTAAGATAAATGAGTCCTTGTTGTCTCACATATTCTTTTTGTAGATGATATATATATTATTTTTTCCAAAAAAAAAAAAAATATTTCAGATGGAAATACACATGTTTCTACTTGGCAAGAGGCTAAACTACACCATTTATGCATGCATCCCTTCCCCCTATATTTTTCTAGTTCTGTAAAAAAATATGCAAAAGTATACACAAAATACAAAAATTCATTTCATCAATTTTCACAAAAACGACTATTCAGTTGTGTACTTGTTTTAAGATGAAAACATGATCACATTGGAAAATAAGTTTAAATTATAACATGCATAGCTTAAGTGGTTTCTCCATCAAAAGTTTCCCAAATACTTAAACCTGCTTGTAGCTCTAGCACTTCTTTATAATAGTTTGTCTTCCTCTCCATTTAGTTCTTTGTAATAAATATTATTGAATAATCCATAGGAGGAATGAAAATAAATCCTAGATAGTAATTGGATAGATGGCTAATCTTAAGGAAATTCCAAATATATTTTGGCATTACAACTAGCCTAGAAACAAACATATACAAGCTCTCTCTATCAACAAATGGTTAATATGAAGAGGAGATGAGACCGATTATGCAATTGTTATTTATGAATCATGGGGTGTTGGATGTAAGAGTAAACTACCTAGGGTTTCTATTAAAATCTAATAAATACTAGTACAATGATTAAATATAGTTATACAACAAGATAAAAGAAAGCATCTATACGTGGTGTCATAGATGGCCATTGAGGGGAGGTAGGTTAGTATTAGTAAAATCCATTTTAGAAAGTATCCATATACACTAGATTTTTATTGCATATATCCCAAAAGGCATTTAGAAAAAATTAAAAATAAAGGTGCTTTAAGTTCTTATGGACTAAAAAAACCTACTAAAGGCATTGCCTCAATGAAGTAGTCTAAGTTATCTAAAGTAAAGGAAGATGATGGATGTGACCTTTTACTTCAAAATCTACCACCCTAATGCAAAGCATCACTAAATGACCTAGATTAAGAGCAATAATGGGCAGTTACCACAATCACCTTGTCAAATACTCCCCTCATTTTTGTGGTTATATACAATCCCCACAAGGGAGGCTTCTATTGTAGATGTTAGGGATCAAGTAACCCATTTAGACTTAGGATAAATGCCCCCTAGGGCTTCCACAACAAGACTCACACAAGAACAAGTATTCAGTGATTAGGGTTTTCGATGATTTAAGGTATAATTTCAAGATAACAAGTTCAAAGGTCCCTATCGCTAGATCTAGAAGGCTTAGCTTGACCAACAAAGGCTCAAATTGTTACTAAACACATGCAACCAAGAAATTACACTTTGTTGTTATAAACTAGGGTTTTTTGTAGCATATAACAACAGTCGCCCAATATTGTATGATTTCTTCATAGAATAACACGGACCCTATACATTTATAATTGTTTTCTTGATTTATCATTTGATTTCTAGTTTATACTATTTTTAAATACTTTCATTTTTATGATTATCTTTTATCTTGATCCCTTTCGATGAGTTATTAAGCTTTTTGGAAGTTTTTGGTTAGTTTAATTTTTCCTATTATATGACCCAATTTGATTTCTTATTGTTTTGCACAATGTTGAAAAACTCATAGAAAGACTCTTAGTAACAAGTTCCAAGTCAAAGAGTTGTTTGCAATATTGAGAGGGGGGTGAATCAATATTTCATATCAATTAATATATTTTTAATTTCACAAAGCATTAATTGTTACCAACATCATATAACCATAAACATTCATCAACACCATTCAACAATGCATAACAATAGAGACAATAGACACATAGATTTTTAGGTGAAAATCCATCATGGACAAAAATCACTAAACACTTCTTAATATTTGTCTTCAAAAATATTTACATCAAGTTTTCATCTCCAATTGAAGGAGGCTACAACCCCATGATTTAAAGGCTCAAACCCCCTAATTTAAAGGCTCCAACCCACTAATTTAAAGGCTCTAACCTATAGGATTCTCCTACGCCCTGTTTACTAGCTGCAATTGGAAGGACACTCCAATGCCTCAGTCTTCAAGCTCCAACCTAATGAATACTCCAACACACTATTTACCAGATGCTACCAGATGGGTGCTCCAACGCCCTCTGCAAGCTACAACCTGCCCTAGCACCACCCTGCCACCCTGAAGTGTTCTTAGGATCCAACTTGAAGGAGACTCCACTCTTCCTCCTTGCACCACCCAACCACCATAATCAATTGACGGAACATGTTTCAACATTTTCAGACTGAATCCACCTATGCTCAATATCAATAGGAAACTGAAAAACAATAACACGCAAGTCAATCAAATTTGCCTCTGCTACTATCTCTTTTACTACCACTACTATTGTTGTTGCAACTTATTGTTGTCACACATACTGTCACAACTGCCACACACACTATCACAACTGCCACACACACTATCACAACTGCCACATATTCTATCACAACTATCAAGGTCACTGTGCACCAGGTCACATATCATAATCAAAGGTCATAGGGTCATTATCATGTCAAGTCACGTCATATCACTGTAAAAAAACATCTTAGATAATCAAGCCCTAACTTATCATCTGTCCTTGTTAAAGTATCAACCCAAATCATTGCATTCAAAACACACCAAACCGTCATTGATGCATTCATGTTGTACCCTAACTCATATCACAATCACATCAGAAATATTGTCATACATTAACAATGTCTCATTGTTCTAGTCATACATCAAATCTAACTTCATACAAGATCACTATCAAATACTGCCATATTAGGTTATATAGATCATTGTCACATACATTGTCAAGAATGTTACATCCAATTCTGTCATAGACACATTTATAATTGTCTCAATTATCAATGATATTCACTGTCAAATGGATGCACATGTACTTTCAGGAACTCTGCCACTTTACATAATCAAGGGAGTCTTAATGTTAAGAATCTGCTATACACTACAACACACAAAGGTCATTGTTGTCCATTTACTATTGTATCATGATTCATTTCCATATTGAGAGTTACAATCAACGGGTCTTGTCAATTCACTGCTGAATAAGGATTATTATTTATTTGTGTTGTATCATGTGTAAAGCATCAATGTTAGCCTACTGCCATTACAGAATGAGGTTGTTGTATACATCTAACATGATCAAGGTTATACATCAAATGTTATTGTTATTATTATGATTGGGTTTGTTTTCATATCAAGCTCAACGCCATTTTCAAATCAATGCCTCATTATAACAACTATACACAAAGTTCTTGTAATGTTACCAATGTTTGATAATTATGGTTTGTTAACATATGGAAACCAAAATGTTTCACAATGAAACCCTTATAGTACATACCTTTGTTCCTACTATGGAATACTACTTTGATCAAAATTCTAATAAGATCGGATTACTTCTTTTGATAAGGATGCAGGTATACGTATAAACTGGTTCAAAAGATATTACAGGGCTACAATGATTAAGAAGAGATGTTGAACTTTAATGGTCATTGTTTAGTAGCCATAGATAGTTTAGGCATAAGCAGTCTTATGATCTTCAACTAAATTTCATAAATGGTATCAATATTTATCACATAAGTGACGTGGTTCTACAATTTATAGTAAAATATCTCACATGATATTTCTTCACAATAATAGATCATCTTTACAAACTTTCGAGTAAGATCTAGGAAAGTATCATCAATTCTATACATAGATCTCTACTCAACTTCAATACTTCACACTTCTTATCATGGAACACATATAGTTGATTATGAAATGGACACCCTTTTTAAGTTGACATTGCAATTTTGGTTTTGAATCTATGCAATATGTCCAATTCTCAGGATTTAAATAACCGTTATAGAGATCACGCCTCAGTTAAATCTGAAATGTTTTATGCCTTTGAGAGATGTGCACTCAAATCAAATGCAAATAGTTAACATATTATTATCGAGAACCAAATTCCATTAATCAATTTGTATAGACTCCAAGGATGAACCAATATGCCCAGACTTATTCTCGGTCCTGTAGCAAGATCCTTCACGATTTCACAGGTATGGAGAGCCGCAACCAAAGTGCTTAAAACTTCACTCAACTCTCCAATAAGCAACCACGAACTTCATAATTACACGTGCCCAGAATAGCTCAACAAAATTTTCCTCTTTGATTCTCGTGGCCATAGAAAAGAATGCATCTAATAATTTTTAGTGTTTGACCTTTTTGCAAAAGAGCAACATGTACCCAACATGCTAGTCCAGGTCAACGAGTTGCCTTAGGGTTTTTGCTTATACCTACAATCAAACGTGGAATCCTCATTGAAACCCCAACCAAGTAAAGAAACAATGACCAAGAACCACTTTCAATCTCCTAGCCATAAGACTATTTTAGAACTCCTCTCACATGGCCGAGATACAGAGAAACATTACTATTAGCATTGAATCTATCCATAGCAGATGCATTTAGGTTCTTTATATAATATTTAGATGAACATTTAAAATGAGGCTGACACGATTCCTACACATGTGCCTTCATGTTCGCAGGTCATAAAAATACAATGTCAAGCTTTGTGATATGAACGACCATGCTTAAGTGTTGATAAAGGAACCATATCCATGTTATTCCTAAAGCCCCCTTTTTTATTTTTTTATTTTTAATTTAAACCATGCTTCTCATAACATTGTCGTATCCAAGTAAGAAGTCTTTTTGACTTCATGAACTAGCCAACCAATAATAAGTTGCCACTTAAAATGTTCAATTTAAACTTTATGGTTGAAGCATAATTAGAGCTAAAGTAGAGTTACCATCTCATCAATATTTGGGGTGTTTTCCCACAAGTTGGGGTTTTCAACTTCCGACGGACATATCTTGCAAACTGTGAGGAACCATGAGACATGCCATATACATCTGGAATCAGAATGACGAGGAGCATCAAATGACGATGATTATGAGATCAAAGTTATCTATATTCATCCTTCAAAAAACTCAATAAATGTGGGGCTACTAGGGTTTCCATCCATCCTTTCATTGGAGATCCAACTTGATGTAATCCAAAAAAAATTAAGACAGTTCATTAATGGACGTTGACATCGATGAAAACACCTTTCAAAAATTTCCCCCTTTGTGATTGATGGAAACACATACTCCTTCTGCGAGTACAACTCCCCCTGACTTCATGATTCGATCTTCTTTTCTTGATTTCTCTCCCCCATTTACATCAATGGGAAAGGGTTACTCCCCTTGACAAGATACCTTCTTCTTTGGACTTGTAAACTGCCTGTGCTTCCCCTGACAAAATTCCTTACTATGTATTATGTTAGCACTCTGTAATTTTATGAGGTTGCAGAAGAAAATCATAAAGGTAACCACAAACCAACTTTGGAAGCTGGGATCTAGCCTTGCCAGCTTCAGAGAGGGCTCTCTCTATAAGATTTAACTTTGTTTGATTGAATATTAGGCTAGTTATGAAGTTTGATATTTGATTTGTATTTGAATGGTTGGTTGATAACTAGATTACCATTGGCTATGGAGTCTGTTACATAAAATACATATTGAATGTAGTGTCTACAAATAGATCTCGTAGGGCAGGGTAGCCAAATCAAATGGATTCTTTTAGTTTATGAAATGGGGAAGGAAGAACAAATTAAGATTCATTTTAAATATAGAGCATTGTTACCTGAATTCTATATTTAAAGATTAGAAGAAAACATAAAATTATTCGTAGACCGGTGCAAAGTGTAGATTTAAACAAATTTTTCCCTTTACTTATCTATTGAATAATTCAGATTTGGAAATAAATGTGCTATAAACAAAGAAATATAAACACATAAGATGATAGATACACTTCACCAACAAATTGACACAAGAATCCTGTGAAAGAACTTCTGTATTACTTTTAAAATCTGTTGATGTTTTGGAAATATACAATAGTGTTCTTTGTACAAAAACCAGCCCTTGATGCTTCTGAAGATGAAGTATTTATAGTTAATTTACAAAAAATATCTTGTGAGAATGTCAAGGATGTATCTGAAAATAATAACATTGAATCAATCTAACTTATTACAATGATATCGGGGAAATTTGAACTGTCTGAAGTGGTGGCACTGAATTGGTGGAATAACTAGCTGTATGGCGCTCAAATTCTGCATGTGCTATAATGCTGAGCTGTGCCCCCGAAACTACTTCTTACTCCAGTAACTCACAAAGTTTATCCCAATGTTGTTAACTCGGGATATTCATCTTCATCAACTTTTTGTACACTTTGTCAACTTCAGTATATTTGGCAAATGTCGGCCTGGTTATGAATAGATTTTTAATTGCATACTGAATGTCGAGATCGTATGCCAATGCTTCGAGGAACGCCTTTCCTATCATACTGAATCTTCGAGCTGTAACCTTTGAAATGTCTCTTGCCTTAATCATAATTTTCTCATTGTAATATGACCATGTGCCGAGATTATCATTAATAACTAACAAGTTTGGAAGTCCTTTCTTATAGAGGGGCTCCAACTTGGTGAAGAATTTCTGTATACCAGTGTTCATAACTCAACCCTTCTCTTCAAGCTGTCTCATTAGATTTCTTTTAGTCAACACTTTCCTGACTTCCAAAATCGTTTCAATTCTATCTTCAATTTCCAACTCTTTCAATTCCTAACTATTCTTGGAGTTAAGAGATTTGATGAGATCAGTGCCTTCATTGGGTTTATCTCCCAATTGCCTTCTGACCTGCTCGATGGCTTCATTGGATCGTTCAACCAGCTCTTGTTGCTAAAAAATATTTTGGATTGAAGGCCAAATGTCTTCCATGTCTTCATTAATCCTTTTCCAAATATTCTCTTTTACTTGTGCCAATGTATTTCTCATGGCACAGTCTTTTTCCATCTTTTGCAATCTTTGGGACAATGTTTAGGACTTCTATGTTTTTGTGAGGAAGGCATTTTCAAATCTTGTACTTTGTTCCTATAGGACTTTCACCTCCTGCCTCATCTTCTTTAGCTCTTCTCCTTGTATAGACATGTTTCCATGGATTCAACCAATTTAACTGAGTCATCTGCAACTGAAGTGGGAAGCACGGTAGAATATGACATTCATGTTGTTGTGGTTGTTGTAGGGACACATGTTTGAAGTAGAGATGTAAAGGGAACTGCATCAAGTGGAACTACTGCAAGTTGTGAACTTTGTTCCTTTTCTTTTACCAGCTTGCCCATTTCTGCTTCCATTTATTTGAGTTGTGCACTTTGTTCCACTAGAAGATTCATCATCTCTTCCTTTTATAGCTCTATCTCTCCAAGTTCCTTGGCTTGGGGGTCCTTTGTTGCTGGCAACTTCAATTGCTTCTTTAGGTCTGCTATGTCAACATTTTTCTTCCTGATTATCTCCTCCGTGGAATTGTAATTGTCTGGATCAAAGCCTTTTTTGATCACCATTTCCACCAAGTATTTGGTTCTGGTATCTTTGGCAAGTGAGGATACTTTCTCCAATTTAAACTGAGACTACACATTATTGAAAGTAAGCTATAGTTTGGAAGCAGTGATAGCGGTCCGTGTGAAAGTAGAGTACACCATTTCTCCAGTTTGCTTGTGCATATCTATTTGATCTAAAGGATGGACATCCTTTGCCTCAAATTGAAAAGTAGGTTGAGGGACCTGGTCCTACAAGAATTCCATATGCATTCTTCCCTTCTCTGTATCATATGTTCAGATGAGCCTATCTTGGATGGAGGAAGATTACTTTCTAAATTGAGCAGATATATTATCATGAATGGCTTCATTCCTCTACTTAATCTATTTATATTTCTAAAAAATATCTAGTTGTCTCTGCTCTGTAGATGACTCTGGTGTCTGAGGTATAGTAGTTGGAATCTCTTTAGTAGCCGAGAATGATGGGGACTCTATGGTACCACTATCCAACTTAAAAGTTTGAAAACCTGAGAGTACAATAGTGCCTGGTGTGTCCTCCAATGTGTTATCACAAAATCCAACCCCTGATAGGCTACTAATCAGGTAGACCTTGAGTAACTATTTCAAACCAACTTTTGGCTGAGGCTTAGCCTCCCCAACCTGAGAGGGCTCTCTCACAAGATTAAAGATTTTTGATAATGAATTAGATGGCTAACTCTATGAAACAAGTGAAGAAATATGAATGGTTGAACATGATCAGTAAGCATCCATTGGGCTTATGGAGTCAAAAAATGCTTCAGTATGACAATAAAATTAGCTTTACATGGAAGTCAGGGCATCTAGAATTCAACATATGAAGGGTACATCAGTAGCATAAAGGAAAACATAGTCTACAAATGTATGAAGGAAGTTAGAGCATAACCAATGAATTCTAAGTATCATACATTCATACTACTGCAAATAAGGAGATAAGGAAAAACATAAACAAGCCACCATTGCACCATTGAACTCTTTCTGAATCCTGAGAAGTAAAGCCAAAGTCTGCATTCATAAAAACATAATCTTCTACAATGGCACAATATGAGTCTTTCTTTGAAAATTTCCAACCCTTTGTACATTAGATCTTATTCTATATATAGAGACCTTTACATAACTAATATTCCCCCTCTAGCATGAGGGGAATTCGAATTCATCCTACTATGACACCTATTGATACTTAAAACTAACTATTAAATGCAAATGACACCTAACTAGCAGTCCTAGAGACCTAATACAAATAGGAGTGTAACTCCTTATCATGATTACAAAAACCTTATCTAAGAATTTAAAGAAATTTTGACAACTTGCAACCTCAAGAATTCGAATTTTATGAAGCCTCCCACGTGGTCATCTGACTGCTGAAGACAAACCCTAGAAATTAGGGAACATGTTTCCCTGTTTTTAGGTTTAGGATCCCTGAAAATGGCACGTGGTAAAGAGCCTTTATCTCCTCATCCATGACACATGTTTCGAAAATGAATGAGGTTTTTGTATTCCATGCTGTCTAGAACAAAAACCTCTTTTGGTTTTTTAAGACACTTCTCCAACTATCCAGAATCTATCCTTGAAAAAAACATGTCAAACAAGAAAAATCCATTCTCTGAATTTTTGGTTTCAAAGAAAGCTTATTGTCTCCCAACTGAAAACACGTATGAAGAAAGTGAGATAGGTTATTGTAGCTGGAGATTTAATGAAGAGAAACCTCCTTCAGAATTCCAAAATACCTTTTCATGTGACCAGAAACTGATATTGAAAAAGACTACTAAAACCAGAAGACCAAGCTTGACTTTCAGCAGTTTCGTAGCGCAAGTTTAACCATAAATTACTCCCACCTCAGAATTAATTTGAAGAAAATGAAAGAGGTTTTTGTATTTTGTTATGTTATAAAGAAAAGCCTCTTCCAATTTTCAAAATTGGGTTCTCAGCTGCTCAGGACCCCTTCTGGAAGTTGACTAGTAAACGCAGAAAGCAGAGTTTTTTAATGCTGAAACAGGGTTTTTCAGGGATTTCGTAGCGCGCTATGAAAACTCCTAGTTCAGTGATTTCGTAGCTAGTTTCAAAATTTATCCAAAATGATTTGAGATATGACTTATAAACACCTGGTAAGGCTTCTAGAACATAGAATGAGGCTGTGAAACTTTATTTGGAAAAGAGATATGACCTTAAAAGACTTCTAACCTTATGATCTAAAGACCCTTAAAGCATGAAATGACCTAGAGACCCTTTAACACCATGACTAGAAGAAGGGTTTGTAAATGAGAATGACACTAATTGTGATGAGATGACTGAAAACTTATAAGACTGACTAAAAACAAGGCAACTTTCCAAAGCTTAGTCCTAGTGTAACCCCTTATTGTTATTAGTACAACCCACTTATTATATTGATGTACCCATGTAGTGCCCATATTGTTACTATTGTGCCCCATAGAATCCCATTATTGTTATTATTATGCCCTTACATTATTATTTATATGTCGGCTTTGATTATGTTATGACCCCTTAGACTCCTATATATAGAAATGAGGTCTTTTCATTTGTATCATCCAAGAATTGTTCATGTATGTAATGTAAAGGAGGTTGCCCCTAAGAGGCTGAATTCTACGGTGTTGATCTATCTTTTCTATCTTTTTCTTGAGCTGGTTTCATAACATTTGGTATCAGAGCTTTGGATTCTAGGGTTTCGCTGCTTCAAACAGGTCATCGTGGAATTTTCACTATAACTTTTTTTTCTGTGAAGTTTCAGAAGTCGCAAAAAAAACCCATTTGAGAAGAAATCGTGCTGAACCTCGGGTCCAAATTTCAGAGCATTTTGCGTTATAATCGCGGAGATATGATCTGAGGAAGTTGGTCTTTTTGTAGACTCCTGAATTACTTTCCAAATAGGTGACCTAGGGAAAATCGTCATAACTTTCTCTCTGGGGATCGGATTGAAATTTCATAAGAATTTACAGAAAGAGGACGGAATGTAGTTTCTTGTATGCATTTTTCAGATCCAAAGGTCGAAACAGTGACATATGCAACTTCATACAAGTTCGCTCTTCTGGAAAGGTCTATAATTAGGTCACCTTGGGAGCTTGTGCATAACTCTTTCTTATAGAATCCAATTTGGATCAGACTGGTGGCATTGGAAGGAGAACACAGAGGGATACTATAGGTCAAAATTTCATAACTTAAATATCCGAAAGTACAGAGTTACAGTCGTTTCAAGGTCGAGCTCCTAAAATCAAGAAAAAGCAAGATGAGGAAGTTTGATGGCAAGGATCTGGTAAATTGGATACTTCATATGGAGCAATATTTTGATCTACATGGTGTACAACTCTTACAAAAGGTATTTATTGCATCTTCATATTTAGAACCAGATCAATTTTTATGGTACGAAGGGCTTTGTTCTCGTAAACAACTTGTTACGTGGTCAATTTTCACGGAGGAAATGATAGCACATTATGAGGATACAAAGAGCAACACCTTCTTTAGAGAAACACCACAACAATTGGAAAGAGTAAAATGGCTTTGTGACATAGTGGAAAGCAAAATTATGGAAACCAGGAAGCGTACCCCTCACAACTATAAAGATGGAAGTGTTGTTTCTCCTAGCCTTCCACAAGGTTACACCACAACAATTGGAAGAAAAAGGAGAAAAAGGGCTTTGTTACAATTGTGATAGCAAATGAACTAAAGGTCATAAGTGTGATGAGAAGAAATTATTTTACATAGAATATGAAGAGGAGGAAGAAAAAGATCAAGAAACATCAAAAGAAGAAGATATACGCCAGGACCCCACCCCAGAGAAAGAAGAAATGAATCAGACCATATCTTGTAAAGCATTGGCAAGAATTACCACTCCTCAAACTCTCAAGATAGAAGGACATATCAAGAATAAAAAGGTGCAAGAAGTGAAATATCACATCGAGAAAGAAGAAATGAATCCAACCATATCTTGTAATTCATTGGTCGAAATTACCACTCCTCAAACTATCAAGATAGAAGGACATATCAAGAAGAAAAATGTTCAAGAAGTGAAAGATCACATCGAGCATCAAGAAATCAATCCAACCATATCTTGTAAAGGATTGGAAGAAATTACCACTCCTCAAACTCCAGAGATAGAAGGACATATCAAGAAGAAAAAGGTTCAAGAAGTGAAATATCACATCGAGCATCAACAACAAGTTCTCCAAATTTTAAAGGATAATGCCACCTTGGTGCAAAATAAAGCGAAACAACAGGTAGATCAACATCGTAGTGAAAAATGTTTTGATGTAGGCGATTGGGTATTTTTACTACTACATCTCAAGCAAGTTATTTATGAGAAGGAAATGTTGGAAATACTACATGCACTTAAAAAATGGCGACCTTACCGAAAGGGAAGACTCTTCAAGGCTGAGGATGTGGAAGCATTGTTTTGTACTATTTCTATTATCCAACTAGATTGGATAAACGAAGCAAGGGATGAATGGAAGAAGGACGAAGAAGTATGGCCACCTATTCAAAAGTTGCAAAAGATCCCAATTCAAACAATATTGCCAGAAATTGAAGAGGAAGGAAAAATCATATTGGAACTGGAGCAGTCACAGAAACAAGAACCCGACCGCTACGAAATCGATTAATTTCAAAGTATCTCATCAAGTGGAAGAACTTACCCGCTAAAGATTCCACATGAGAGGATAATAATTTTATACATAAGCATCAAGAACTACTCAAGCGTTGAGGACAACGCTTTTTGAAGGGGAGGGGCATGTTAGGCCCCTATACTACTAGTGTAACCCCTTATTGTTATTAGTACAACCCACTTATTATATTGATGTACCCATGTAGTGCCCATATTGTTACTATTGTGCCCCATAGAAGCCATTTATTGTTATTATTATGCCCTTACATTATTATTGATATGTCGGCTCTGATTATGTTATGACCCCTTAGACTCCTATATATAGAAAGGAGGTCTTTTCATTTGTATCATCCAAGAATTGTTCATTTATGTAATGTAAATGAGGTTGCCCCCTCGAAGAGGCTGAATTCTAAGGCGTTGATCTATCTTTTCTATCTTTTCTTGAGTTGGTTTCATAACATACCCTATCAGCTGCAATCTCCACTTGTAGCTCAAGGAATATGAAATCTCCAATGAAGCCAATCATCGATCTGATCTGACACTTGAATCTCTTGATTGTGCTTGAAGCAAAAATAAACCAGATACTGAAATACCCAAGGCAGCATGAGGTGTAACTGTTCTTCAAGATGAAAATATAACTGGAAGCCTGAACAATAAATCTTTTCCATGTGGTCAACTATAGGGTCAAAAAACACATATTTAGTTTGATGATCCTCATAACATCTTGTTACTTCTAACAACTGATCTTTAGTCACACAAAATTTATTTGATATGCTATCCAACTGCCTTTCTGAATGATGCCCACAAACAATGTAATTTTCTTCATTATAAAGATCATTCTTTGATGCAAGCTGCTGCAAGGAATTACAAAAATGAACAACCTTTTCCTCTGCCTGAGGGTTATAAAAAATTTCTTCCAGCATTTCTTCTTGGTGTTTGTAATCATTTTTATCCTCTTTATGATCAAAATACTGGCAAGTTTGTTGCATCTCTACATCAATCTCGGAGGACATAATATGATTTTCATAAGTAAACCCCTGTTGATCTTCATGCTGCATTTCATAGGATGTTATCCTTTCTTCTTGTTGTTCAAATGTATTGTTATGAAGAGCCTCTAAAAATTTTTCATCCATAAACTCATCATCATCATAACAATCCTCCAAATATTGAATAAAACTCGTAGAATGTTTACAAAAATCTTTGACCAACAATAAGGAGGGGTGACACTCTTTATACATGTCATAGAATACATCATGGAAATCAGCAAGAGAATATAATGAACCATTTTCCAAGCTTTTATATTAAGACCATGATTTTCCTTCTAAAGTGGTCATAAACATCCTCATGAGACAATCTTCAAGGAACTGAACCTTAAGACTACGTACATGCATATGGAACCTAACCAAATGAAGATCAACATTGTCTTTCTTTTCATCCTTGAATATTGGAAGATCATCTAACCAATCAAACTTTGGCATAGGATTTGGGAAACCAGGGATATGAGACCGATTCATAGGAGCATACCTGGCATTCATTCTTGCAGTGGAAATCATTTTGAAACTTCATCAAGCTACTAATCTTCTAGCAGTGGAGTCACCTTCTAATTTGTTATTTGATGTGTGGAGTCGCCAAGGTAGTTTTGTAGCCTCACAAAGATGTCTGAGCTCCTACTATCTTCAGAAGTTCAGCTTCTTGATTTCGGGAATGAATAATCTTTAGACTCCCAATAGACGCACCAAAATGTTATCACAAAATCCAACCCCTGATAGGCTGCTAATCAGGTAGACCTTGAGTAACTATTTCAAACCAACTTTTGGCTGAGGCTTAGCCTCCCCAACCTGAGAGGGCTCTCTCACAAGATTAAAATTTTTTGATAATGAACTAGATGGATAACTCTATGAAACAAGTGAAGAAATGTGAATGGTTGAACATGATCAGTAAGCATCCATTGGGCTTATGGAGTCAATAAATGCTTCAGTATGACAATAAAATTAGCTTTACATGGAAGTCGGGGCATCTAGAATTCAACATATGAAGGGTACATTAGTATCATAAAGGAAAACACAGTGTACAAATGTATGAAGGAAGTTAGAGCATAACCAATGAATTCTAAGTATCATACATTCATACTACTGCAAATAAGGAGATAAGGACAAACTTAAACAAGCCACCATTTCACCGTTGAACTCTTTCTGAATCCTGAGAAGTAAAGCCAACGTCTGCATTCATAAAAACATAATCTTCTACAATGGCACAATATGAGTCTTTCTCTGAAAATTTCCAACCCTTTGTACATTAGATCTTATTCTATATATAAAGCCCTTTACATAACTAAGATTCCTCCTCCAGCATGAGGGAAATTCGAATTCATCCTACTATGACACCTATTGATACTTAAAACTAACTATTAAATGCAAATGACACCTAACCAGCAGTCTTAGAGACCTAATACAACTAGGAGTGTAACTCCTTATCATGATTACAAAAACCTTATCTAATAATTTAAAGCATTTTTGACAACTTTCAACCTCAAGAAGTCGAATTTGATGAAGCCTCCCACGTGGTCATCTGACTGCTGAAGACAAACCCTAGAAATTAGGGAACATGTTTCCCTGTTTTTAGGTTTAGGATCCCTGAAAATGGCACGTGGTACAGAGCCTTTATCTCCTCATCCATGACACATTTTTCGAAAATGAAGGAGTTTTTTGTATTCCATGCTGTCTAGAACAAAAACCTCTCTTGGTTTTTTAAAAAACTTCTCCAACTATCCAAAATCTATCCTTGAAAAAAACATGTCAAACAAGAAAAATCCGTTCTCTGAATTTTTGGTTTCAAAGAAAGCTTATTGTCTCCCAACTGAAAAAACTTATGAAGAAAGTGAGATAGGTTATTGTAGCTGGAGAGTTTATGAAGAGAAACCTCCTTAATAATTCCAAAATACCTTTTCATGTGACCATAAACTAATCTTGAAAAATACTGCTAAAACCAGAAGACCAAGCTTGACTTTCAGGAGTTTCGTAGCGCAATTTTAACCATAAATTCCTCCCACCTCAGAATGAATTTGAAGAAAATGAAAGAGGGTTTGGTATTTAGGTATGTTATAAAGAAAATCCTCTTTTAATTTTCAAAATTGAGTTCTCAGCTGCTCAGGACTCCTTCTGGAAGTTGACTAGTAAATGCAGAAAGCAGAGTTTTTTACGCTGAAACAGTGTTTTTCAGGGATTTCGTAGCGCGCTA
Source organism: Pinus tabuliformis (assembly GCA_031772625.1). Lineage (NCBI taxonomy): Eukaryota > Viridiplantae > Streptophyta > Pinopsida > Pinales > Pinaceae > Pinus > Pinus tabuliformis. The sequence goes on from CM062811.1 coordinate 899,567,810, forward strand.
CGAAAACTACTAGTTCAGTGATTTCGTAGCTAGTTTCAAAATTTCTCCAAAATGATGTGAGATATGACTTCTAAACACCTAGTAAGGCTTCTAGAACATGGAATGAGGTTGTGAAACTTTATTTGGAAAAGAGATATGACCTTAAAAGACTTCTAACCTTATGACCTAAAGACCCTTAAAGCATGAAATGACCTAGATACCCTTTAACACCATGACTAGAAGAAGGGTTTGTAAATGAGAATGACACTAATTGTGATGAGATGACTAAAAAATTATAAGACTATGACTAAAATCAAGGAAACTTTCCAAAGCTTAGAGACAAAGATTTTAGGGTGATAACAGTGGCTCCACTAGGGATAGTGTGTCCTTGTGGTATACTAAGAACTTGTAGCTCTAGTGCCACTATCCATCCTCTAGAATAAAACTTTGAACCTCTGCCCAATTTTCTCCTCAAGCCTTTAATGATTTCTGAACAAAGATTTCAAACTACACCTACTGAAACAGATGCTCAGTCAACCTACCCTAAGCTTATTTGCACATTCCTACCTACCCTATCAGCTACAATCTCCACTTGTAGCTCAAGGAATATGAAACTTCCAATGAAGCCAATCATCAATCTGGTCTGACACCTGAATCTCTTGACTGTGCTTGAAGCAAAAATAAACCAGATACTGAAATACCCAAGGCAGCATGAGGTTTAACTGTTCTTCAAGATGAAAATATAACTGGAAGCCCGAACAATAAATCTTTTCCATGTAGTCAACTATAGGGTCAAAAAACACATAGTTAGTTTGATGATCCTCATAACATCTTGTTACTTCTAACAACTGATCTTTAGTCACACAAAATTTATTTGATATGCTATCCAACTGCCTTTCTGAATGATGCCCACAAACAATGTAATTTTCTTCATTATAAAGATGATTCTTTGATGCAAGTTGCTGCAAGGAATTACAAAAATGAACAACCTTTTCCTCTGCCTGAGGGTATAAAAAATTTCTTCCAGCATTTCTTCTTGGTGTTTGTAATCATTTTTATCTTCTTTATGATCAAAAGATTGGCAAGTTTGCTGCATCTCTACATCAATCTCGGAGGACATAATATGATTTTCTTAAGTAAACCCCTGTTGATCTTCATGCTGCATTTCATAGGATGTTATCCTTTCTTCTTGTTGTTGAAATGTATTGTTATGAAGAGCCTCTAAAAATTTTTCATCCTAAACTCATCATCATCATAACAATCCTCCAAATATTGAATAAAACTCATAGAATGTTTACAACAATCTTTGACCAACAATAAGGAGGGGTGACACTCTTTATACATGTCATAGAATACATCATGGAAATCAGCAAGAGAATATAATGAACCATTTTCCAAGCTTTTATACCAAGACCATGCTTTTCCTTCTAAAGTGGTCATAAACATCCTCATGAGACAATCTTCAGGGAACTGAACCTTAAGACTGTGTACATGCATATGGAAACTAACCAAATGAAGAGCAACATTGTCTTTCTTTTCATCTTTGAATATTGGAAGATCATCTAACCAATCAACCTTTGGCATAGGATTTGGAAAACCAGGGATATGAGACTGATTCATAGGAGCATACCTGGCATTCATTCTTGCAGTGGAACTCATTTTGAAACTTCATCAAGCTACTAATCTTCTAGCAGTGGAGTCACCTTCTAATTTTTTATTTGATGTGTGGAGTCACCAAGGTAGTTTTGCAGCCTCAAAAAGATGTCTGAGCTCCTACTACCTTCAGAAGTTCAGCTTCTTGATTTCGGGAATGAATAATCTTCAGACTCCCGGCAAACGCACCAAAATGTTATCACAAAATCCAACCCCTGATAGGCTGCTAATCAGGTAGACCTTGAGTAACTATTTCAAACCAACTTTTGGCTGAGGCTTAGCCTCCCCAACTTGAGAGGGCTCTCTCACAAGATTAAATATTTTTTATAATGAATTAGATGGCTAACTCTATGAAACAAGTGAAGAAATATGAATGGTTGAACATGATCAGTAAGCATCCATTGGGCTTATGGAGTCAAGAAATTCTTCAATATGACAATAAAATTAGCTTTACATGGAAGTCAGGGCATCTAGAATTCAACATATGAAGGGTACATCAGTAGCATAAAGGAAAACACAGTCTACAAATGTATGAAGGAAGTTAGAGCATAACCAATGAATTCTAAGTATCATACATTCATACTACTGCAAATAAGGAGATAAGGACAAACATAAACAAGCCACCATTGCACCATTGAACTCTTTCTGAATCCTGAGAAGTAAAGCCAAAGTCTGCATTCATAAAAACATAATCTTCTACAATGGCACAATATGAGTCTTTCTCTGAAAATTTCCAACCCTTTGTACATTAGATCTTCTTCTATATATAGAGCCCTTTACATAACTGAGATTCCTCCTCCAGCATGAGGGGAATTCGAATTCATCCTACTATGACACCTATTGATACTTAAAACTAACTATTAAATGCAAATGACACCTAACTAGCAGTCCTAGAGACCTAATACAACTAGGAGTGTAACTCCTTATCATGATTACAACAACCTTATCTAAGAATTTAAAGCATTTTTGACAACTTGAAACCTCAAGAAGTCGAATTTGATGAAGCCTCCCACGTGGTCATCTGACTGCTGAAGACAAACCCTAGAAATTAGGGAACATGTTTCCCTGTTTTTAGGTTTAGGATCCTTGAAAATGGCACAAGGAATAGAGCCTTTATCTCCTCATCCATGACACATTTTTAGAAAATGAAGGAGGTTTTTGTATTCCATGCTATCTAGAACAAAAAACTCTATTTGGTTTTTAAAACACTTCTCCAGCTGTCCAGAATCTATCCTTGAAAAAAACGTGTCAAACAGGAAAAATTTGTTCTATGAATTTTTGGTTTCAAAGAAAGCTTATTATCTCCCAACTGGAAACACTTATGATGAACGTGAGATAGGTTATTGTATATGGAGAGTTGATGAAGAGAAACCTCCTTCAAAATTCCAAAATACCTTTTCATGTGACGAGAAACTGATATTGAAAAAGACTGCTAAAACCAGAAGACCAAGATTGACTTTCAGTAGTTTCGTAGCGCAAGTTTAACCATAGATTCCTCCCACCTCAGAATGAATTTGAAGAAAATGAAAGAGGTTTTTTTATTTTGGTATTTTGGAAAGAAAAGCCTCTTTCAACTTTCAAAATTGAGTTCTCAGCTGCTCAGAACCCCTTCTGGAAGTTGACTAGTAAACGCAGAAGGCAGAGTTTTTTTATGCTGAAACATGGTTTTTCAGGGATTTCGTAGCGTGCTACGAAAACTCCTAGTTCAGTGATTTCGTAGCTAGTTTCAAAATTTCTCCAAAATTATGTGATATATGACTTCTAAACACCTATTAAGGCTTCTATAACATGGAATTAGGCTGTGAAACTTTATTTGGAAAAGAGATATGACCTTAAAAGACTTCTAACCTTATGACCTAACCCTTAAAGCATGAAATGACCTAGAGACCCTTTAACACCATGACTAGAAGAAGGGTTTGTAAATGAGAATGACACTAATTGTGATGAGATGACTGAAAACTTATAAGACTATGACTAAAAACAAGGCAACTTTCCAAAGCTTAGAGACAAAGATTTTAGGGTGATAACACAGTGATGGGAAGTCTATTTTAGGGCCTGTTTTAATCTTCTTTGTGTATATTTTGAACTCTTTGGCTAAGACTTCTGTAATTGATGGAGAATCATCCTCTCTTAGTCTGTTATATTTATTTTCTATGGGTATGGGAGTCTTTGAAGCTGTCCTCGAAAGTACCTGCTCCTTAGCCTCCTGCAATGTATTCTCTACCCAAGTCTGTTGGTTCATATACTTCTCTATTTCTGGCCTCTGAGTATGGACATATGTTAAGTTTAGGTATGTTATATGCTAGAGAAATTTATTTTAATTTTCCAATATCTTTTTCCAGATTAGCAATCACATCAGCATTAAAGTAAACTGCAGATATAACATAAATATAAGTCACAAAAGACAAGAGGACACAAGATGTGGTGCTAGCCAGGGAAAAACCCCACAATGTGGGGAAACCCTTGATCAATTCTTCTTTTATGTTCTTCAAAGTTCAGCAGAGAAAGTGACTGAGATAGTACATTTAAAATAGAAGTCAACACTTTGAATTTTGATATCTACAGAGATCAGTTAAAGACATATTGTTTCAACTGATTCTCTAAGGTGACTCCTTCACCTATCATAGTGTTGCATCTCGTCCATTTGCTGCACCTTACCGTGTAGTACCATCATGCATCATCCCGTTGCTCATGCTTTCATCACTATGCTGCCCATACATCATGTTGTCCATGATCTACTCACTATGATGCCCATACATCATGTTGCCCATGATCTACATCATGTTTTCCATACATCACACTTTTCATGATCTACATCATGTTGTCCATACATCATGCTACTCATACATCATGTTGCTCATACATCATGCTGCCCTCTGCCATTATACATAGTGTGCCTTCCATGCCATGCTATGCCATGCCATGTCAATGAATATGCTGACACAATTCCATTCTAGATTACACCATTGATTGCTATATGCATCAACATCACTGCCCATCAAGTCATAGTACCTGAACAGGTCATAATATTGAGTCGCAGATGATATATGTGATCACTGTTATTATGGCAGCGGCTATATGTCAATCCATAAGCAGAGGATGAACATGTCTCTTCTAACTGCATGAACATGTTTCTCATGACAGAGATTGTGTGAACATATCTCCCATGACTGTGTATTAGTGTCCCTCATACCAGTGTATAAGTTTCTCTATATACTAGCGTATGCAGCGTATAAGGTATCCATCATTTGCTATGGATATGTATCTTCATGACCTGTACATAAGAGTTTCTATAATTGCGTATTAGTGTCTCAGTGACCAACGTATTAGGCTTGTTTGTACTGCGGTTAGGTTTGAGGTTTCCTCACTACGACCATTGCAACTAGGGCTTCACTATGACCACTACAGCTAGGGCTTCACTACAGCCACTGCAGCTAGGGCTTCACTGCAGCCACTGCAGCTAGGGCTTCACTGTGGCCTTTATTACTTACTGCGTCTCCATTACCATTACTGTGACTTCGTACAACAGTTATGGACAGTCTTCTCTGTGGCTGTGGATAGACCCTTCCCCTTGCTGCGTATAGACTTCTTCATGACCATTGCTCCCACATTTTAGATCTAGGGCATAATTTGAACATATGCTAGCGTATCCTCTATGTGTTTTTCCTTCTCCAAAAACCCAAGACATGGAGAGGAGATCACCCATGAAGAGAACTGTACCTTTCAAATGATTTCAAGTCCTCTATATTTATACTAAAACGTAGATGATGGATAGACACAACTATTGGGATTTTGAGCCTAAATAGGATGGTGGTCAGCTTGATAACAATTCCATAATCAAAATAAATTCATATCTCCATAAATACTTATCGGAATTAGATGATCTTTAGATCAATCCTACACCTCTCATTGAGAGGGATACAATAAAATATCAGCTGCCATAAATAAGATGACCCACATGGAGTTTGGCCCTAGTTGCCAAATTTAACACTCCCTCTCAACTAGGGAGAACTCCATCTGCTGATCCATATATCCGACTGTACTATCTTTGCCATCAGTGCCCTACACTGGTCTACTCTATTCTGCTTAGCTATGTTCGCTCTGCTCAACTCTGCTGGCTCTACTCTGCTCTGCTCAGTGCTACTGGCTCTGCTCTGCTTTGCTAAGCTCTGCTAAGCTCTGTTGGCTCTGCTTTTCCTTGCTCAGCTCTGCTGGATTTTCTCTGCTCTGCGCAGTTTTGTTAGCTCTTATCTTCTTTGCTTAGCTCTTCTCAGCTTTGCTGGCTCTGCTTTGCTTTGCTCTGCTCTGCTTTGCTGAGCTCTGCTAGCTCTACTCTGCTCTGCTTAGCTCTGCTGAACCATGAAGAAGAACTAATCGAGAATGGCTCATACCATTCTCCATTGACTCGAAGTCAGTCTCAGAGTGCATACCACTTCTCCTAGACCAGTCTCAACCAACCCGAAGTCAGCGTCATAGTAAGTACCACTCTCACTGGTCCCAAACCAGTCCTCCACTGACCTGAAGTTAGTCTTAGAGTATGTACCACTGGTCCCAGACCAGTCCTCAACCGACCCGAAGTCAGTGTCATAGTAGGTACAACTCATACCACTGGTCCTAGACTAGTATCATTGATCCCAAATCAATGAAGGTCACGAGGATGTATCACACCATCCTCCACTAACTCAAAGTCAATCTTAGAGTGTGTACCACTGGTCCCAAACCAATCCTCAACCGACCCGAAGTCAGTGTCATAGTGGGTACAACTCCTACCACTGGTCCCAAACCAGTATCATTGATCCCAGATCAATGAAGGTCACGAGGATGTATCATACCATCCTCCACTGACTCAAAGTCAATCTCAGAGTGTGTACCACTGGTCCCAGACCAGTATCATTGATCCCAGATCAATGAAGGTCATGAGGATGTATCATACCATCCTCCATTAACTCAAAGTCAGTCTCAGAGTGTGTACCACTAGTCCCAGACCAGTCCTCAACCGACCCGAAGTCAGTGTCATAGTGGGTACAACTCCTACCACTAGTCCCAAACCAGTATCATTGATCCCAGATCAATGAAGGTCACGAGGATGTATCATACCATCCTCCATTGACTCAAAGTCAGTCTTAGAGTGTGTACCACTGGTCCCAGACCAATACTCAACCGACTCGAAGTTAGTGTCATAGTGGGTAGAACTCATACAACTGGTGCCATACCAGTATCATTGATCCCAGATCAATGAAGGTCATCCTAGCATAGGGAGTACGGTAGATACAACGATGCATCCATCGGTACTACTATGGTCCCTATCCTCATTTCCCTGCTCATTGATCAGATGAGAGGTACTTCCCATGAGTCCCAAACTGCATGGGTAGGATGCCTCAACTGGAGAAATTAATCAATCTTGTCCTCACAGGAGAACTAATAATCCTGCTACACAATTTCCATGGAGGACACATCATCCAGGCCTCACAGGAGAACTAATCATCCCGCTACATAATCGTCATGCAGAACACATCATCCAGACCTCACAAGGGAACTAATCATCCTGCTACATAATCGTCATGGAGAACACATCATCTAGACCTCACAAGAGAACTAATCATCCTACTACATAATCGTCATGGAGAACACATCATCCAGACCTCATAGGAGAACTAATCATCCTGCTACACAATCGTCATGGAGAACACATCATCCAGACCTCACAAGTGGCCATGCTAGCAGCAATATATTCTCCCTCGGCGGTGCTCCAAGCCACCGACTTCTGCTTCCTTCTCATCCAGGATATCGAAGCAAATCCCAAGGAGAACCAGCACTAAGAAGTGCTCTATTGATCCTCCACACTGCCTGCCCACTCAACATTATTTCATATTTCAACAGTGTATCTCAATCCATGAGAGATTCTGCCCTAAAGATATCTCAGAAGATTCTAGGCACCAATCCAGTGAAGCTCAACCAAATATGAGCTCATCATGCTAACTGTAAAACATATGTCCGAATGAAGGTTCACTAAGAACATCAATGCGAATGAGTTTATGAAACTCAAAGGCATTTCCCAAATCTGGTCCGACATTACTACCATATAACTTTTGGAAGTTAAGATCCTCGAGGTAGTCACAGGCTTGCAGTTTATCTTTCCACATTTGGGATCCAACTCCCTCTGTCTTCTACAAATGAGAGGGTCTGCACCTATCAAACATAGGTGCCGATATGAGAGGTCTATCATCCACAACCTTCGGGTAATGGTTGGATCGGTTTCACTCCTTGTGAATCTCAGCTTCATTCGATAGCTATGAATCCCCTCATACTACGCCTGGGGTGTTTTGCTTCAATCCATAGAGGGATTTCTTTCACTTGCATACATTAGATTCCTAATAATCAATCTCAAACCCCTTGGGTTGTTCCAAACCTGTGGACCTTTCCATCAATGAGTGCCACCTTGTAACCTTAGAATTTCATTGCTGAAATGGACACCAGGTTCTTCTTGTGATTAGGTACATAAATCGTGTTACCCTCATTCAATTGAGGGATAACATTCCCTACACCCTTTCTGGGATAGGTGGCATCAGTTCCAAGTATAATTCCACCATTGTTTCCATCTCTACCAAATTAGAGAGTGCACCCATCTATCCGATGAAGTGCCTTGAGGCACTGGGGTTCCTTCCTTTCTTTGAAGAGTTGACCATTTCCTTGATGACTTGCATTTCCTGTCATTCCTTTGATCATTGAAGATGTACCAGGAATGATTGTCATCTTTATCAAGAGATGTGTCTCTGCCATTCAGACACTCCTTCGCATAATGGCCGAATTTCTTGCAACCAAGGCATCTGCCTTTCCTTCTACCCTTAGATCTCAACTTCCTAATGAAGTGATCTTTAGGTAGGCCATCAGAAAATTCCGCTTCGCCATTATGATAATATACTTTTCTTCGACTTCACCCTTGGTGAATTTGAAGAGGGATGAGGAATCCATTGATCCTTTTATCCTGTCTCAACTATCTTTAGTGATTGCTCTTTCACTCTAGCTTGGGCATTGTCTTCACCTCAGCTATTATACCATGTTAAGTTTAGGTATGTTCTATGCTTGAGCAATTTATTTTAATTTTCCAATATCTTTTCCAGATTAGCAATCACATCAACATTAAAGTAAACTGTAGATAGAACATAAATATAAATCGCAGAAGACAAGCCAAGACAAGAGGACACAAGATATGGTGCTAGCCAGGGACAAACCCCACAATGTGGGGAAACCCTTGATCAATTCTTCTTTTATGTTCTTCAAAGTTCAGTAGAGAAAGTGACAGAGATAGTATATTTACAATAGAAGTCAACACTTTGACTTTTGATATCTGTAGAGATCAGTTGAAGACATATTGCTTCAACTGATTCTCTAAGGTGATTCCTTCACCTATCATAGAGTTGCATCTTGTCCATTTGTTGCACCTTACCGTGTAGTACCATCATGCATCATCATGCTGCTCTTGCTTTCATCACTATGTTGCCCATACATCATGCTTTCCATGATCTACTCACTATGCTGCCCATACATAATGCTGCCCATGATCTACATCATGTTGTCCATACATCATGCTGCTCATGATCTACATCATGTTGTGCATACATCATGTTGCTCATACATCATGCTGCCCTTTGCCATTATACATAGTGTGCCTTCCATGCCATGCTATGCCATTCCATGTCAATGAATATGCTAACACAATTCCATTCTAGATTACACCATTGACTGCTATATGCATCAACATTACTGCCCATCAAGTCATAGTACCTGAATAGGTCATAATATTGAGACGCAGATGATATATGTGATCACTATTATTATGGCAGCGGATATATGTCAATCCATGAGCAGAGGATGAACATGTCGCTTCTAACTGCGTGAACATGTTTCTCATGACGATGATTGTGTGAACATATCTCCCATGACTGCGTATTAGTGTCCCTCATACCAATGTATAAGTTTCTCTATATACCAGCGTATAAGGTCTCTATCATTTGTTGCGAATATGTATCTTCATGACCTGTACATAAGAGTTTCTATAACTACGTATTAGTGTCTCAGTGACCAATGTATTAGGCTTGTTTGTACTGCGGCTAGGTTTGAGGTTTCCTCACTGCGGCCATTACAACTAGGGCTTCACTGCGGCCTTTATTACTCATTGTGCCTCCATTACCATTACTGCGGCTTCATACAGTGGTTATGGAAAATCTTCTCTACGGCTGTGGATAGACCCTTCCCCTTGCTGCATATAGACTTCTTCATGACCATTGCTCCCACGTTCTAGATCTAGGGCATCATTTGAACATATGCCAACATATCCTCTATGTGTTTTTCCTTCTCTAAAAACCCAAGACGTGGAGAGGAGATCACCCATGAAGAGAATTGTACCTTTCAAATGGTTTCAAGTCCTCTGTATTTATACTAAAACGTAGATGATGGATAGACACGACTATTGGGCTTTTAAGCCTACATAGGATGCTAGTCGGCTTGATAATAATTCCATAATCAAAATAAATTTATATCTCCATAAATACTTATCAGAATCAGATGATCTTTAGTGCAATCCTACACCTCTCGATGAGAGGGATCCAATAAAAATATCAGCTGCCATAAATAAGATGACCCACATGGAGTTTGGCCTTGGTTGCCAATTTTAACAACATAGGGTATAGCTTTTTGTTCCACTCTTAACTTGGAAATTTCCCCAAAGGGGTCATAGCACCAAGTGAAACTGAGATAAAAATTCATTTGTTTCAGCAGGAGATCTACTTCCTCTCCTGCTACTCTATTGTTCTAGACGAAAGGTCCTATTTGTGTTTTGATCCAAAACTGATATTTCTTCTTGGCTACCACAAGATGAATGTTGTCAGAGTGAATTATTTGCCTGATGTACTCCAAGGAAAATATTTTCATTGGCAAATACTTAGGTAGCTTATATGGTGACAGCTCTTAACCATACACTTTAATTTCTATGAATGACTGGTAAAGGTAGCGGTCCCCTATTTGCACCTATTCACTGAGCTGTAAAACCCTCTTAATGTCCTCACTTATCCTTGGAATCTGCTGGCCACTTAGCGAACAAATTGATGGATACACAAACTGATCTATGAATTCTGTGAAGCTAAATTCCTATGATTGTCTTATGATTAAGGAAGTCCAGAAGACAACAGCCTGCGGCTCTCCTTGTTGATAAAGCTTCTGCACTGTAAAGGGAAACTTATCTGTTTGAAAGAAAATGAACATGTACATGAGAATATAAGAATATCTGAACATTCCTTCAGTTAAAAACTGAAGGAATTGTTCATGAATTACATTTGTTAAGAACTGACCATAGTCAAAGGTGACTGATAGTCCTTCTTCTGAAGAAAGGGTGGATACAAAGCCTAGAATCAGCTTATCTAGCCATTCATCTGAATAGTAACCAAGAATGGATGACAAGATATAGATAATCTATTTGGATCTTTGAGGGAACATAGAAGAGGGATAAGGGGGGTTTTTCTTAGGGAATTGAGAGTCTTTGGAGAGGAAAACTTCAAAATTTCTAGCTCTCTAGTGGAAGGTTAATTTCTAATAAATTTCTCTGAGAGCTTTAAGGGAAAAAGGGGTAAGGGAATCACTGTGGGGGACCTGCAACATTTGATTTATACTATTTGATGTAATGGTCAAGAGAATTTCACCATTTGGAGAAATAATATCCCTCCTACTTGAAAGGTAAGAGGCTTGGCATTTTAAAAAGAATTTAGAAAAGTGATGGGATTGGGGGAAACAAACAGAGGATGTCTGGAACGCCATAGGTTTATTTCATTAGATTGATCAGGGTAATTATCCCAAAATGAACAACGTAATTCAAAGAGGTTGAATTCACGTTGTGTTTCGGTAGTTTTGTAGTCTCTGTTAGTGACCGGAATGTGCTCTAAGTCTACAGGGGGAGTGAACATAGGATTCACTACGGGGGAGACTTTGGGTGCCATTGTAGTTGCAGAATGGATAAGAGAATAATTTTTACATAAGAAATTCGCAACGAGTCTCAGGAATTGGCCGGAAGTTTCAGTGATAGTACCTCTGTAGTTTTATCAGAGACGAGCAACGAGAACGCTGCTGTGAGATCAAAGCGCAGCAAATTCGGGAGAAATATTCATAAGGCAAAGAGAGAAATGTGTAATTGTAGATGAGAATTCAATTTTTATAAGCCGCGGATCGGACTTAACCATTGGATTAACAATCTTGATAGTGCATTGATTTATGTAATGGTGTGGGTGAACGGAAAGAACCATAATGATCGATGCAACGGTCGCGGATGTGGCAGTTGAGGATATGTGGGCAAATGACGTGGGACTGTTGGCGGGAGTGATGGGAGGAGGGACACGTGGTGTGATGGGAATGGTAGTTGATACAAGACGTGGAAGTGATAGTTAGTGGGAAGGCGAGTTGCGGCGGGAGGTGAAACAACTTTTAACCGCGGAATCCTACCATGTCGACACGTAGGGGGGCGAGAAACTGCTTTTCGGACCCCCCTCTCTCTGCCGTTAAATATTATTGGACTATGTAGCAATGGAAAGGGTACCGTTGAGACTTCTATTGTAGATCATAATTGGAGGTGCGGAGGGGTTTGAACTCAAGCCCTTAGATGATGGATGTGATATTTTATGAATTACAATTGATTATCATGTTGGGTCCGGGTCATATCGCATATCAAAATCGTTGATGTGGAGGGATATTGGGATCAGAGCCGCGAATTTTGCGATGCGATGGATGCTTCTTATTATAAAATGGAGTTAATAGTTATGTCGGGTCCGACATATTTCAATCGGCTTGGTGTCAAGGCTGGGACTTAAGCTTATGGATGTCGCAATATTCCGAACGCGATGATTCGTATGTTATCATTGATGTCCTCATCAGGTCCAAGCCATATATTTCAATAGCAGTCGGCTAGGCCTTCGGGGCTTTTAACCATGATTTTATGCAATTTGTGATGCGAGGGGTATTGGTCAAGTTTTAGTTATGAAAGTTGGGAAAATAAAACTTTGATTTATTATTTCTTATTTTAAATAACCCATATGTGTTTAATACTTCAAGGCTATTAAATCCTAAGTATGATCTTGGTCTCAGGGTCTATTAAACTTTGGTTTTTTTATGAAATAAATTAAAATTGTTTTATTCAAAACAGAAAAATGTTTTTATTTTTTGTGTTATAAAAAATTTAAAAGGGTCCTTTATTTTTTATATAATAATTTCATAGGAAATTTATATATAAAAATGGGGGGTTGTTGAACAACACAACGTGTCCCTAGAACAAGCATGCTTAGTTGACATTGCACCAATATAGATAAAGCTAATGTGGGTAAATAATCATGTTGGGACAATGATAATGACAAAATGATTGAATTGATTCCTTTGGGAAGTCTAGGACCTTTGCGACTAGATGGACATGTATAGGTCATGGGTAAGTCCTATCATATTATCAAACCAATCCCCCATCATACTGAAGGTTGGGGATAAAGAAATAAATCAAGGGATCCTTTCAAGTTTAACCCTTCTTGGTTGGAGGATAATTAGTTCATGTAGCTAATCAACACAAATTGGAAACATGTTGATCCTCATGTGGACTCATTGAGTTGTAGTGAATTTGTTTTTTCACTCTATTTGGTTAAAGAGAAAGTAGTGGCTTGGTCCTCTAAAAGGTGTAAACAAAGAACATTTGTGATGGTTTCCCTTAAGGAAATGTTGGAAGGGGTACAAGAAATTATTGTAAGATCAATATTGGATGCAAACATGTTACAATAATTGAAAACTTTGGAACATTATAGGGACAACCTTTTGCTCGATGAAGAGAAAGGATGGCACATGAAAATTAGAGTTACTTGGGTTGAGGTACGTCGCCTCAACACCAAGTATTTCCATTTCTTTTCAAATTATAGAAGAGTTAAGAATTCTGTATGGGTGCTGCAACTAGATAATGGCAATGCGTTTAAAACCTTTTGAGAGCTTGCAGACTTGGGAGTATCCCATTTTGAAAACATTTACTCCCAACCTAACCCATGCATGATTGATGATATTATGAAATTACTTAGCAAATACGCTAAACTAGTAATCGAGGATGATAATGATGGCCTCTTTAAGGAGATCACTTTGGAGGAATTGAAGGTTGTAGTTTAAAACTTTTAGAAGGGTAGTAGTGTAGGTCTTGATGGTTGGAATGTAAATTTCTATTTAGGTTTATTTGATCGATCATAATAATATCTTTTAAAAGTGGTTGAATAAATCTAATCAAGTGGGATAGTTCCAGGGAACATTAGCATTACCTTCATCGCTTTGTTTGTTGGGAGCTTGAAAATACTGAGAGGCAGGGTGAATCAGTGTTGTGCCATTTGGATCATCTATTTAAACTTTTTTCCTTTTCTTTACAATTATCTGAATCACTCATGAGCAACAAAATATATAACAACAAATCTAAACATAACAATGAGCAACAAATAATACATGTACAAATGAATCATGAGAGAAACACATAAATCATCAAAGCAAACACCATCAAACACATGGACACTGGATTTTAGGGGGAATGTGACACCCTTTGTATGTTTTCCCCTTGTTTTTTGTAATGTAATGATACTTGATAATATAAATGAGTATATTTTAATGTAATGGTTTCAAGAGTGGGACCACAGATCCATGATCAAAGAGGGAAGATGGAAGGTAAACCCAAGTGGGGTTAGTTGACACCTTTAATTAATTTTATGGTGAAAATAATAAAAATAAGAAGAGGAAGAGTCTAAGAGGAACATGAAGAGACACATTGAGGAAATAATAAAAAGGTAAATGTAGAGAAATGTGGGGGTTGGACCTCTTCTTGGTGAAGCTCATGAGTAAAGTTGGAAAGCGTTATGAGCTGATGGAATGGGATTCTTTGAAAGAACAAATTGTGACTAGAAGTGCAAGAGCAAATGGGAATGAGTGTTTACCAAGGAATGACTGAGAAATTACTCGAGGTGCTAGAAAGTGTTGATAAACCACATGTAGATGGGTTTCTGCTGAGAGAGACTTGATAAACCACCTAGGGTGCTTGTTGTAGGATGATAAACCACTCATATAGTGCTTGACACAAGATAAACCACCAAATGTTGTGAAATCTACTATGCTTGATAAGCTAATAAACCACCCAATGTTATATGTATTTCCTATCCTATGTGGACTGAATATGGCTTCTTGCTAAATCTGCTAAAAATAATTTCCCCTTGGATCATGGATTTAGCTTGAGGGTGACTACTATAAGTGATTCTGGCTACAATAGGACTATGGTTGGGTGGAAAATTGAAGTCTCGCCTTTAGTTTTCCCTTTTTCAATATTGTAAATAAGATGCACTAAACTTAGAGTTGTGGATTTAAAGAATTTCTTTGTGTAAATGAATATGTAGCTCTGAATGATATTGCATTGTTGTGTAGTGTTGGTGCACAAAATTATTAAATGTCATTCTTGAATACTTATGTTTATTTTTATGAACTTATGTCATATATCTATGGGATAAATGTCTAAGGTTTTCTATTTACTATTTATGGAGTGCATTATGGATTTAATGGCTCCAAATCACATCATGGAATGTCATATTTCTTATGTAGAGTTAAGAGGTTGATTCCCTAGCTATTTCCTAAGGAATAGGAACTTTATTATGAACTTGCAAATTAGTCTAAATGCATGTGCATGGAAAGAAAGATAATTTTTGATAAAAAAAGATAAAAAGAAACTGAAAGGCTATAGTAAAACAAGTTGACCATCAAGCCTTATTTTATAATTTGCAAGCTCAAGTGGGTTAGCCCTGTTTTCACACACACACACATATTTATTTGCAAGTTGTAGGCCGAGATGGGCCAACGTTGATTAAAAATGTCAGAAGGGATAGTGCAAGGTATAGAAAAACATATATGCACCTATGTAGACCCTTGCATACAAGATTAAGGGCTAGCCCAAGTCTCCATGAAAGCTCAAGAGGGATCTAGGTTAGTCAGGCCACCAACATATTCACCTATGTTGTGGCTATGGAGGCCTAGGGAAAATACTCATTCTTAAATACCTATAAAATATTTGAACTTCGTCGAGTGTGCGAGAGTTGAAAATCCTAAGTCCAGAGGAAATTAGGCTTTGAGCCTCATAGGCCCATGTGGTTGGCTTCATGAATGAAGGTGAGAGATATTTCTTTCTAAATCATTGATCTCCCCACAGAGCATGCACCGTTGGATGACCCTGATGATGTGAGTCCATGACATCACCCCAACCTTTAGGGACTGTGATGTCACCCTGACATGTCCACCCCAACGAATTCCTATGGATCTTGTTGTACTCCATGATTTTATCCCCGGGATGATGTGGCAGGAGTGGGACCCCTCCAATATGTTTGAGTGTGGGATGGGGGTGTATGTCAACCAATGGGAAACACTTACGTGTATGAGCTCCATGTAACCTTGACAATTTAATTCAAAGGCATCCCGAAGTTTTGCAAAGGGGCTCGAAGAGAAACTTCGAGGATTTTATTCCCAAGACAATGTGGCATTGTGGGCCCATTCATTTGTGACCCCACGCGAATGATTGAGTGTGCCTAGTGGATTGACATCACAAGCATGGATTAACTATCGACATGGGGGTGGATCACATGACCAGAGTTGTTACGTCAACACATCTACTGGAACCTTGACGAGGCAGTGGAATGAAGGTCAGGTCGGAGGAGGCTCGTTAACGGGACTATAAGTTGTGACCTGAGGGTGAAATATATCATTAGATGGGGTTGTTTTGAGCTGTCAAATCCTTCAGATGGAAAATTGATGTTATGCCTATAAAAGTTCCAGACCCGAAGGCATCTCCACCATTTGATCTGTAGCTTCCAACCGTTGATTGATGATATGTAGTTGGTGGGGTCACAGTTCATACGACGCAAAGGTGCATGGGACCCATATATATATATATATATATATATATATATATATATATATATAGATAGATATATATATATTCATGTCTCACCCACCATAGAAAGGGGACTCTACATATGTGACTCTAGCATGAACGAGTCGACAACTTCCAAGTGGGTAATGACTTGGATGCCCACGTGGACACCACGTAGGTACCACATGGCAGGTAAGAATGACGTGGCATTTTCAAGTGGGCCAAGCCTTGAGGGCTTATATCTTTTGATTCGACAGTTGAATTAAGGAAAACATGCTTAATCCTTTGCAACAATATCCTAACAGTCTTTGCTCATTAGCTCAATGCAACATACAAACATCAAAGCATACAACTATTTTTATCTACTCTTAGGCTACCATCGAAATACTAGGTTACCCACATAGGTTACGTGCACCAAAAAATCTCAATTTCATTCTAACGCTCCATAACACATCGATCCATTCATTCCACGGGGATTTTCTATTCATTGGCATTTACAGAGGACTGCTTGAAATTACCTAGACGTTCCAAAAGCACTAATTGAATAAAAATTAACACATCAGTCTTGATCACGCCACAAGGTCATCATTACTCCACCACTTCTCCATACAACTCAAGATATTGCCTAATGCTCTATCTGAGACTATGCACCCCACATTGCTCCTTTGCAGTCTTTTCTGAATATACACCAGGTAACAATGGACTGCACAATGACCTTGCTTCATTTACTCAGGGTCTAAAGAGGAATAAATTGTTTTCATCCTCTTACTTTTGCCTATTCTACCTTTCAGTACGTACACATTGTCTAGGTTTCTAATTCCTCTTGCTATCAATCTCTTTGAGCCTTCTTTCTAGATATTGCAACCTTTGGAATTGAAGATGACATCTTTTCCTCCATCAACCATCTTACTCACACTCAAGATATTATGCTTCAAACCTTCAATTAAAAACACATAAGTTGCATTTGTTTTTCTATCATCAAGGTTGGCCTTATCTTTATCTAACACCATGGCTGGTGCATTATATCCAAGAATAACACGGCATTTGATTTTCTTCATGGAGATGAATCTGCTCTTTTCTCCTGACATATGATGATAACATCCACTTTCTCCATACCATTGGTCATCTTCTTCAAGTATGCATAGAACAAGACCACACTTCACTTGCATCTAACAAGACCAATATTGTTAGATGTATAACATCTTACATGACCAATATATGAGGCAATATGATCATACCCTCTATTATTCACATTAGATCTTTTCCTTGCATTGATCACACTTCTACTCCATGCATGAGATCTGCAATCAACTGCCTTGTGGTAAAAAATGTTACATGAGAAACAATAACCATGAAATACATTTGTATACTTGAAGGTTGATTATCTTCTTAAGGGGAATATCCTTCCTTTACCATTTGCTCGAAAAGGCCCAAACTGCCGCATACTCTGCTGGTAAGATCTAAACATTATGCTTCTACAACTCGCTGCAACATGTCCATAGTTATGAAAAATGTAACATTCAAATTCATCCATCAAAGGAGAAAAAGGGTTATTATTCTTCATTTGAAATCTACCATACTCTTCTCTTGGAGTGAATGGTCTTCTTGGCATATGTGCTCTTCTTGGTCCATTCCTCGGGTGCTAGTTCTATTGCTTGCTTCCTCTCTTGTTGCTCACTCTACTGCCATATTCTATTACATGCTTTTTAGGTATTGCATTATTGTTTCCACCTGCTTGTGAACTAGATTCTCCCTTATGAAGGAAAATACCAGATTTGACTTAGGGAGATATTTGGTTGCTAAGGAAGTTTTCCAAGGTCTTGGTACTCTTCTCCAACTTCAGATGATTATGTTCTTTTCTAGCTCCCTCATTCAGACAAATTCAACCTCTAAATTTTCACATCGACCCTCTCTTTTTTTAGCTGGCTACCCATCACATCTTCAATTCTTTTTTCCTCTTCTAACCGAGTTTTTAAACTGATAAATTCTTCTTTAATCTCATTCTCCTTCTCCTTAAATATTTGCAATAGTATTTTATGATATTTGTTCTTAGTTGTGAGCCTTTTGATTTCAATTGTTAGATTTTCTATTACAACCGGGGCTAAATCAAGTTTAGCTTCAAGAACCACCATTTTATCACATTCATTATCATCTTGACTATTTGACTCTAAATGGCTACCATCAAAAACATCTAATGCACAACTAAGAAACATCTCACAATCATCCTCGTAGATGGGTGGCTTACCTTTAGATCTACTTTGCTGCATCACATCTAGTTCTATTATGCCTTCATTTTTTATTTCTCCTCTTGATGGTATGTTGTATTCACACTAGGGGGGTGGATTTCATCAGGATAAGTTTTTTTTTTTTAATATACATACATATATATATATATATATAATTTATTTTTTTATCTGAGATTCCTTCTTCTTTTTCTTCTTCTCCTTCATACACAACTTGCAATCTCTCCCATATATCCTTCGTAGATTTAAAATAATTCACCTTCTCAAGATCCAAATTATGGAGATTACTAAAGATCACACATTTGACTTGAGAATTCAGTTGCCACACTTACTTCGAAGGGGGATATTTACCATAACCTTCAAAAACTATATTCCAGACATTAGATACATGGGCTAACAACACAAACTTCATTTTCTCCCTCCATACTTGATAACTTGCAGCATTGAGTAGTAACTCACTTTGATGATACATGATATATTTTTTTACCAGATCTGCCTTCCAGTGGTCAAGATGCCCTTGAAGGTACACTCTCTGATAACAATTGTTGGGAGCTTGACAATACCGATAGAGGGGGTGAATCACTAATGAGTAAGACATTATATAACAGTAGATCTAAAGATAACACATGAGCAACAAATAATACATGTACAAATGAACCATGAGAGCAACACATAAACTATCAAAGAAAACACCATCAAGCACATGGACACCAGATATTAGGTGGAAACCCTTCTGAGAGAAAAACCATCGAACATTTGCCTTCTTCTTCTTCTTCTGAAATCAATATTCTTTTACAATGTACTCACATCAAATAATATGCAAGCACCAACATTCAAGATATACGAGCACGCACTCGCTCTAGGTCACGTCCCGATGGAAGCACCAAATTCCTCAACTATATGCAGACACCCATCTGCTAGAGGCACCGACCCCCAATTAATTTCTCAAGGAGCCACCTGAAGGAAGCCACTACTCCCTACTCAGCAAGTCACCATTTTCAAATGCAAATTTCCACAGTTGTAATTCATAATGAGAAAGTGTTTCTGGAGAAACTATGCCAAAAATTTTTAACATCCGACATTTTGGGTTAACTCTTCACCCATCATCAGGTACATGAAGTAAGAAACAAAGATAAAGAGAAAGAGACCAATCCTTTTAAAAAGTAATGGTGCTGGGAGAGACGTTAGGGAGTAGACATTATAATTTATTGAAAAAATGATATAATTAATTTTAATACATTATTATTATTATTATTATTATTATTTTTAACAGAAACGGTTGAGTTTTATTTATAAGAAGAGGTTGGGAATGGCCAAACAACCTCGATTACAGTCAATTGAGAGATTTTTGGCTTTTTAGAATCCTCATATTCTGGCTTTGTATGAGAGATTAGTTGTTTCTTTTGAATCTTTTGGAATGGCTGAGTGTTCCTTGCTTTGCTCTTGGCTTCTAAATATCCTGTCTTACATTTCCGCTTTTCTTTGTTTCTTTGAAACTTACCTGACTTAAAATAATTCCTGCATATATTTTAATCCCTACCCAAATAATACAAACCCACGTCAAGGTTAAGACCCCTCCAGATTCATAGTGCGATAACCATCAGATCTTCCCCCACCTAGAACCGATGCTTTTTGCTTCCCTCGCAGATCGACCCTTAATACCTCAGAAGCGTGTGATTTTGGCGGTTTTGACCTGCCACGTGTCAGACCCTATGGTGCATCGCATCTGTTTAAGAAATACTACCCAGCAGCCAGAAGCGGTGTGATGTAAACTGCTTACCACTCCCCGCGACATTAACACCCCACCCTTTTCAACGGATGAGAACCATCAGATCTTCCCCTGCTCAGATTCGACGCTTTTCGCGTCCCTCGTCATCCGACCCTTAACATATGAGAAGCACGCGATATGGGTGGTTTTTCCTACCACACGTCAGACCCTAAGGTACATCACGTCCGTTTAATAAATATTGCCCAGCAGCCAAAAGCGGTGCAATGTAAACCGCTTACCACTCCTCGCATCATTAACACCCCACCATTTTCAATGCACAATAATCGTAAGATCTTCCCCCGCCCAGATCTGTCGTTTTTCGCATCCCTCGCTATCCAACCTTTAACACCTCAGAAGTGCGCGATATGGGCGATTTTGAACTGCCACGCGTTAGTCCCTCAGGTACATCGCGTCCGATTGAGAAATACAACCCAGCAGCCAAAAGCGGTGCGATAAAACCGCTTACCACTCCCCGCTTCCATTAAAACCGTCCTCCGTTTGAATTCAATTCTGCGCCCTGCTAAAACACCCAACACTGATGGCCCATGCGATAAACTGATTACCTGTCGACTTCGCACGATGTTAAACCATCAGGCAATTTCCCACTCTTTCTCGTCAGTGAATGTCAGCATGTGCCAGAGCCTTGGGATTCAAGCCCACTGCCTTGTCTAAACCATCCTTGTTCAGCTCTCCTTTTCTCTTAAGGAATTGGGTGCCTTTTAGCTTCTTCATCATTCTTTGCTAGCATACCTTGAGCTAGAAGACATCCTTTGTTAGCCATTATATCAACTTCCTTGTTTAGAGTTCGCAGGACATGATAGAATGAGTAGGAAGTGAAATTTTCAATCATCTTTCTTATTCTTTCAAGCGTCTTATTTAAAGCAGAGCTATTAAGTTGGTCGCCCTTGTTAAGGATTTTAATCAGGATTTCGGAGTCCCCAAAGATTTGAAGGTTTTCCCCTCTGTTCCATTGAGCTAACTGACACACTTTGAGTAGTCCGAGAATCTCAGCCAGGTTGTTAGTGCTCTGTCCTAAGCCCCAACTGAAGTTGTCTTTTTTGTGCCCATCTATGGAGTAAATTGTTCCTCCTGCCCCTGATATCCCCAGATTTCCTTTGGAGGCTCTGTCGAAGAATATCGTGACTTTGCCCTGATTTTTCCACCACTTTTTAAAGTCCGCCTCAGAGATCCAAAGTCGCCACTCTGGATTGTGGCTAGGCAAGTGTTATAGACATATTTGGGCACTTCAACCCCAATCTTATATGTCGATAAACTAGGGATATTTAACCCCTAAAAGTGTTGTTTCATACCCTAAAGGATCATGGTCAAATGATTACATCATTCCCTAGAAGTTCCACCCGAAAAAACACTCAGAACTAGCCAAACCTGGACCATACTGACTGCTCCACTATCAGGGTGCGATGCATACTGACTCCTACACTAGCCAGGTGTGATGCATACTGAAGAGGCCTTCTGTGGGGTGCGATGAGTGAGAATGGACAAATGTCTGAGATAGTTTGCTAAGTGGATGCTCATGGAATCTTCTAGAAACTTCTCCTATGACACTTGCCTCTCTGAATTCGCCCAGGGATGAGTAAGAGATCCAAGAAATCTCCAAGTGGAACCAAGAACAACAAGTGGAATGACACTAATCAAAAACCCAGAGATGACTCACACCCTTGCACACATATATAAATGGATCCCTCATCTGAGAGATCTTGAGGTTGGAATTTTGTAATTTGCAAGGAAGTGTTGATAGTTTGTCTTTGAGAGGGAGCATTGTATTGCTGGGTGATCTTGCTTTTCATGAGGTGAAGAGGGCTTTGAGGCTGGGAGGATGATGCTGGATCAGACAGCTGGGTTGTAATTCTCCCTTCATATTTAATAAAGTTCTTTGAGTTTTCCTCCATACAATCCGTATTTGTGAATGTTGTTATTTGTGAATGCCATTGTATGTTCATTGTATTTCTGATTCTGCAATGCTTATGATATAATAGATCAAGATGCTTTGATGGTGTTTTGTTACTTTGTCTCTATAGGTATTCTCTAAGTGGGATAAGTAGGAGAAGAGTTACAAGCTCTGTCGAGAGGGAGAGAGATCAAGCAAGGTGTTAAGTGGAATATTCAGGTTGGTTCCTTTGCCTCTCTCTCCTATCTATTATATATAGAGGAAATTGCAAATTGCTTTGAATTTTTGTTTCTAGGATAGCTGTCAATCCTAAAGGGCTAGCATATTGAAAAGACACTAGTTTTCCCGGAAACAAAATGGCGACTCCACTGGGGATCAAATAAATGATTGTTTGTTATTGTTGTTTGCTTTATAAACTATAGATAGAGTCTGAAGTTAGCGAGATAGCCTTCGAACTGCTCTTGCTCTGCAAGTGCATAGTAGATGAATGTTGCTTCAGTCAATATTTGGTTTAGTTTATGAACTGAACATCTGACTTACAAGCATTCTAGATGCCCTTGTGGTAGCTCAGTAACCTCCCAATATCATTCCTCTATACTTTTCTCTTTACTTTCCATCATAGCTCAACTTAAATCACTGAAATCAGCTGCAAATTTGAGCCAAAACCCACCTCAGTTGTGCTCCCTGGCCCATCGCACTATCTGTCACTGTCAACCAATATGCATCGCACCTCCTGAGCCTGAAAAGTGTGATTCATCCCTGTTTCTATGAAGCCCAGGTGCGATGACTGACTGAGCCTATTTCCCTCCTTGAAATTTGGGTTTTTTGTCCTTGTTTTCAGCTCTGTTTAGTTGATTTGCTGCTTATGAACAATACCTCATTACTGAAGCCTGCTTGCATTACATAGATCAGCCTCCATTGATTAGGATTAGTAAATGTTTTATGTATTTTTCCATCATTTACAATCCTTTGTTGAAAAGTTGCTTAAATCGATCTATTGTTTTGGTAAAAAAGTGTCATAACTGTCGTTTTGTGTCAAAAAGAGAAGTGTCGTCGAGTCTCCCTTCTCTGAACAGTCGATTGAACTTTTTTTCATGTATTTGGTTTGATTTGTTGATATTTTAAGTGTCGAAAGCATTTCTATTCGAAATTGAAAAAGTGTCGTTTAATCTTCATTTCTATTTTGAAAAAGAAATTGTCGAAATGTCGCTTTGAATGAAATATTTCATATCTATACTTAGTTTTCCTTTTTGGCATTTCTCACATTAAGGGAACGAAAAACAAATACATGAATTTTGCATTTGCATTTAGCCTGCGTGCGAAAAATGATTTAGGAAAGCGCATTTATAGTGTGCTCTTTGCTCTTTGTTTGAAAGAATTGTAATTTTCTTTCCCTAGTAGCTAGGATTTTCATTAAACAAAACAAACAACGATTGGTTATCATTGTAGATTGCATTTCTAGGAATTTCAAATCAACATCACGCAGTGAACCTTTAAAAGAAAAAATTTTAAACAAGATCAACTCTAAAATAAATCTCAATGAACCTAACAACGCTTTGGAACCTAAGGCAACACATCTAGAGGTCTAGGCTAGAGACGTGTTCCGGTGTCGTAAAATATAGTAACTATCATTTTTATCGAAGGTTGGGTGATTTCTCCTCTTTGATACGACAAGTTCTAGCACGGTCTTGTGCTCCTCGTACCGTCGAGTATATATTGGGAGACCACAATAGGCTTACATCCTTTATCCATAGGAAGTCATGTCTGCCACCCTATCGATCGTAATGCACTGAACACAGCATTCGGCAAGATTGACTGATGTACATAAGTCCTTGGTAATTTCTCTTTAATTTATCACCAAGGTGTATATTGGAGTTTTGTGATTGGTTTGGTAATCGCTCTGTCTAGATTTCTAGAGTAGTCACTTTCATTCCTTTTCAACTCCTTAAAAGAGAAGGTCCATCTGAGCACTTGTCACGTCAGGCTCATTAAAAATCGAAGGGGACTAGAGTCACCTTTGGTTTTTTCTCGACTCTTAAAAATTGAAAAAGCAAAGTTGTGTCAAAGCGTCATTAAAATTTATTAAATTTAGAATAACATCATTTTCCCCTTAATTTTGAGTTGATCAAGTAATCCGCAATCGTGGAAGAAAGTCAAGCAAAACCCCGTCGTTCGCGTAGACTAGTGAGTCAACCGTCTTTGACTTTGGAAACAAAACCATTCTGGGCCAAACGGTCTCATTTAATTGAGTCCAATTCATCTGGTTTATTTGAAACTTTGGTTTAAACATCATCAGAGACTACAGTTACTCCTATCATTTCTGGTACATCTGCCTTTAGAGAAGAAGTTCTGCACTTGCAAGAGGACATTATAACTTATCCTAGTGTAACGGTAGACACTTCTATACCTGAAACAACTCCGTCTAGAGTTGATCCAGAGACTGAAGTTCACTTACCTGAACATCTGGAAGTTGAGTTCCACATTTCAAAACGTGTCACCCCTCCAGTATTTGTCACTACAGAAGCTATACCTTCTTCGGCTTCAGAAATAATTTACGGACCTGACAGTCTACCTCTTCCACCTGGACTAATTGCTATAGAAGAGATAGTAGAGGATCCTCCATCCAGTACCCCGTTACATTTTGGGGTTGGGCTTAATCTATATCCTTCTACTCTTGAAGTTGATTCTTTTAATCATCCATCATCGCAAGTTCCTGTCGAATCACTAGGAAATCTTTTGGATAGACTAAACATGTCTCAGCAACCATCAACATCTAGGACTGTGTCATCAGATACAGCCACAACAGAACTTCCTGCTGCCACTCCTACAATGTTTGCTGGTATACCATCTGTCCCAACTAGTTATCAATCACTAGCTGGAGTCCACTCAGGGGCTGTTTCGATGACATGGTCTGTTCCTATTTATTCACCTGGAATCCCATCTGGTATTTCTTATGTTGAAACTCAGCAAATTGATCCTGCAGGCCAATATCAATTTGGGCAAACCAGTCTTCAAAGACCGATATATCCTTTGAACACTGGACTGCCACCATATGGGGGGCAGTATGCTTTTTCATTGTTCCCTCCTAGAGAACAACCATATGAGAGTTTACAACAAAATTCAGGTCAAACTAGAATTACATCAAGCGGTTGGGTACCAATACTGCCTCAACAACCAAGGGTTGTATATTCAATGCAATCGACCCAACCTGTGTCGAATATTCCCACTACACCTGCTATTATGACTGTGTCGCAAGTACAAGCAATGCCTATTGTGTGTCAACCTCAAGTCTCTCAGGTTGCAATACAACAACCTCTTGTCTCTACAGGTCAATCACAACCTCAAGTTAGCGCTTCCTTACCTGGAACGACTCAAGCTCAAACGGGTATTATCACTCCACATCTTGGTCAATCTTCCAGTATTGGACAACAAGGAATAGTCCAACAACCATGGCTGGTACAATACCAACAACCACAATTCCAACAAACCTACCAAGGACCTAAGCAACAAGGCTTTGTGGGTAATGGACAACCGAATTTTCAAAACAGTTATCAACAATAACACTATATTGGTTATGTCCAACAACCTTATCAAAGTTACCAGCATTAGATACATTATGATGGTATGCAAAGACCTACTGTTCAGGTGATTCCATCTTATCCTAGGTATGCTTCACCTAACCTGAATCAACAGTTGCCTTTTGTAGCAACTCTAGGATTACCAGATTTGAATCGGTTGACGAATGATCCAATTGCGTACGCCCCATGGTGGCCAACGATTCGTCATAAACTTCCCTCTGATATTCCTAAATTCAATGGAAATCCAGGTGAAGATCCATTGAATCATGTAATGACTTTTCATTTGTGGTGCTCATCTAACACCCTAAATGATGATTCGATTAGACTTCGCCTTTTTCAGAGAACGCTCACTGGTCTGACAACGAAATGGTATATTGAATTGCCTAGAGCTTCATTTGATAACTTCAGCGCCCTTGCCACTACTTTTCTAACCCACTTTCAGTTACCCATAAGGTACGAAACAGGAACAAAACTCCTTACCAACTTTAAACAGACCACAACTACTCACATATCTGATCATATTCATGAGTGGCGACACCATTGTCGAATGGTAAAGACGTATGTTCCTGATTAGCTTTTGGTTGAGTGGTTTATTAAGTCCTTATTGCCTTCAATTACTGAAGATGTGGCGAAAGGAGGAGTTGTCACTGAAGAGAAAGTCATTGCTCGTGCCCAATATCTAGACTTGATCTATACTCAGTCTGGCACACTCTATGACAAAATTCCTGACGCTCCCAGACCAGAATTTTCCATTCCTCCCCCTCCTAAATCAAACAAGGACTCTCACGTCGGTGATGGCGTGATCGGTACCTCAAGCACGCAAACCGAAAAAGCTCCATCTGGTAAAGCTATTGTAGTTTCTAGTCAAAAAGCAAATGACAAACCTCTTTCCTCGGAGATTAACGTTGTGTCATCTAACAAGGGAAAGAATCCTAAGCAACTAAGGTGCAAGAAGAAAGGGAAAGATAAAACAAGAAACAGGAGAATTCAACTCCTGAAAAATCTTCTAAGAACCCTACTGGGCGAAAGAAACCTCGTGATCCATGTTACATTTGTAACGAGGACCATTGGACAAGAGATTGTCCACATCGAGCTGAGGTTACAAAATTGTTAAAGACTTCAAATACCTCAGCAGTGTTGACTGATCCGTTTCCAAACCCAGAAACTAATCTGGTTGCTATCGATCATGCTTCCACATCCCAAGTGCTTATGCTATCCATCTCAAAACAACAGAATGATGCTTTGATATCGACAAGGAACAAAGATTATGGGAATCCACCATCATCAAACAACAAGGCTACAAATCAACCTAGTAGTTCGACGACGACTTCGCTAGAAGTTGTTACACCTATTATTCCTGAATTAACTATAAAGCCGCCAAAGGGAGTTGTACATAAGTCGACATTTAATCATCATGCTCGAGCTACATAGAATTATAATATAGTGGAGGATCTGGCTCAATCGCCATCTGCTTTGTCGACGCTAGAAGTACTGCAGAATTGCCCCTCCTAAAAGCAGGCTCTGTTATCAGAAATAGGTGGGATTGATCCAGCGGATTCCAATCTTGTGGCCTTTAACCATAAAGGATATGCACCTCAGTTACCGGCTCAACTCGCGTTCCTTATATAGGTAAAAGCCCTCAATAAAACTGTTCATCGAACGATCATTGATGCAGGGGTATCCACCTGTATTATGTCAATGAGTTGCTGGAAAACTCTAGGTTCACCACCCTTGTCGCAATCATCAAAAACATTAAAGGCATTCGATGGAAGAAAATACACGTCGTACGGGATTTTAAGTAACTTGCAAGTCGAGTTGGGGGCCAAGGCAGTAGAGATTGAAGTCGAGGTCATTAATGGAAACCTTGACTACAATATCTTATTGGGAAGGCCTTGGATTTATGCCATGGCCGTCGTTGTGTCTACATATTTTAGAAAGATTGCATTTCCCTTCCAAGGTGGAATCACAATCTTTGACCAATTAGCCTTCTTTCCTAACAGTTCACAAGCTGCTGGAAGCATTCCATTGATCCATGGAAGTTCTCAATTGCTTCAAAATTTCGGAGTAGGTCTCCTGAAAGACCCATCCTTAATAGGTATTTATGTCCTCCCGCCTCCAACTGACCTTGCGAAAGTGGCCACGGTGGAAACCTGTCATATGATCTCTTCTACATCGTCTAAGATTAAGAAGAACTCTGACAATTTTGATAGTGTGGGTCATCGCGAGATGTTACCCCCAAGCCCCATAGAATCTTTGTAGCAATCAATTTTCTGGGCCTGGGCGACAAACCCAAATCAGCACTCAACAAGTGTTTGGATAGATAGGTCTCTAGAGTATGGTACCTCTTCCAATCCTTGGTCTCGTATACATTCTACAGACGAAGGAATCATTCAGTCGATGATGATAGGAGAGACGTCGTGGGAAGATTACCACCATTGTTCCCACCTTCAAGATAACAATGAAGATTATTCAAGCGACCTTAATCGTCCTTCAGATTTTTATTTTCTATCAAATACTGTCGTAGAGAATATTCATGTTGGCAAATCTTGTTCTCCATCAGAATGGGAAATCTATTGTGCTCTCTTTCGCCAATTCAGAGATATATTTGCATGGTCATATGATGAAATGCCAAGCATCGACTCGAGAATTGTTGAACATGAAGTCAAGATGTATCCAGATGTCAAACTAGTATGACAACGGCTTCGACCTGTTCACCTGAAGAAAGCTACTGCCATTAAGGCAGAAGTTGAAAAACTTTTCCGTGTTGGTTTCATTTACCATGTTCCTCTAACTGATTGGGTATCGAATATTGTTCCTGTGATGAAAAAGCAAGGAACAATTAGAGTGTGCGTCGATTATAGGGATGTAAATCAAGCATGTCCAAAGGACAACTACCCTACACCCTTCATCGACCAGATAATTGATGAATGTGCCAGATGCGAAATCTTTTCGTTTATGGATGGATTTTCCTTATACAATCAAATCAATATCCGCCCATAGTCGAAGATTGCATTTATATGTCCGTGGGGCACATTCGCATATCGTAAATTAACTTTCGGTTTAAAGAATGCAGGGGCAAATTTTGAGAGGGCAATGAACTACGCCTTCCATGACATCAAACACATCATTCAACCGTATCTCGACGATCTACCGGGTCATTCGCGAAAACGGATTGATCATCCGCAACATTTGATAGCCATATTTCTACGATGCCAACACTATAAGATACGACTCATCCGCACAAATGTGTATTTTGTGTTGGTTCTGGTCGATTACTTGGCTTCGTAGTTTCTAAGGACGTAATTCGACTCGACCCATTTAAGGTTTAGGGAATCCTTGACATGCCTCCACCTTCAAATTTGCTTCAGATTCAGAAACTCCAAGGGAAAGCTAACTTTCTAAGGAGGTTCATTCCACATTATGCCAAACTTGCTAAAGGTTATACGCATCTTTTGAAAAAAGAAGTACCCTTCAACTGGGATCAGGTTGCGCAAGCTTCCTTTGATGCTTTAAAAGGTTCCCTGATAAAAGCATCATTAATGTATGCTCCTGACTATCAAAAAGACTTTAACTTGTATCTGGCCGCCGCAGATACAACCATCGCCATGGTTTTAGTGCAAGAACATAATGGAATAGAACATCCTATATATTATTTAAGTCACAACCTTAAATAGTACAGAGATTTAGACACTATATTCTCTTTCGCAAAACTACCATTGTGTCAAATTGAAACCCTATGACCTACATTCTATCGCGTCAATTACTTGGGGGTAAATATTCCAAATGGATAGCCATTTTGCAAGAGTTTGATCTAGAATTCACCAAATCCAAATCAAAGAAATCTCTTGTATTTGCAGAGTTACTTTGTGACCTCCCATCGTCGTCCAACGATTTAACATCTAAAGCATCAATTGTGGATGAGACTCTATTTTTGATATCGTCAAGCGATCCATGGTATGGAGATATACTGGTCTATCTCCAAACCCAAACTTTTAGGCCTAACACCTCTCGCTCTGAACAGTGACGTACTCGATACCAAGCCAAAGATTACCTGATCATTGGCGATACGCTTTACCGTCGTGGTGTCGATACAATTTTGTGAAGGTGCCTCACACATGAGGAGGCTGAAAAAGTCCTGAAATACTGTCATTCAAGTGCGTGTGGGGGGCATCTATCTGGTTACACTACTGCGTAAAATATCTTACGAGCTAGTTACTACTAGCCCACTATATTCAAAGATTGCATAATTGCAGTCAGAAGTTGCAATGCTTGTTAGATTTTTGATCGCAAAACCAGATTACCACCTGCACCGCTGCATCCAGTAGTTGCTATTGGGCCATTCGCTAAATGGGGCATAGATTTCATGACATGTAACCCCACCTCGACCAGGGGCCATGGGTATATTATAGTTGTTGTTGACTATTTTACAAAATGGGCCGAGGCGATGCCTACATTAAACAACAGCGGCAAAACGGCTGCGCTTTTCTTCTTTAATCATGTAGTCTCTAGATTTGGTGTTCCACAGGCTATAGTCACAGATCATGGATCACATTTTTTCAATCACATGATGGTTGAATTGACTATCAAATTAGGACTATCCCACGATAGTTCTACTCCATATTATCCGCAGGTTGAGGCAATCAATAAAGTCCTTAAGCACACTGCAGAGAATGATTGGAGTCCACAAACGGAATTGGAATTTAATCCTGTACTCAGCTCTGTGGGCATATAGGACTTTGGTAAGAAATGTGACCAGATTTACGCCCTTTCAATTGGTGTATGGTCTGGAAGCTGTCTTACCAATTTAGTGCGAAATTTTGTCCCTCAAGCTCGCAATTGATCTGCTTCCCGAAACTTTGGAAGAAGAGGCTCGTTTCTTGGAACTAATCCACCTGGATGAAACCCGTCGTGATGCTGCGCTGGCTAACGAAGCACATAAGAAACGTGTCAAGGCGCAATTTGACAAAAATGTCAAGCCTCGTGTCTTCTTGGAAGGCGACCTGGTCTTGCTCTATGATCAGGACTCTGACAAATTGGGAGCAGGTAAGTTCGAACCATTATGGATGGGCCCCTACATTGTTAAGCGGGTATTGACAAAAGGAGCCTACGAGCTGGTCGATTATGATGGGATTCCACTGTCGCAGCCCCGAAACGGGTTGTACCTCAAACGTTACTATGCTTGATTAAGTGTAGTACGCTCTTTATATGCTTTTGTTTCATTTTTGTTTTA
Organism: Pinus tabuliformis; assembly: GCA_031772625.1. Classification (NCBI taxonomy): domain Eukaryota; kingdom Viridiplantae; phylum Streptophyta; class Pinopsida; order Pinales; family Pinaceae; genus Pinus; species Pinus tabuliformis. The sequence goes on from CM062811.1 coordinate 899,599,123, forward strand.
GAGTTGTCATTTTGGTTACGTAATCCACTTCGTTTTGTTGTAGATGTCAGACTTTTTGGAACCATTTGTTGGGTATGCCGACGGAGTTAGTTGTAGTACGTGGAACCTGTCTTCTGCAGCGTGGGGCATTTTTGCTCCAAACGGCGAGTTATTAAGTTTTAGGGGAATATGTATTGGCCGATCAACGAACAACATCACTGAGTATAGCGCATTGATTGAGCTACTCTTTGATGCCATTTTTCATGGCATATGCCGACTTGTTGTCAGGCTAGATTTGCAACTCGTCATCCTACAGCTTACTGGCGTTTATTCCATTCGGAACCCAACCATTTATCGTATGTTCCTAAGAGTCAGGATTTTGGAAAGACGGTTTGGTTCCATTCAATATCAACACATTTCCAGCAACTTAAACGCATTAACTGATTCATTAGCAAATTATGTGTTAGATAGACATTTGCAGCATTTGTAAAGAAAAGCATTTCACATTAACATTTGCATCAGGATTGCATAACTTAACCAAAATAAAACTCCAAAAATAAAAAATATACAACTGTTTATAGTTTTTACAAAATGGTTTGTTTCCAAGACCAAATCAGTCACATGACCTAGGAACTCAAAAATGAATTCAGAAAAGCATCCTATACTAATGATGCTGGTGATAACATGTCACTGCCTGTGCGATCATGTGCAAGAGCCTAGTCCATCGACTCGGCACGCCAGTAGTATGGCATTGTAACCTCAAAGGTAACTCATCAGTCCTAACATCCTGAATACCGAGAGTGAGGCCCTTGATATGATCCTGCAGCACTGCCAGGGTCTTCGATATGTCCAGATCTTGAAGGACGGCCCTCCCTACAGCCTCTCCCGCCAGAACGTCATCTGTCGCCCGCGGGCACGCCATTGGTCACACTAGTCCAATTTCTGCACACACATACAAGTTTGATTAGTCTTGGTAACATTTAAAAACACAAAAACATTATAAAAATTGATAAACAAAGATGTGGTCGAATCAGTTTACCTATAGCACTCCACTGTTCGCCAGCTGGTAACGCCAAATCTGGGTCGCCTCGGAAATCCATCCCCACGTATGGATACTCCAAAAAGACCATCTCCTGACGATCGAACCACTCGAAAAAGGCATCAGAGAAGGAAATCTATGATTGACCGGCTTGTCTAGCCATAAGATCGACCAATCTCTGTATCCATGGTTCCCCCGGTGCTAGCAATCCTAGTGAAATATACTGAGGATGCATCAGTGGAATCCTCTCCAAGGCAAAAGCAGGAAATATGGAACCATAGACAAAATTCTTGGTTCTTCCATTCTTTACTTTGGAGAGTTGTTCTTTTATGACAGGAAGTACCGCCTCGCACCAATTGAACACCTTTGGTTCTAGGCATTCTAGGACGCACTGCATGTAAGATCTATTTGCCAAATGTAAAGCCGCACTACCAGCCAATATAGAAAAGGTAAATAAAATGGTCCTCAGGGGCCGATCAGTGACATCCCGGATAATTATCTTGCCATCTCTGCTGGGTTGAGATCCATCTTTGCAGAACTGATGAATATAATCTTTCACGGATTCACCCCCAAGAGCGAATCCTAAAAGTGAAAGAGGGGCACCATGCCTCGAAAACCCCGTTAGAAAGTAAATGTCCTCGACTGTCAACGGAATGGATTTACCTCGAATCTGGAATACCTAGTCAATTGGATCCCAAGCATCGAGAAAGTACTGCAACAAACTGATTTGTTGCCTCATGCTATATATGCGAAAGAACTTCAGCAAGCCACAGTTTCTTAATGCAGCAACTGTGCCCAGGTCATGTAAAGCAATCATGTCCTCTTCTTCATGTTCGCGTTCACACCATGTGACAACCATCTTGATCCAACAAAAATCTGAAATGAAAACAAAAGATAACTTAGGATCCAATTTTGAGCAAAAACAGGGAAATTTTGATGAAAAACCATTGAATAAAGATGCCCTTCTACGCCCATCGCACCCTGCCTTTAAGCAAGGTGGGATGAATACTGACTGGCCAGTTGGCAGCTCAGTATGAATCGCACCTTTCGATACTGGCAAGGTGTGATGATTGGGGAACGACATGTTCAAACCCCAAGGGCCCATAAATGTGTAAAAACATGCTCAGAATCAAAGAAGGATGGAATGAAATTGAAGAGCTCAGAGTTAGCTCCTACCTGGTCCTGAAGACACAGAGAATAGTCCACTCGATATCCTGAAATAAAGTGGTGTAATTTGAGGGGGAACACCACTCTAGAGCTCCAAAAATCCCAAATTTGAAATAGAATGATGAAAATGAAAAGTAAAACTACTTTTACGTTTACTATTCACATACTTCCAGTAAAATCTTAGTTTTAGTTCATTTTTCATACGTATAGATGTATTTCTAATCAGTTTGATGGAGTGATTGAGTACGTTGAACGACCGACGAAAGAATATGATGTGCTAAATAGTGAATTAAGCATTTTGACCACCACTGAGCATGTTGTTGCATGGTTGAAGCGTATGATCGACTGAACGGATGGAGGTGATGGCAAGAACACAACCAAGGCTCAAAAGGCTAATAGCATGGCAATCACAAAGGTTATTTACTGAAGGTGGGTTCATTTTTTAACGAGCTTGAACCGTGGGGAACTATGCTCAGTGGTAGGTTTATTTTTTAACGACCTTGAACCATGCGATAACATATGCTCAGGGGTGGTCATAATGCTTAATTCACTGTTTAGCACATCATATTCTTTCGTTGGTCGTTCAACCTGCTCAATCACTCCATAAAACTGATTAGAAATACATGTATACATATGAAAAATGAATTAAAACTAACATTTTACTTGAAGTACGTGAACAGTAAACATAAAAGTAGTTTTACTTTTCATTTTCATCATTCTATTTCAAATTTGGGATTTTTGGAGCTCTGGAGTGGTTTCTGCCCTCAAATTACACCATTTGATTTCGGGAGATCTGGTGGACTATTCTCTGCACTGTCAGGACCAGGTAGGAGCTAACCCTGAGCTCTTCAATTTCATTCCATCCTTCTTTGATTCTGAGCATGTTTTTACACATTTTTGGGCCCTTGGTGTTTGAACATCTTGTTCCCCAATCATCACACCTTGCCAGTATCGAAAGGTACGATTCATACTGAGCTGCCAACTGGCCAGTCAGTATGCATCCCAACTTGCTCAAAAGCAGGGTGTGATGGGTGCAGAAGGGCATCTTTATTCAATGATTTTTCATCAAAATTTTGCCTTTCTTTTTCTCAAAATTAGATCCTAAGTTATCTTTTGTTTGCATTTCAGATTTTTGTTGGATCAAGGTGGTTGTCACATGGTGTGAATGCGAACATGAAGAAGAGGAAATGATTTCTTTAGATGACCTGGGCATAGTTGCTGCATTAAGAAATTGTGGCTTGCTGAAGTTCTTTCGCATATCTAGCATGAGGCAACAAATCAGTTTGTTGCAATATTTTCTTGATGCTTGGGATCCAATTGACCAGGTATTCCAAATTAGAGGTAAATCCATTCCATTGACAGTCGAGGACATTTACTTTCTGACGGGGTTGTCGAGGCGTGGTGCCCCTCTTTCACTTTTAGGATTCGCTCGTGGGGGTGAATCCGTGAAAGATTATATTCGTCAGTTCTGCAGAGATGGATCTCAGCCCAACAGAGATGGCAAGATCAATATCTGGGATGTCACTGATCGGCCCCTGAGGACCATTTTATTTACCTTTGCTAGATTGGCTGGTAGCACAACTTTGCATTTGGCAAACAGATCTTACATGTAGTACGCCCTGGAATGCCTGGAACCGAAGGTGTTCAATTGGTGTGAGGTGGTACTTCCTATCATAAAAGAATTACTCTCCAAAGTAAAGAATGGAAGAACCAATAATTTTGGTTATGGTTCCATATTGACTGCTTTTTCCTTGGAGAGGATTCCACTGATGCAGCCTCAGTATATTTCACTAGGATTGCCAGCACCGGGGGAACCACAGATGCAGAGATGGGTCGATCTTATGGCTAGACAAGCTGGTCAATCACAAATTTCTTTCTCTTATGCCTTTTTCGAGTGGTTTGACCGTCAGGAGATGGTTTTTGCGTAGTATCCATACGTAGGGATGGACTTCCGAGGCAACCTGGATTTGGTGCTACCAACTGGCGAACAGTGGAGTGCTATACGTAAAATGATTCGACCACATCTTTGTTTATGAGTTTTATAAAAAAAAATTGTTTCTAAATTTTACCAAGACTAATCAAACTTGTATGTGTGTGCAGACATTGGACCAGTGTGACTAGTGGCGTGCCTGCGGGTGGTAGATGACGTTCTAGTAGGAGATGCTGTAGGGAGGGCTGTCCTTCGATATCTGGACATATCGGAGACCCTGCCGGTGTTGTATGATCAGATCGAGGGCCTCACTCTCGGTATTCAGGATGTTAGGACTGATGAGTTACCTTTGAGGTTACAGCGCCACACTAATGGTGTGCCGAGTCGATGGACTAGGCTCTTGCGCATGATCGCACAGGCGGTGACATGTTATCACCAACATCATTAGTCTAGGATGATTTTCTACGTTCATTTTTGAGTTCTTGGGTCGTGTGACCCATTTGGTCTTGGACACAAAACATGTTATAAAAATTGTATTTTTTTTTTAATTTTCGGAGTTTTATTTTGTTTAAGTTATGCAATTCTGATGCAAATGTTAATGTGAAACACTTTTCTTTGCAAATGTTGCAAATGTCTATCTAACACATAATTTGCTAATGAATCAGTTAATGTGTTTAAGTTTCTGGAAATGTGTTGATATTGAATGGAATCAAACTGTCTTTCCAAAATCCTGACTCTTAGGAACATACGATAAATAGCTGGGTTCCGAATGGAATAAACGCCAGTAAGTTGTAGGATGACGAGTTGCAAATCTAGCCTGACAACAAGTCGGCGTATGCCATGCGAAATGGCATCAGAGAGAAGCTCAATCAACGCGCTATACTCAGTGATGTTGTTCGTTGATTGGCCAATACATATTCCCCTGAAACTTACTAACTCGCCGCTTGGAGTGAAAATGGCCCAAGCTGCAGAAGACAGGTTCCACGTACTACGACTAGCTCGTCAGCATACCCAACAAATGGTTCCAAAAAGTCTGACATCTGCAACAAATGCAAAGTGGATTACCTAACCAAAATGACAACTCTAAAAGAAAACAAAAATGTAACAAAAGCATATATACAAAGAGCGTACTACACTTAATCAAGCATAGTAACGTTTGAGGTACAACCCGTTTCGGGGCTGCGATAGTGGAATCCCATCATAATCGACTAGCTTGTAGGCTTCTTTTGCCAATACCCGCTTAACAATGTAGGGACCCATCCATAATGGTTCGAACTTACCTGCTCCCAATTTGTCATAGTCCTAATCACAGAGCAAGACTAGGTTGACTTCCAAGAAGACACGAGGCTTGACATTTTTGTCAAATTTCACCTTGACACGTTTCTTATGTGCTTTGTTAGCTAGTGCAGTGTCACGACGGGTTTCATCTAGGTGGATTAGTTCCAAGAAATGAGCCTCTTCTTCCGAAGTTTCGGGAAGCAGATCAATTGCGAGCTTGAGGGACAAAATTTCGCAATGAATTGGTAAGATAACTTCCAGACCATACACCAACTGAAAGGGTGTAAATCTGGTCCCATTTCTTACCGAAGTCCTATATCCCCACAGAGCTGAGTACAGAATTAAATGCCATTTCCGTTTGTGGACTCCAATCATTCTCTACAGCATGCACTTAAGGACTTTGTTGATTTCCTCAACTTGTCCGTTAGCCTGCGGATAATATGGAGTAGAACTATCGTGGGATAGTCCTAATTTGACAGTCAATTCAACCATCATGTGATTGAGAAAATGCAATCCATGATTTGTGACTATAGCCTGTGGAACACCAAATCTAGAGACTATAGCCTATGGACCACTGAGCATAGTTTCCCACGGTTCAAGCTCGTTAAAAAATAAACCCACCTTCGGTAAATAACCTTTGCGATTGCCATGCTATCAGCCTTTTGAGCCTTGGTTGTGTTCCTGCCATCACCTCCATCCTTTTGGCCGATCATATACTTCCACTTGATTGTTTATCCTTTTGAGGAATAGTTGTGATGAGTGGTCCTATTAGCCAATCTCTTCACATCACCATGTTTTGAGAAGTTCCAAGCTTACCCGGAACTAGTTGCTACCCTAAACGCCACTCATTCCTCAAAAAATGAGTCTCCTTTAAACTCTTTTCAGACTTGTTAAATATGAAAAGATTGTCAAGCTATTGGCTTTTCTAGCTCGTTAAAGTAATCAAAATGCCATCCCTCCTGTATATTTTAATCTTTTTCGAACCTGAGGGATTATCTCACGAAAAAGTTCGAGCGCTTGTCTTTTCGACTCGCTAAAGTGATCGAAAAGTCATCCCTTTTGTATTATTTTATCCTTTTTCGGACTTAAGGGATTATGCTACGAAAAAGAACTGCTGGAGTTTCCTTTTCATCCCTTTTCAAACTCTCTAAACATGAAAAGGACCGAGTTGTCTTTGTCGTTAAACTCATTAAAACAATAGCGATGAACTTGTCCACCTAGGCAAGAACGAGTTTCAATGTCGCTAGACTCGCTAAAATGTAGCGATAGGTTTGCCCGTAGGGAAAATTATAGAACAAGCATATGTTATCCTCCTCAAGCTTGACAAAATAAAGAGGTACTGGTCAATAATGACTGGGGAAAAGGGAAGAAAACTTGAAGAATTTTATGGTAGCAGGTCACTCTTGAACATGACACTTTCACTCTGTCACCTTGATTGAGTCGGTTTGGGTTATTTCGTTCACCGATCATTTCACCATTGGTATTCCGCACCATCCATCTATTGGGGTTAACGCTACCAATCCATCTCAGTGTCACAGATATGTTCAAGAGAATTCATTCAGTTGAGAAACCACCATCCAGTTAATGCCTCATCCACTGCAATACATTCACCCTCCATTTTTCATGATCGCCATTCCTAAACCTTGTGTTGTTAGATCGTTTTCACCTCTAGAAAATCATTTTCTTCGTTTCGTGTCGTAGATGTGGGATACATTAAGGCCCTCCTACAATGGGTCACTTCTTGTTGATATCAGCTCATTATCCAAGAAGTTGACCTAGAAACAACCCTTTCATTACTTTGAAGCTTGCATGCCTCAATGGCAAGTTTCTCACTTCCGGCAAGAGGATGACATCACTGGCCTTCGACTGAAATATTGTGCATGGTGTTTGACATCGGATCATATATTCACACCACGTGAACTGTACTGTAGTACCTTGAGGGTCATTATCATTATCAGCGATTCCTCTTGCGTCTGTTAACAGCTTACATTATTGGTTGGTAATCAGGCGATGTCTTTCCATGTTCGACTTCAGAACATCTTTTCACATGGATCGACTTGTACATCGGGCGAAGATTGAATGAGTTTTGAAGACCCCGGATCCAGTTTCATCCATCCAGGCTGCGATATATTTAGGGATATAAAGACATCAAATGTACACAGAAGATGCACAGATGGTCATCTGAACTAGGGATGATGACTCTACATATAAAGAATCACCAGTCTGCAACTGCAGACGATTATCTATTCTATGTACATGAAAATGAATTTATAAAGCTGAGCATGGGAATGACTGCCTCGACTAGATCATGAAAATAATATGATGATGATGCATTGTATTATATCTTATACAGGTCGCCTTCCAGTTCGAATACCTTGGATCCTCATGATAATGCATTTCACTCGACATCAAAGATTTACAAATTCATGCTTTAGGGGGAAATTGTTATAGACATATTTGGGCACTTCAACCCCAATATTATATGTCAATAAACTAGGGCTCTTTAACCCCTAAAAGTGTTGTTTCATACCCTGAAGATCATGGTCAAATGATTACATCATTCCCCAGAAGTTCCACCTAAAAAACCACTTAGAACTGGCCAAAACTGGACCATGCTGACTGCTCCATTATCAGGGTGTGATGCATATTGACTCCTACACTAGCCAGGTGTGATGCATACTGAAGAGGCCTTCTATGGGGTGCGATGAACGAGAGTGGACAAATGTCTGAGACAATTTTCTAAGTGGATGCTCATGGAATCTTCTAGAAACTTCTCCTATGACACTTGCCTCTCGGAATTCGCCCAGGGATGAGTAAGAGATCCAAGAAATCTCCAAGTATAACCAAGAAAAACAAGTGGAATGACACTAATAAAAAACCCAGAGATGACTCACACCCTTTCACACATCTATAAATGGATCCCTCATCTGAGAGATCTTGAGGTTGGAATTTTGTAATTTGCAAGGAAGCGTTGATAGTTTGTCTTTGAGAGGGAGCATTGTATTGTTGGGTGATCTTGCTTTTCATGAGGTGAAGAGGGCTTTGAGGTTGGGAGGATGATGCTGGATCAGACAGCTGGGTTGTAATTCTCCCTTCATATTTAATAAAGTTCTTTGAGTTTTCCTCCATACAATCGTGTATTTGTGAATGTTGTTATTTGTGAATGCCATTGTATGTTCATTGTATTTCTGATTTTGCAATGCCTATGATATAATAGATCAAAATGCTTTGATGGTGTTTTGTTACTTTGTCTCTACAAGTATTCTCTAAGCGGGATAAGTAGGAGAGGAGTTACAAGCTTTGTCGAGAAGGAGAGAGATCAAGTAAGGAGTTAAGTGGAAGATCCAGGTTGGTTCCTTTGCCTCTCTCTCTTATCTATTATACATAGAGGAAATCACAAATTGCTTTGATTGTTTGTTTCTAGGATAGCTGCTAATCCTAGAGGGCTAGCAGATTGAAAAGACACTAGTTTTCCTGGAAACAGCAAGGAGATATTCTTTTTGATGTTGGCCCGTCTCAGGGATTCACCTAGCCAGCTGAGCTCTTCAGGGAGTAGGTAGTTGTCAAACTTATGAGGTATATTTTCAAAAGTTTCCAGTAGCAGAGCTTTGGCCTTGGCAATCACTGAGTTGGTGGATTGAAGTCTATTGTTGAAGATGGCTTCATTCCTTGCCAACTAGATTCCCCAGCAGATGTATTTTGATATTTCATTCCAGAATTTAGTCCATGTTGATTTGCTATTCAGAGTGTGAGGATAGTGTTCTTTCCAAGTTGTGAAGAGACTAATAACTAAAGACTGCTAAGGGATTTGGGCATTGAGCCCCATCATTGCTTGCAACTAGACCTCTTGAGAAAAGGGGCAGTCTATGAACAGGTGTTCAATCGTTTCCTGAGCTGTGCAACAGAGAGGGCATTTGCGGGGACCAATGATTCCTCTTTTTCTAATTTGTCTCTAGTGAGGGTCCTTTTGTGCATGAGAATCAAGTAGAAAAAAATGATTTTCGGGAGACCAAATGGGTCCCAAACATGTTTCCAAAGCTTTGTCGTATGGATCTGATGTTGTTGTTCTTATAGAGTTGCAAAGCCCAACTGTGCTGAGTAAGCTCCGATCTTCCCCCAGCCCCACTTGTCCCTCGAATGGAGATGCACAGGAGCTAGACCAATGATTTTATCTAGTAATTGATGTAGTTGAGGGAGAATCCAGTCAGGGGGGCTGTGGAGGGCCCAATTACTATAGTTCCCCGCGGAATCCCAAGTGCATATGTCAGCAAGTTTGTGGATACCTTTTTGGATGCGCCAGTTACCCAATTTTTTTTATTTCTGGTGTAAGATTTAGGGGTTGGAGGCCCATGATCTTGTCATCCCACAGTCTAATTCTTTTCCCATTTCCTGGTATTATGTAGAGCTGGTCTTTAAAGAACTTCCAGCCTTGACTACACAACGTGGTTCCTTTGTGGGAGGCTCCTTCTTCCATATTCTTTATTGAGAGTCTGTGCATATATTTTTTAATTAGAACTTGACTTATAGGGTGTCTTTGATTTGAGAATATTTTCCAGAGGATCTTACCTCGCATTCCCAAATTGGCCAACCCAGGATCTCTTACCTGTAGTCCACCTTCAGATATTGGCCTTTTCACTATGTCCCAACTTACTATATGATTTTTTTTTGTTCCCTTTTCCTCCTTTCCATAGAAAATTTTGAATCAGCTTTGCTAGCTATTCGGTGATCATTTTTGGAGCTAAAAGGAATGAAGCCTGGTAGATAGGAAGGGATGAGAGAACTAACTTGAACAGAGTGAGTTTCTCAGCTGTGGTAAGCCACTGTCCACCCCAAGCACTCATTTTTGCCTTGATTTCGCTGATAATTTCCATCCAATGAGGGGCCTTACTAATACCCAAGGTTAGAGGCAAGCCAAGATACTTGAATTTTTCCCAATAGACATAGCCGGTGAAGCCTAGGGCTTGGGAAATCCTGAGTTGGTCTATCGCCCAACCGTACACTGCACTTTTCCTCTTGTTGACCATAGCTCCAAAGACTCTGCAGAAGCTTTGGACTACTCCATTAAAGGCTCTTTCTATTTTAATGGAGGCTCCTCCCATAAGGATAGAGTCATCGACGAATAAGGCATGATTGCTTGGGGTTGTTCTGGTTATCATCCTGATGCCAGGAAGTGTCCCCTTGAGCTTCTCAGCTGTGAGCTTTCAGCTTAGAGAGTTTGCCATCAGAATATATAGGAAGGGGGACAGAGGGCATCCTTTCCTGATTCCCCTCGAAGCTTTGAAGTTTTCTGTCGGCCTGCCATTTACTAGAGGAGCTATCCATGGTTATCCGATGCATGCTTTAATCAATTTTACAAATTCATAACTGAAACCAAATGCAGAAAGAACTTGGAGGAGGAAAGAGTGCCTTACTCGATCGAAGGCATTCGCCATGTCCAGTTTGAAAAGCATACCTTGCTCTTTGCGTTGATGGCTGGAATGGATGATTTCCTGCACCAATATCACATTGTTCAGGATCTTCCTACCTTTGAAAAACCCTCCCTGGTTGGGTGGGATGATTTTTGCCAACAAAGGTTTTATTCTATTTGCAAGTAACTTGGTGAGAATTTTGTAGGACGCATTAGATAGCGAGATTGCCCTGAATCTATCGAATGCCTCCGGGTTGGCTTCTTTGGGAATTAGAGCTAGGAAGGTGGAGTTTATGCTTCCTCCCACTTTGGCTTTTCGGAGGAAGCCTTTGATCATTCGGTACAGATCAGCCTTGATGATGTCCCAGTAGATTCTATAGAAGTGTATGGAGAATCCATCAGGTCCTAGGGTTTTGTCTGGTTCCATCTTCCATATGACATTTCTAATTTCGTCTTCAGTGAATGGCTTCAGGAGTGTTGTGTTGTCCTTCTCATTAAACATCCTTGGTACGTGCTTGAGGAATTCATGAGCTTCCTCATCATCCTCGCGCCTTCTTCTTTGAACAACCACTGAAAATGAGAGGTTTCCACCTCTTTTATCAGAGTTGTGCCTTTGAGAACAACCCCATTTGTCGAGGTGATTTCAGCAATCTGGTTTCTAGAGAGATGGGTTCGAATTTGCTTGTGAAAGAAGGCTGTATTTTTGTCTCTAGACGGAAGCCAAATATTGCATGACTTGAGCCTCAAGTATTCTTCCTCCTCTTTGAATGTTTGGAGGGTGTTGATTTGGTGTTCTTGCTCGCTATGAATTTCTTCTCTCGTAATGTCTTGCATCTCCAGGCCCATTTGTAGATCCTACAACTGCTTTGTGCTCTATTTTCGTTGGGTAGTGGGAGAATCTGTGGGCTTTTTTATCCATTGTTTCAGGGCTATTTTGGTGGTTTTTATCTTTTTCTCCAAAACAAAGCTGGGTGATCCAAGAAGATGGATTGGCCATGCCTTATTCACTGTATCCACAAACCCTTCTTTGTTTGCCCATAGTGGGCTGAACCGAAAGGGGATTGGCCCTAGGTTTTCTTCTTCTTCCATCTGAAGGAGGATGGGTTTATGGTCTGAATTCCACTTTGGCAGAATTTTTGTGGAAATGATCATCTTATCGAAGAGGAAGGTATTCTGAAGAAGGAATATATCCAACCTGGCTGATATGTGCCCCTCCCCTATTTTGTTATTTGTCCACGTGTAAAGCTCTTTTTTTGGCTTGAAGTCTAATAAATCCCATTGTTGAATCAGGTTTTCCACTAAGGGAAGAAAGCGGTCCCTACTGTTGGTTCCTCCTCTTTTTTCCTTTGGGTCAAGGATTAGATTGAAGTCTCCTGCAATAATTATATTTTTGAGGGAGTATGCTTCCAAAAAATCAGTCAGAGTTTGCCAACATTTTTCCTTTTCTACATAGAGGATAGGTACATAGAGATTAAAGAGAGCAAAGTTTATCTTACTTGAGAGGTGTCAGAGTTCGGTGTAAATCCAATGCTGTGTCTAAAAGGAGCTCTCAAGCTGAAACTTGTCAGCCTCCCAGAGAGTGGCTATCCTGCTGCATGTACCTCTAGCGCTTACCGCTTTTCCAACTTTTGTTTTCCATTTTCCTTTGCTGAGTTCCAGAAGGGCTTCGCCTTCTATTTTAGTCTCTTGGAGCATGAGGATCTCGGGGAGTTCTGATTTTAGTAGGTTCTTGATTGCTTCAGCTTTTGATGGATTCCCTAGTCCTCTGCAATTCCAAGAGACTAATCACATTATTTACTAGCAAGGGTTGGGGCAGCACCTCCCTTGGGTGGCCTGGTTTTAGTATTTCTATCGATAAACATCTCTATAGTGGTCTGGCTGCCTTTCATTTTTTTCTCTCTGCTTCTTCTTTGGCCTCTCCGTGAGTTCCCCCCCACTCTTTTCGAGGTCCTCTAAGTTGTTTCATCTTCCGAGGATCTCGATATCTCTGAGGTCTTATTCCTTGTCATATCTGCATAGGTTGGGGAGCTAGATGCACCTTTTGGGGTTTCGCTTTGGAGAGGGGTTATTTTGTCTTGCATTTTGTTTTCTTCCATGTTGTTAGCTTGTTGTTCATCCTCTTTATCTTCTGGATCTTGGAGTTTTTACAGTTTGTTGAGTATTTCAAAGGGATTTGTGGGTATGTCTTCTCTTGGTGGGACTGAGCTTCCTTCTGCTTGGGCTTCGGGAGGAGCACCCCTCCTAGTGGACAAGGCTTTCCCTTTGTTCCTGTTGCTCTACTTAGTTGTTCCTGATTTCTGAACCTGAGTCCATTGATCTCCTTTCTCCTTCTCAGCTCCATCCTCTGATTTCTTTTTACAGTGCTTGGAAAAATGCCCATAGCCATGGCAGTGTCGACATTTAAATGGGAGTTTCTCATAGTCTATCACCTGTATGTGTGTCCAATTAGCCATCGTGAGTTTAATAGCTTCAGGGAGACCTTCCTCCAGATCTACTTCTACGCAAATTCTCACATAAGAGTATTGATCTCTTCTTTCTGCTCGATCGATGTATTTACCGAGTTTTTTGCCTATGGCTTCTAAAGATTTAGGGTTCCAACAATGCAGAGGTAGATGGGGCAATTACACCGAGACCGGAACAATCGAGGGCACATCCTGAGTCAGATCGAACTCTGGTGTCCATTGATTCAGATATAGACCCTGAGGCCCCACGAAATATGGGTTGTTTCTGAATATGAGGTTCTTGTCTTCTACTGATTCAAATACGAATACAAAGAAACCTTTGTCGACGAAATGGTTTTTTATTCCTTCCTTGACTAGAGAACACTAGTTCCTTTGCACCTAGGCATCTACAGCTTTAGGCGAGGTCCATAAGCCTGTGAACTGTCCAATAAGCCCTTGTTCTGCTAGGTTTAATGCTGCTTTGCAGGGTTCTTTAGTCAGCAGAGCAATTGTGGGGATGGATTCCATTTTTTTTACAAACTTCTGCTGGTTTTCGGTTGCTAGTCGTTTATTGCAGGCCGTAACCTGATCCCGAAATGCAGCTAGCTCAGGTGGAAAGGGTGGGTCCTTTTTGCGACCCCCTCTTGGGGCCATGGCTCTGAAGCTGCGCGCAATCTTGTGGTTGACTATGGCTCCTCATGTGTTCCCTGGGCTTCCTCCTATTGACCGCAGAGGCTGCACTAGTCTCTCGTTATTTGGTTCCTCGCGCGCAGAATCTCACATGATCTATAATACATTATTATTAATCAAATTAATTCTAACTATTAGAATAGGACGTCAAGTCCCATTAGTAAAACCAGTTGAGGATGGGCCTCGTCAGCAAGGCGACCCATGATCAAACCTCACGGAGGGTGGTTATGCCCTGTGAAAGGGGGAGGAGACGTGCTAAAAAATTCATTCAGATTAGGACTACTGTGGCCCAGGCCAGGTGCGATCCTCGGGTGTCTTTGATGTCTTAGATGCCCTTGGGTCGTGACTCCTCAAGCCACAAGTCAAGCCTAGAGGACCACAAACAACTTGACAAATTTATTTTATTAGAATAGGACCAAATTAATATATATAAGGTATTATACAATAATAATTAATAAATAAATATTAAAACAAAAATAATTATAACTATTAAAGTTGAATTATTAATAATTAATAATTAAAATATTAATATTAAATAACTAATATTAACCAAGATGAATAACTTTAATAGGGAGGATGGATACCGACTTAGCCAATCCTGTTCGTGTCATCTACCATATCACCCAATGATTCCTGCCCCCCTCTAGGTTGCCCTCTTTCCCGCCCCTTTTGGTTTCCCTCTCACCCCTCTTCTTTGAAGCGCCCCCCTCCCCCCTTCAGCACATTAATTTTCATCCATATTCTTATCCCTTTTTGTTATTTTTATCAATATCCTTATCCCTTTTTGTTCTTTTAAGTCCCTTCCCCCCACCTTTTTCATCGTTCCATGTTTGTTTTAATTACATTTTAGTGTTTCCAGTAATTTTTTAATTTCTATTTTGACCCTCGTTTAATTCTTTATTAACCGTTGACCATTATAATTCAATGTCCCCTTTTAAACTTACAAATTTTTTTTAATTAATTAAAATTTCCTAATTATTAATTTTCATCTTAGTTAATATTATCTTTTTAATTCCTTTTATTAACCTTGGACCATTATAATTCAGTGTCCCTTTTAAACTTACATTTTTTTTCTAATTAATTAAAATTTTCTAATTATTATTTTTCATCTTAGTTAATATTCTCTTTTCAATTCCTTTTGATTTTGATTCTAATTATTTACCCTCCCTCTTCTTTTCTCTTTTTATACCTTTTTAGTCAAACCTCTGTTTTATTTTTAAATTAATTTTTTAAAATTCTAATTAATTTCTTAATATTAAATTTCAAATTAATTCCAATTATTTCATTAATTATCCCTCTTCTCTTCTCTTTTTATACCCTTTTGTTAACCTTTGACTATTATAATTCAATGTCCCCTTTTAAACTTACAATTTTTTTTTTCTAAGTAGCTTTGACCATTATAATTCAATGTCCCCTTTTAAACTTACAATTTTTTTTCTAATTAATTAAAATTTCCTAATTATTCATTTTCATGTTAGTTAATATTCTCTTTTCAATTCTTTTGGTTTTGATTCTAATTATTTACTCTCCCTCTTCTTTTCTCTTTTTATACCTTTTATTTAAACCTCTTTAATCTTTTAATTAATTTTTAAAAATTCTAATTAATTTCTTAATATTAAATTTCACATTAATTCTAGTTATTTCTAATTAACTTTATTTTCAATTTAACCCTAATTGAATTTAGTCAAATACTTGTTTTAATTATTAATTAATTTTTTAAAATAACCCTAATTAAATTTAGTCAAATATCTGTTTTAATTATTAATTAATTTTTAAAAATATTATTTAAAAAAAAAATCTAAATAATAAATTACAAAAAATTAATCAATTTTTAACTTATTTCTAATTAATTTTACTTTTAAATATTTAAATTTAAAATTGACCCTAACCAAATTTAATTTTTTCTACATAATACCCTTCTCTTATAAAAATGCTCTTCACAAGCGTTTACTCCATTCCGAAAATCTCCCACAAAAGGAAATCTCTAACTAAACTAATAGGACCAATGAATATATAAAGTATTATAAAATAATTAACTATTAAAATTGAATTATTAATAATTAATAAATTATTAATATCAAATAACTAATAAGACCAATAATATTATTGGTAATAATTAATTAAAATGAAAATATGTATAATTATTATATTATCAAATTATCAATATGAATAATAATAAAATTAGTTTTATACGGTTAATTATTATTATAATAGTATTAATTTTAAAACTATTTAGTATTAAAATAATAATTATTAAAATATTTATAGGAGTTATAAATTAATAATTAATTATTATAACAAATATAATTATAATCATAGCTATTAAAATATTAATAAATATAATTATTAAAATATCAATATAAAAACAATGTCATTAATAATATTAAAAAATAAAGATGAATTAATGTGAAGATGTGAAACATGATTAAAAATAACTATTAATATTAATAAATTGATATTTTTATTATTAAAATATATATTATGAAAAAATAGTAATATTGATATTGATATTAAAAGTAAGGGGTAGTAGGAGAGGAGGGATATTACTCAATCTCGATGGATTAATTAAAACAAAATATACTTGGGGTTTCGGAAGAAAAACCAATAATCATGTTAAGATGTATGGTCTTCTTCAAAGACTTCACATTGCTATTGACAAATGCATTCAAAGGAATTTGACCAACTTGTTTCTCTTCATTAGTTTTAAAAAATTCTGAAATTTGTGTAATACTAGAGACTTCCTTTGATTATTTGGAAGTGTTCTTCCTCTACTTTCCCATTTACTTCTCCAAACACTTGCCTTCCAATTATTAGGCTGCAATTGGAGGAACATTGCTCTGATTCCAATTATTGGAAACCATGTTGATATTGAGGGGGTGGGGGGGTGAATCAATATCAAGGTTTATTAAACAATTTTTACCCATTTTAACCTTTACATTATTCATAATCAAATCATGAAAGCAGAAATATAAAGCAATACAAAAACACCATGAAAAGCATACACATGAAACACATAGATTTTAGGTGGAAACCCTTGAAGGAGAAATACCACTGAAAGTTTGTCTTCTTTTCTTTCTTAGCTCAATCTTCTTTTACAATGTACTGGAACCAACTACTATGCAAGCACCAAATTACGAGTCACCAACTATTGGGCCTCACAAATGTCATGATTCCCTTAAACTATTCCTTAGTTTTAATGTTGTTTTCTTGTTTTTTTTTCTTATATTTATGATATATTAACTCGTATAACATAGGCTTTAGAAGGAATTAGTTTACTTTATTATTTTACCTTTTAGATGTACTATTTTGATTACAAAAGCGTTATTTATTCATGGTTGTATCTTTACTATGAACATGGATTTTACAATATAACAGGGGCAACTAGCACTTGATGTTGTTTCAATAGCTATTCGTGGTAAAATTGGGATAATGTGATGTTGTTTCAACCAACAGTGGAAGAACAAGCAAGGTTGGTTCGTATCTAATTAAATCTGTTAAGGACAAAGCCCTTGGTTTTCTTGTCTAGGCGATATTAAGACTCTTTGTAACTAAAAATGAGCATCCTGAGAATCTTTAGATTCTCAGGATTGCTCTTTGTTAAAATATTCACTATTTTTATCTCCCTCAACTGATGTATAAAAACGAAGGTTTGTGTCCCAAAGGGGAGCTCCTGATAACTTTTTCATCCATTTGATAGACTCGCTAATTATAATCATTTTTCATAATATAATGCAAGTTTCTATTGTTGGGAGTTAATTCACTGTTCTAATCTTTTCTATAAGGCAGTCTGACTCCGGTATCTTGAGCCCGCTCTTGAATGAGGCATTGCCTTCATTTGTATAATTAAGTTCACATTTTATCTCTTTTCATCGATCATTTATTTGCTAGATTAATTATAAATCATGTGTTTCCTTTGAGTAGAGATAAGATTGATAATCGTGATATTGATTTGCGGGTATTATACCTTTAAGAGTAAATTTATAATTGTTGTTGCTTTATTGTTGTTTTCTTAAATATTATCTCTTAATTGTTGATGCTTTTATACTAGTTTTGCTTTTCCCCTTCTTATTCCTTCTTTCCTATTTCATGAGTAGGGTTTTCAAGCGTTGTTCCTTCAATTTTGTAGTTGTTGTTTTTAAAGTAGCAACTTAATATTCTATAGATATTCTTGTTGTTTCATGTTAAGAGTGATCAAAATTAAATTATGTTGAATGATTTCTAGATAATACAATCCACCTGAAAGCTAGATCTTTTGAATGCATGCCTCAAGTTAGGAATTAATTCTTTTGTTCTAGTCAATCTGCTTGTTGTTAGAGAATTAGTTAGTGTTAGTTTCAGAACCATCTCTCTCATATACTTTATGGACAACCTTGAAATAGCCAGCAAAATCCTCAAGTTGATAATTTAATGTGTGGTAGTTAGCTGATTCTTTATAACAATTAATTGTCCCATCATTTTGGCGATGTTTCTGGGGAGGTTGTCAAAAGACAGTGATATTGTACTTAGTTGCATACATGCCTCCGTAAGGGTTGTATATTGAACAAGAAAGGTAAGAACCTACACATGCACCCTGGTAATAAAGAAACTTGTGGTGGTGTCTGCCTTCAGTGGATAGATTCAGGCTATTTAGTATGCATGACTAGGAAGAAAATTAGAGGTAGGTATCAGGTAAAAATAGATCAAAAATCTGCTTGAAAAAGTACCAAAAGGCAAGGTCAAGTTGGCCTTGGACGGGCAACCTTTATAGATGAAATCATCTGAAGAGCATAATCTCAAGCCTCGGTAGGCCCTCGAATGGTATCTAGGAAGGGCTCTACTATTATTTAGCCTCTAGTAGTAGAACTGTTTGATGCAGCTGAAGTTGAGATTCATGACAAAACTATGGGATCTGAGTAGAGCTTTCAAGATTTATCAAGCGAGCATATTGATCCTTTTAGCAAGAGTGAGGGGAAATCTTGTAATTTAAAGGAAGGAAGAGGTGAAACAAGTGATCTACACCCTGAACCTCTTAAGTAGGATCCTCCTGTGATACCTATTGTGAAAGAGGTAATTGAAATTCCTTATTCGAGTAGTGTTGTAAGACCTAGACTAGGTTCAAAGTCTCACCACCATAATAGTGCTTTTTAGTTAGTACCTCATAATTTTGGGATTCCTAAGGGTTACCAGTATATTTTTAATTAAATGGCAGGGAAAGTATTCGACACACAAACTTTGACCATAGAATATACTATTGTCGATCTTTAAGCTAATGCACCCATGAAGGCTATTCCACTTCAAAGTATTCCAAACTTTCATGGAATGGCCTCCAAAAACCCAAACACATTTTTATTTGAAGTCGACGTTTTGTGTCTGAGATATGACTACACCACTGACCCCCATAAACTAATGTTTTTTCCTTCCACTGTAAAAGGAGCAACGCTACACTAGTTCATGGGATTGCGGGGCGGTACTATTAACTCTTGCGATCAGATGAAACAAGCCTTCCTTACCAAATATTAGGATAATTGCCGATCCAAATATTTAAAGGAAGAAATATTTAAAATGACATTTAAGGAAGATGAAACCTTAGAAAAATATATAGAGAGGTTCCAATATATTTTGCAAATATCATCATACAACACTCTACCTAAAGAAGTACTGAAAATTGCCTTAATTAGGGGAATGAAGGATGAATGGATAGAAACACTTAAAATAACTTGGTAGGGTGATATTTCCAAAGATTAATAACATGATATTGTGAAATTATGTATCAGGTGTTTGCATGGGAGCACAAGGACTAAGCTCGTAAATCATGATTCGCTCAACATGATCAGTAGAACTGCATTTGGAGGAGTCACATGTGCAGAAATTGGTAATCTATTAGAAAATTTAAAAAATGATATATTAAGCACACTGACTACACAATCGGACATCTTGCAGGTAAAGTAGAAGCACGCTGAAGCATAACAAACATTAGCAATTTTTTTCCCTTGTTTTCGATGGAAGCATGGCTACAAGGAATACCCGTTGGATACAATTGAGATTTGTGCTATCTATACCAAAGAACATTCGACTGATTGCTATCCCTGTCTTCTTGGATTGAAGGTTTTATTTAAGGAAGTTGAAGAGGAGAAAAAATCTGCTTATTTCGGGGCACAACGGTGACAATGGAAAAACCATCGTACTTGTACGATTCATGACCCTCCATGTTTTTCTCGGATAATATAGTCAACAGAAGTTTCCTAGACTAACGTGGCAAGGTCAACAACATTCCAATACTACCTGGAAACCTCAACCATATCCCCCATCACCTTGGTTATATCATTCGTTTCTTGGAACTTCTTGGTCGAGCCAACAATATTCTGCACCCCCATGGGAGAATCCAAAAAGTAATTTGTATCCTTCACAATGGTCAAACCAACCTACTTATGGGCCAATGTGGTCCCAAAACTGGCAATTCCCCTTCAAACCTATCAATCAATAATTGGGTATGTTGCCTTAATCACAACCATCACTAGAACCTTTACAACCACCACTTCAGTTACCCCCAAACGCTCCACCTTCATTACACCCTCAACTACCTACATAACCAAATCCAAATCCCAACAATAGGCATGTGCAACGTTTAGAAATCCTTGACACTTCTTACTACTGTCCTCCCCACTTAGAATGTAACAAACTCTAGTTATTATCTGGTTGAACCATTTTTCTAGAGGACCCCCCAAGGAACTTAGAGTAATGAGAAGATGAAAATTCTGCCAAAAAGTAGCTTCAGTAAGAAAACCCCCCTTCTACTGTGATTATCTCTAAAAA
The DNA here is from genome assembly GCA_031772625.1 of Pinus tabuliformis. Lineage (NCBI taxonomy): Eukaryota > Viridiplantae > Streptophyta > Pinopsida > Pinales > Pinaceae > Pinus > Pinus tabuliformis. The sequence goes on from CM062811.1 coordinate 899,619,846, forward strand.
CAAAATCACCTAGTGAACTGACTGAGAATCAAGAATCTAGTAAAATTATAGATGTCGCTCCTCCATTTCCAAAGAGATTGGCTATAGCAAAACCATCCACATATCCTGAATTTGATCTTGTGGGGGAGCTACAAAAATTGTGTATCAAAATTCCTCTTCTCCAAGCTATCAAATACATACCTATTTAAGCTAAAACTATCAAATATCTATGCGTCAAGAAACCTGGAAGAAAAACCAAAAGACCCTCCTACAATCCATGTCATTGGAAAAATTTATGACCTTATTTTAGTAAGACACATACCCATCAAATATGTTGATCCCAGAAACCCTATGGTCACCACTCAGATTTAAGGTCTCAGCTTTCCAAATACTCTAGTGGACTTACAAGTTGCTACAAACATCATAACACTTAAAACATGCACCCTCCTTGGAATAACCTCATTAAAATCAACCCCAACCACACTGGAGTTAGCGGACATATCCTTGATAAATCCAGAAGAAACCTTGGATGATATTATCGTCTCTGTGGATTCCTGGGAGTATCCTGTAGATTTTTTGGTTCTTGATCCTAAAAATCAGTTGGAAAAAACCCTCTCATGTTGGGCAGACTGTGTCTCACCATTACTAATGCGTACATTGGGTGTCAGACTGGTAACATGACTATTGCCAAAGGAACTACCATTAAGAACCTTATTTTATACCCACCTGCTAAACCCAACATATCATTTGACAATCTTAATTGCCTTCCTCCTGAGTATGAAGAAGCAAAACTACGTTCTAATCTTACTATTGACAAAGCTCTTATTTTCAAGAGACAAACTGAGGATGAAAAAATCAATGGTCTTATCAATTAGCCCTCCACCGTAGGACATAAAACATGTAAAATGTTGAAATTTGTGCTCAATAAAATGAATCCCAAGGTGATTTAATGAGGAGTTAAATAATGATCACATACCTACAACAACAGTCGATAACAATATTCCTGTTGAGATTGAACCAGGCAAAACGTTGAACATTAATGCTAGTCTTGATGACCTTCAGCGTGAAAAAAATGATACAAATCCTTCAAAAATACAAACAAACCTTTGCATGGGATTATGTAGACATGAAAGGCATCGATCCGCAATTATGTACGCACCAAATCTACATTGAAAAAGATGCTTGAGATATTCGTCAACCACAAAAGAGATTAAATCACATCTTAGAGACATAGTCAAGCAAGAACTCCAGAAAGTACTTGATGTCAACTTCATATACCCTATATCTGACAGCCAATGGGTTTCACCATTGATTGTAGTCCCTAAAAAGAATGGAAAATGGAGGATTTGAATAGATTACAGGGAACTAAACAAGGCCACACATAAATACCATTTTTCTCTCTTGTTAGTAGACCAAGTCCTTGATACACTTGCTTGAAAGAAATACTTTTCCTTCTTAGATAGATTTAATGGATATAATCAAATTTAGATTTCTCAAAAGGGTCAATACAAAACTACATTCAATTGTCTATGGGGAACATTTGCATACATGGTCTTACCATTCAGGATGTGCAATGCACCGGCCACTTTTTAGAGGGAAATTATGAGTATATTTTCTAATCTAATTAATGATGGACTTGAGATTTATATGGAAGATTTTACTCCTTATGGTAACAAATTTGATGAAGAGTTGGATAATTTAGAAAAGGTTCTTGTAAGATGTATAGCTACTAGGCTATGCCTCAGTAATGAGAAATTTCATATGATGATGATAGAAGGTGTAGTTCTAGGACACTTTATTTCTGTTGCAGTTATTTAAGTGGATCAAGGTAAAATCGAGGTAATCCTTAAACTCCCTTTTCCAAGTACACCAATAGAGGTACGTAGCTCACTTGGTTATGCTGGATACTATTGCCGTTTCATAACACATTTTTCGAAAAATGTAGCGTCATTGTATGCATTAACTAGACATATGGAGTTTGGATGGATTGATAAGTGTGATATTGCTTTTGCAAAATTGAAGAAGATGGTGTCAACAACACCTGTAGTGCAGGGACCATATTGGAGCCTATCATTCCGCATATCTTCAGAGGCATTTGATACGACGATAGTGACAGTTCTAGGATATGAAGAGGATAAGAAACCTTATGCAATTTATTATATAAAAAAGAACTTAACACATGCAGAACTAAATTATACTGTGACAAAAAAAATAAAATTGGTTGTTTTCTACAATATAAACAAATTATGTCATTATATAACAGGCTATCCATTTTTCTTGTATATTGATCATTCTTCTATTCGATATTTAGCTAATAAACCTGTTACCAATGGCAGAGTAACTCGTTGGTTACTTTTGTTACAGGAATTCGACATCACTATAAAGGACTGACCAAGAAAGGAGAACCATGTTGCAGATTTCCTGTCAAGAATTCCACTTGCATCTGATTCCTCACCAGTGGAAGATTGATTCCAAGATGAACATTTTTTTGCTGTGACTGTTAAAATACTCTGGTACTTTGACGTTGCAAACTATTTGGCGTCTGGAAAATTGCCATCACATATGTCACCCTGGGGAAAGAAGCATATTATTTAGCGAAGTGCTTGGTTCTCATGGATAGATGGTTATCTCTTCCATACAGTGGAAAATCTCCAAGTTCGCAGATGCATTAGAGAGGATGAGATCTATGACATCCTCAAGGCCTACCACGCTGAACCTTGTGGAGTTTATTTTTCTGATTGCAGGACTGAGCATAAAGTATTGCAAATGGGCTATTTTTGGCCCATAATATTCAAAGACACCAAGAAATATGTCTAGAGCTATGATAGTTTTCAAAGGATGGGTCATCCCATTCAAATTGACGAAATGCCTCTCTAGCCACAACTTGTATTTGAACCATTCGAAAAATTGGAAATGGACTTTGTAGGTCCCACTAATTTGCCTTCAAACCAAAAATCATATATTCTAGTGTGCATAGACTATGTAATGAAATGGGTGGAGGCGGTAGTAGTCTCGAGAGCCACAAAATTAGTCATCAAATTTCTATTTTGAATTGTTTTTCTAATATGGTTTGCCTCGAGAACTTGTAACCGACGAAGGATCATAGTTTATGACCCATAAAATATTTGCAACCCTGCAAAAGTATCACATCAAGCATAGAGTTACTTCACCTTACCATCCACAAGAAAATGGTCAAGTGGAAAGCACAAATAAAGTCTTGGAAGGAATCCCAATTAAGAAAAATCTACAAATCATCGGGACTGGGCCTCTAAACTCTTTGAATCCTTTTGGGCCTATTGGACAACCTAGCGTAATACTATCAATTTTTCACCATATCAACTTATTTTTGGTAAGGAGCCTATTTTTCCAATTGAATTTGAATTTAAGACTCTTAGAACTTCTCAGGAAGTTGGCCTGGAACTTTCAAAAGCACAAAAATAGTGCCTTCAACAACTCAATGAAATGGATGAAATGCGATATTCCACTCTCCACATACAACTATAATTCAACAACAAAGGTTTAAGTGGCACGATGGTTTGATTAAAAAGAAGTCCTTTTGAAAGGGGGATTGGGCACTGTTATACGATTCCAGATTCCACGACTTCCCAGGTAAGCTTCAAACGAGGTGGTTGGATCCTTACAAAGTCAACAAAGTTTATGATAATGGGACAATATGCCTTATTATGATTGACGATTCTCGCATTTATTTTCTCATTAATGGTCACCAAATTTTCTTGTACCATCAACCACTTATAAAAGAGTCCTTTCTTCATGAAACTAATAATGATGCAAACTTGCAGGTTGTAGTCGAGCAGGGGGATGTCCCCACGACTACGATCAGGTAAATTTTCTTCGAAATCCCTTATTTCCATGTACATAATGTAAATAGTCTTTATTTTCTTATGGTGTGTATATTTTCTTTATTTTGGGAAACATTGCGGTCATTTAAAATAAAATGAAGCTTTTACGATGTTGCTATAATTGTTGTGCTTAAGTCATAAGGTTGTTTCTTCAGTTGCATTTTCCTTAGTCACAACATCATTTTCAAATTTTTTGTTTCCTTAGTCACAACATTGTTTTCATAGTTGGTGTTTCCTTAGATGCGGCTATTACTTATGAGTTGTTTGCAAATATATTTGTTTTTCTTGAACATTTTAGGACCCTTTTCAATATGATAATTTGGTAACTAGTTTGTTTAATGTTTATCACATGAGAATTAACTTTAAAAAGGATTTTTTTTAAAGATGATTTCATTATATGGATTTTTGAATCTCTTGAAACACTTAATTCCTTGGTTTTGTAAGAAATTCATAAAGTAATCATTATACATTCCTTCTATCAGCACTTAAGGAGCCATCTTTCTACTCCAATTTTAAAACACTTCAACAGTTCTTTTGAAGAAATTAATTTTTAGGAACAAGATTAGCCAACTAAAAAGTAGTTGTCATAATTCTTTTTACACCATCCCCAACTCTTAAGGAGTTGATCTGCCACCCCATATATTAAGTAATCTTTTATGTTTAACAAAAATCATAGCAAAACAATAATAAAAATAAAAAGTCGTCGAACAATAGGAGGTCTCATCATGAGCCAACCTACCATGATCATAGGACCTAGTGAAGTGACATTACCACTTATGGTCACCAAGCCAGGGTAATGGCCTTTGGTCTTAAGGATGGAGGACAAGAGGTCTCATCATGAGCCGACTTGTTCACTTTATTATTTCTCGTTAATGGCATTGTTATTAACTGGTCACAACATCAAAACAATGGCCTTCCATAAACATTTTTTTTAATAAACTTATAGCTATGAATCTATTTCTAATAGATGAGACATTGACATCTTAATGGGTTAAAAGATAACCTTGTCGAGGCTATGGATGCCTGCTAGAAGCAGTGGACATGTCTGTGGTATTAAAGTTAACTTAAACACTACAATCTAGTTAGCTATCTTGTGTCCTCAAAATCAATAATCAACAAAGTAAAACCGTTAGATTTGTTAAAATACGCCATGGTGTACTATTAAAATGGATCCTATAAAATATTTATGTTGATTGTTAATGACAAATAATAATAATTTTACATATCAGGGATAAATATGATGGGAGATTTAAAAAGCCTAACATTTTCTATCATCTTTCTTTATTAACTCCTTTTATTTTTATCTATGTCGTATTCCTTAACCGAACATAGTTTCTAACCATTTGTTGTTTCCAAATCGTCATTTTCCCATGCCTTTATTTATTTTAACATGGATGTTTTGGTTATCATGATGATTTTCGTCATTATTGCAGTTTATAATTGATGGTCGACCTAATGATTATTCAACATGTTTTCTCATCCTCTGCCACAATTTTTTATGATTGTTTTCCATGATTAATCAATTCAACTTTATCTTCCAATTATGACAAGATATTTTCAATTCATTAATTTGATTGACGGCCATGGTCAACCTTAAAATTCTACTGGGCAGCGAGAAGGCTTTGTTACATGTTATGTTTGTTGAATTCCAACATTCTGCACAGTATTGTTACCATATTATACTATGATCTCTACTGTTTCCATTTGTAATCATTCCTTTTTGAATGGCTAAATATGGGGGGTCATTCAATATGCTATTAACCAACCCAATAGCAGGTCACGGAAGAGGCGCATAATATTTTGAATCGGGCATGATGGCTAGATTATTTTGGACAATTAAAGGGATTCAAGAATGAAGTTGCACTTGAATTCATGCAGAATTTGAATGCATGGGTAACATTGGTAAAGAATGTGCAAATACATGTCAATGAAGAAATAATAGTAGAGGTAACAAGCCTCCCATCAGAAGGGGAGAAATGGTATGAAGTGCACACCTCGCTACAAAATGAAACCCTCTTATTTTGAACCCAGGGGTAGAACTAGTTAAGAAGGGAAAAGGATATAACCTGAATTCACTTCCGAAACATTGGAAAGAGCTAGAAGGAATTATTCAACGATACATCACTTGTGATAGAAGGTATGATGTATTTCAAGGCCGCTATATTAAGTTAATGGCGTATTCGAGACAAAAGGTAGTCCTGAACCATCCTTATTTTATGCATTTTCTTTTACATGAAACTACTGGTAGATTAAGAAGATCTAAAGATCAAATTTTAGTTGTTAACCATCATGGGATCATTAAATTTCTAGTTGTGAGGAGTTTGAATCAAATACAACAAAGTTGGCATGGATTTGTAGGAAACCATAAGAATGAGCAAGAAATTCCCTTACGAAGTAGAGCAATTGCTGAAATACCTAGAAATATTTTAGTTGATAATCAGCAGGAAGAAAGAGGCATTGAAATCAACCAAAATGAAACCTGTATGATAGGAGATTCCTCACAAGAATTTGTGCAACTTGAAATCATAACTCCTCATAAACTTAGCAAAGCAGAAAAATAAGTGGCATCCTTTTTTGCCTCTTATCCCAAAAAGAGGAGAAAATAAGCCAGTCTAGTTAAATTGCATTAGGGACAAAGCTCCTTAAACCCCCCAAAGCAGTCAGTTAAAGAAAATATAATTCAAGAAATTTCTGATGAGGAAGGGATACAACAGAAATCCCATGAAGAAAATGAGGCTTAGGATTCATAAGCTCCAAAACAAACAAATCTAAGCCAGGAAGAAAAATAAATAGAGGTGGCTCAAGCATTGGAAAATTTATTGGAAGTAACGAACCTATGGGAACCAACATCCACTGCAATAGAGGAGCCTACAACTCATATAGGTAGCTCGATTAATTATTATTAAGATGCTTCGCTTAATTCTCCAGCTGCAACTCCTTTTGTTGGATCCCCAACCACTATCATTTTAGAGCCATCTGATGATTATGAAGTTATTTCCACTCAAGAAAAATTCCTAGATTCTATTGCCAATGTATTAGAACCCTCTTCTCCAAAAGATATGGCTCCATAATTTCCTCCTAATGACTTGATTAGTGTAAGCCAAGAGCTTAATGCTACTCCTTCAGCCATGACAAGTGGACCTCATATTGATCTTCTTATTAACATTTCCTCATAACCTTTGATTATTAGAGTGCCAATGGAAGTTTGTAACTCACTTATTGAACCTCTAGTGGTTGATTCTGGCCAAAAGACTATTGCCAAAGGTTATAAAGTAACAACTTCTATCTCTCCTACTATTGCTTCAACAACGTTGGCCAGAAACTTTGTTCAAAGAACTAGAGGTATGATAGTTGTGAATAATAAAATAAAAGATAAACTTCTAAAGGAAATTATTACACCGCGAAGAGAAAACGATAGGTTACAAAGGAAAGAACAACAATTGAAAAAATGGTTACAAAGTAGCGGGAAATTTTATGAGGGTCATGAAAATAAAGTTGTAGAACAAATTGGAACTAATGGTGGGAAGAAAGAAGTTCAAAATGATGAAACTTAAACTGATCTTGTACCTATTTCCATTGAAGTAGAAGTTCATAATGATTTTGTGCTTATCTCCACTAAAGCGGAAACTCAAACTGACTTTGCACCTATCTCTATTGAAGAAAAATTTCAAATTGATCCTGTACCTATTTGCATTGAAGTTGAGACTCAAATCGACCATGTACCTGTTCTTATTGAAAGAGGAGTGCAAATTGATGTTGTACCTCCTTATGATCCATTGATTATAGCTGCCGCAATAAAGTTGCTAAACAAAACTCTAGCAGAGCATAAAGAGACCATAGCTCAATATTGAAGGGAAATAGTGCCTCAAGGGGAATATCAGAAGCTGCTCCAAATTTTTTGGGCACTAACAATAACAGAGGACAAAACACATGCAAAGTTAAGAGCTACCAAGAGGAAAATTCATGCATTGCAGGAACGTGTTCGTAAGGTCATAGAGCAAAAGGATGAAATTTGTTCTATTTACTCAGACATCCTAACATGTAGATCTCTAGCATGAAATTATGCTTTATTTATACTTGAACAATATATGTTGTTTAAAGTTAAGGCTATACAATGTGACCAACCTTATGAATTCAACAATGTGTTGGATTTCATCATTGTTTTTCATAAGCAGGATGAGAAAACAAAGCATCTGTTGTGTGAACTCTACATGCATAACTTCCTTTTGGCGGAACATTTAAATGAAAATATTGTTCCTTTCATTGGAGATGTCCAACTTTAGGCTTTTATATCATTTTCACTAAATCAAATAAAGTGGTAGAAAGCTTATCACACCTTTCAACAAAGAAAACGCAATATTGATCTCTGGGTTAGAAGTGAGTTTGAGAATCCATTTGCTACACTTCTCTGCCACAATGCCTTCATAGAGAAGCATGATGTTGCTTCCTCACTTGAGTGAATTCATAACAAGGTATTACACTGAGGATGAGAACAACTGGAAGACATAAAAGATGATGCTATCAATGGAGCTAAAATGAGATGGTAAGTGTTATCCAAAGAAATAAAAAACAAGGAACATTTTGGCCTATACAATTTTCAGCAAGCTATGTCCAAAGTGCATGATTATGTTAATATTATTTTGGAAGAAGGAATCGAATGGATGGGATGTGTTATACTCCTATACCAATAGGTGTCATATTTCATGATTGACTTGTTGGGCTCTGTAATATGTTCATCCCTTTCCTTGCTGCAAAGGTTTTCCATATTATCAAAAAATAAAAAATGTAGAGAGGGTATGCCCTAAAAGAAAAATCAAAGGGTAAAAAGAATAAAATGGTCAAAAAAGAAAAAAAAAGTGAAAGAAATGAACCCCAAACAAAGAAAGACCAGGAAAGTGCGCAAGTCCAAAATGCCACTACTTTTTCATTTTATGTAATAAGCATTGTGTGCAGCTTGTTAATTTATGCCACAATTGATGAATGGCCGAAAAGCTTAATCTTGGCTAGTTCATGTTTGAATTTCCTGTTTTAGAGATAGAGGATAAAAATATGACCAAACTGTTTAATCTTGGCAGATAAGTAGATAGGTAGAGAAGCAAAGGAGCTCAACAGTTAAATCTGAGCCCTTGGATGTAATAAGTGCAGACTTAGGTAGGCTTGCCATGCAAAGAAAAGAAAAGTTGATGAGGGTTTGCCAGTCTAAATGCACCCAAAGAAAGAAGGAAAAAATGCTAGGCAAAGTAGGCAGGGTAGGTAGATTGGTGTTGCAGAATGACACTTGTGATAAGATTTTGTCTCTAAATGTGTTAATATTATCTCTATCACAAGTACCTGACGGACATTATACTTGGAGCAGCTCAAGCAAGGCAAAGTTGAAATAACTAACTCCCCTTCATACTTTTCCCTAATCATTTACTAATTTCCCCCCTAAAATATTAAGAATTTGTTCTTAATATCATTCATAAACCACTCATTCCATTTCGTAATCATTGCCTAAGTAAAAACCCCATTTTACTTAGGAAATTGGCAAATGTTCCTCATAAAAACCCTTTTTCATCCTAAGCCTAAGTTTATAACTTAGCGCTTATTTTCAATTCATTTTCTCATATTAATGTTTAACTTTTATTAAATAAATCCCTTACAAATATTGCCCTATCCCGTATTATGTACATATATTAAAAAACCCCAAAATACTATATATCTCGCCTCGGTTGAATATGACAGTAAAACATAGTTTTAAAAAGGGATTGCTAAGTTTATTTGAAACTTGTTGAAACCCTCCCCGTCACGCTCAAAAGGTTAATTAACCACCTGGGTTAATTAATAACCACCCCGCGGACCAATCAAAACGCGCCCGAAAACCATTGAAATCATTTAAAAACATGCCGGCCCCGCTGCTTAACCCTCCGCCAAGTTCAAAGCCCGTCCACCGTCCGATCTGTGCCTGATCATCCAACGGTCGACAATCAAAATCACAACCACCATTTCACCGTTGTTTAAATCGCGGGGGTCCGGTGGTTTTTCCGCCTGTACTCTGCCACACGTTGCGCTCCCATTATGCTCGCTCCCTCCCGGCCCGAAACTGCCCAGCCCCAAAAGCGGTGCGGGGCAAAACCATTTACCACCCCCTGCTGACGTCATCTGCTGACGTCCTCCATTTGGTTCTGACATCACCCGCCACGTCCTCCACCACGTCATCTGCCCTCGTACTCCCGCTGATGTCATCCGTACTGATTACGTCATCCTCCCCATCAAATCAAAAATTCCAGCCAAAAACATCATTTTGTCAAATAAAAAGGATAAAATATCTTTTTTACTATATTTCGCTGCAAACTGGGCTCCGGGCATAACAACGACTGAGAAAGGAATTGGAAGGCGCAGAATAACCTCCATTGTCCCAACAACAGGTGTTTATTCATAGCTGCACTGTTACCCTTGGAAAAGAGAAATTTTGGGCTAAATGTCAGACGAAGATGAACAGGGATCAACATCAGCATTAAAGTGTATCAATATCAGCATTAAAGTGTATCAGATCAGCATTAAAGGTGTCAGATAAGAATTAAAAGCAGCAAGGAAGAATTAAAGAGTGGCAAATCGGAGTTAAAGGTATCAGTTAAGACAGACAGCCAGCGCAGAGTTACTGAAGAAGACTAGCTGTTTCTATTTTACTTGTGAACTATTTTTTAAGTTAAACCTAGATATTATCTCACAACTGTTATGAGATATTTGTTGTACATATTTGTTGTATAAATACCCCCTCCATTAGAGAATTGAGGGTGGATTGTAGATTTCCTAGACTTTGCTGTAACATTGATATTTCAGAATAAAAAGTTGTTGATATCAACTGTTGTTTGGCCTACTAGATGAAGAATTGAAGTAGAGGACTTGTCACAGACTTCTTGAATCAACCACTGGATCAATAAGTCCTCTATATCTTGTGTTTTACAGTTTTCCTTAGTTTATTATATCATCTGTGTTTCAGTCTGTATTATTCTCTGTGTTTTCTTCAGAATTAGGATAAACAATGAACTCTTAATTGCTCCTATTTCCTGATTCTTTCATGTTGATTATTTGCTAAAGAATACTTAACTGCTCCTTATTAGTAATCATCCATTTCCCTCCTTCAATAGGTTGAAGGATTCTTAACTGCCCTTCACCCCATTTGAGCCCATTCCATCTGTTTCAATCCTTTATTTGTTCCCTATTTGACTACCTTGCTCTGTGAAACCATCCTCTGTTAAGAAACCAAATCCAGAAAGCCATATTATTTGACTCCATTAGCCCAATGGACTGAACTACTCAGTTTTACCTCTCTGTTCTATCGAATCTCACCACCCAAACTCAAACAAAACCCTTGAACTTCATAACTAGCCTAATACCTTTCAAAAACAAAGCTAAATCATAAAGAGAGAGCCCATACAGATTGGCTAGATTCTGTATCTAAAAGATTGGTCTGTAGTTACCTCGTCATCCTTCCCTTTCTTACAACTTTGGGGAAAACCTGAGTGATAACATCATTGGCAACTCCACTAAGGACCTGAATAATTGTTTGTTACTATTGTTTATTTCATAAGCTACAGACGGAGCCTGAAGTTAGCCAGGTAGCCTTTGAAATGCTTTTCTTTAGCAATTGCAGAAGTAAATGAATGCTACTTCAGTCTATCTCTGGTCTAGCTTATAGATTGGACATTTAGTTTCAAATCCCTGATTAGTTCCTCTTTTCAAAAAAGTCTTTAGGAAAGTTCAAAACTCCCACATCTAAAAACCTCCTAGAAGAGACTGTTAAAGTTGTATTGTTAAATCTATTTCAAGAAAAAACCAAAAACACACCTAGAAACTGGCTTCAGAAAAGATTCATTACACCAGATCAAATCCTGATCCTAATCCCCCACCTGTGTTTGAAAATCCTAATCTGATTCCTAGGATTCTTAGAAGACAAGGGAGCCAAGAAAATTTTGTTAGTTCTCGGCCTCTATACAGATCAAGATCCTGTCCTGTGAGGTGGATCTACCCTGAGGACGAACCTTTTGGTAAGTATTTTGAAAACTCTTTATTTGAGACCTTTTTAGAATCTGGGTTAACCCACACAGTTCAAAATCCAATATTCCTTGAAAATTTGCAGATTGAAGTTGTTACTTCACACCTTGACAAAAATTTGCAGAACTCCATTCAATCTAACCTTACCTCTGAAAGAACATCAAACCTTTCTGTGATTACTATAGCTTCTCCAAGTTCACCATCAGCACCTCCAACTACCCTCTCCACTCCTCCATCTACAACACACATTCTCATTGTTATCCCTACTCCTCTAGTTGTCACATCTATTTCTGCAGCCATGGCAAACCGATATACTCCCCTAAACTTACCTGCCAATCCAGGGGCTCTGCCCCAAGACTATCAAAGTAAAATCCCTTCTTTTGAAGGTATTGGCACTTACACAGCTCAACAACATACCAATAAAATGACCAACTATTTTGAAAGTTATGAGATTGATGCTGATGATGTTAGAATGAAAGTATTTGTTCAAAGTTTAACTGGAGATGTTAGAACCTGGTTTAGAGCCCTCCCTGCAAACAGTATCAATGACCCACAAACTCTTTATCAGACCTTCTTGAACAGATGGGAAAATAAGAAAGATCCTCTCCACATTTTATCAGAGTATGAAAACCTAAGAAGAGGCACACAAGAAACTGTCCAAGATTACTGTACCAGATTCAATAATGTCTACAATGCTATTCCTCAAAATCTCAGACCTCCTCCAGATTTGGCCTTGATCAAATTCCCTGATGCATTTGATTCTGATATGGCATACCAACTTAGGGAAAGAGCTCCTCGAAACTTAGAAGAGATGCAGAGTATAGCTGTCAGTGTTGAGGCCAACCTGATATCTAAATGATCTAGAGCCAGAGCTGAAAGGAGGACACCTTTCAAAGAAGAACCTTATGCCTTTGAACAGAAATTAGATGCTATTATTAAAGGAATGGATAGACTTGGAGATAGAGTAGAAACAATTGAGAGAAAATCCCCTTGGGATGGTCAACCAAGCAATACTGGGAGAAATCCAAATTTCAGGAAGAACCAAAATCCTAACACTAGAAAGACAGGGCTTGACCAAAATATTAGGCCCCCATTTCAAGAAAACTATGCTTAAGCCTCAACTTCTGATGAACCAACAGAAGACACTCAAATTAATCTGATGGGACTCAACAATGAACAACAAGTTTTCTTGACCCAAGAGGATCAAGAAGCTCACATCCTTGAACAATTCCAAACTCAGTTAAGTGAATCATTTGACTTTAGGGAGGGATATGATACAGTCATTTATGAAGTCCACAAACAATACAATTTGAGGAGTAGAAGAATAGATGTCCCTGAAACTAGTAAACAGAAAGGTACCAAGCAGCCTAACAAAGGTAAGATCAATAACCCTCCTGTACACATTCTTTCTAAAACAGATCTTAACCCTAATAACCCAATTTTCGAATATGTATCAGATAATCAACCACCTAATAGACAACCTTCCACTTCTATTCCTTCTAAAGGAAAAGTAGGAGAGCCTCTAGAACCTAATTTGGAAACAACTTCAACCCATAATCCCACTCCCGAAGAGGAGAAAAATGCAGAAAATCCATCTGTTCGAAATACAAGAAATCAGACCAAAAAAACTTTCAATCTTGAGACAGAAGTAGGCAAACTAAAGATAGCCATTCCATTATCAGAATTAGCTAAACATGATGTCTACAGAAGTCAAATCAGCAGATCACTCAAAATTTATGTGAACGAAGATTCAGTAAATGTTTTTTATGACCAGCCTGAATTGATATTTGGCCCTGGAATAAACGGAAAAACAGTAGAGGGAGAAGTTCCTCCTTTCTATGTAGGTTTAAACATACATGATAAAATACTTCATAATGCCATGTTTGATTCTGGTGCTTCTCATAACTTAATGCCTAAATATGTAATGGAGAAACTTGACCTTGACATCACCAGGCCATATAAAGACCTTTTCTCTTTTGATTCAAGTCAGGTCAAATGTTTGGGTTTAATCAAATACTTATGTGTGTCACTAGTCCAATATCCTACCAAAACCACCTTAATGGACATAGTAGTAGATGATATTCCTCCAAAGTATGGCATGTTATTGTCTAGATCTTGGGGTGCAAAGCTTCAAGGATCTCTACAGTTAGACATGTCTTACACTACTATTTCAGTGTTTGGTCAACCCAAGAGACTATACAGAGAAACCTTAATGAAATATGTAGTAAGTAGTCAAGAGAAACCTCAAAATTTCCTTATTAATACATTCAGATATGGATTCTTTTATCCTTTACAATGCTGAAATTGATCCCCCACATGAAATAAAATTTCTAGCAGATGAAATAGAAAAAATTGCAAATGAGAATTATAGGGTCCGAATCCAAGAAATTTCTGAAAATCATGAAAAATCAGATAAACTAGAGGAAACCGAAAAACCAGATCTCCCTATCAAACAGATCCCTGAAACTCTAGATACCAATTATGAACATGAAATCCTTTAGTACTTAGAATTTGATGGTTCTGTGAACAAATTAGGAGCAGGAGCAAGAGTCTGGGTGCACAATATTGAGAACAATCATGCTAAAGGCCATGCCTACAGATTAAACTTTAGATGCACTAATAATATGGCTGAATATGAAGCTCTATTGCTAGGTCTTAAACTGGTCAAGAGATTGGGAGCAACTAGAGTGTCAGTCCTAGAAGATTATGATTTAATTATTCAACAGATAAAAGGGAGGTTCTTAAAAAATGATCTCAGGTTAAGAGAGTACAGAGGAGCAGCCATAAATATCCTCAATACATTTCTAGAAACTCAGCGTGCCAAAATCCCAAGAAAACATAACTTGCAAGCTCACAGCCTAGAAATGTTTGCCAACACCTGTAAATTACCATTTGAACCAAATCATAAATTCACAACAGAAATTAGACACAGGCCAATTGTACCTGATAATGTAAACAACTGGCAAGTATTTGACAGTGATAATCAGATCAACAGTTTTTTAACCCTAGAAGAGGAATTTTCTAGCACTAACGTAGATGGAGATACAGGTGGTGAGTTTGATCCAAAAAATCAGATAGAAACATACATTTCAGCAGAAAATGCAACTCAAATTCTTCATCCAACAAAATTTACCAAAAAAGAAATACAAGATCTTAAAGAAACAGATGTTGATGAGATTATTGAAGGAGAATATGAAATTATCAATTTGAAAGACAATCATTTGCCCAAAGGATTAACTCCTTTGGAAGATCTCTTTGATTTCAACGATATTCCAAAGAAACCCCAAATGGAATCTCTAAAAGCAGATATTGGAATCTACAACATAGGAACTAAAGAGAATCCAAAAATGGTAAAATTGTCCAAATCTTTGCCACCAGATCAAAAACTTAAGTATGTTGAACTGATCAAAGAATTCCATGATGTTTTTTCCTAGACCTATGAAGACCTAAAATTTTATGACACCTCTGTAATTCAACGTACAATACCCCTCAAGGAAAATAAAAAACCATTCAAACAAAAGCTCAGAAGAATCAACCCTGTACTGCTTCCTTTAATTGAAAAAGAAATCAAACGAATGCATGATGCAGGGATAATTGCTCCAATCAGATTTTCAGAGTGGGTGTCTAATTTAGTGCCTACAAGGAAGAAAACAGGAGAAATCAGATTATGTGTTGACTTAAGAAATGTAAACAAGGTTTCTTTGAAGGACAATTACCCTTTACCTAAGATGGATCATATTTTACAAAGAGTAGTAGGTGCTTCTAGAATTTCACTTTTGGATGGGATTTCAGGTTTTAATCAGATTCTGGTTCATCCTGATGACCAAGAAAAGACCGCATTTACAACACCATGGGGTACATTCAAATATGTTAAAATGCCATTCGGACTTAAGAATGCAGGGGCAACCTTTCAGTGAGCAATGGACATAGCTTTTGCTAAAGAAATTCACGATTTTCTGGTTATATATCTAGATGACCTCACTGTGTTTTCCAAATCAGACCAGCAACATTTAGATCATTTGAGACAAGTGTTTTTAAAATGCAGAAAGTATGGTATTTCATTAAATCCTAAAAAGTCTTTGTTTGGTCTAGAAGAAGGCAAACTGTTAAGCCATATCATCTCCAAGGATGGCATGAGAATTGATCCTGCTAGAATAGAAGCTATTCTGCAAATACCCCACCCCAGAAATGTCAAAGAACTTCAAGTTTTCCTAGGAAAGATTGACTTTTTGAGAAGATTCATATCTAATTTGGCTAAATTGATTAGATTGTTGAACAATATGTTAAAAAAGGATTCAAAAGTTAAATGTACAATAGAAGCCAAACAAGCATTTGAAGAAATTAAAATGGCTTTGACTAGAACACCAGTCCTCACAAGTCCAAAGTTTGATAGAGACTTCATAATTTTCTCATTTGCATCAGAACACACTATAGCAGTTGTTTTACTGTAAAAAGATGATCAAGGATGTGAAAAACCCATAGCCCTTTTCTGTAAAGAACTTAGAGATGTGCCTTTGAATTACAAAATCATGGAAAAACAGGGTTTTGCACTTGTGAAAGCTATTCAAGACCTCAGAGTCTATATACTGTACTCCCATGTAGTAGCTTATGTACCAAATGTTGTTGTCAAAGACATCTTGACTCAGGATGGAATTGAAGGCAAACGAGGTAAATGGATAGCTAATATAATGGAATATGATATTGAAATAAAACCTACAAAGCTTATAAAAGGACAGGGATTTGTTAAACTCATGACTGAAACAAATTTTCAAGCCATGGATATTAATGAACTGGATAATGAACAGGAGATGGCGACTCCACAAATAAGCTAGGCCTTCTTAGAATCACCTTGGTATGCTGATATAACTCATGTATTATTAAACCTGCAGGCTCCTCCAGGGTTATCCTGAACAAAGAAAAGGTTTTTAAAGATGAAAGCTTCAAAATTTTGTATTTTAGATAATGCTCTTTTTTGGAAAAATCATGAAGGTATTATATCAAATTGTTTAATAAAAGAAGAATCTGACAAAATTCTTAAAGAATTTCATGCAGGGTGTTAGCGCTTGAGATTTCACCCTAGGCTGAGGAAGGTAAACCTTCAAGGCAACATCAAACCATTTCACCTCGTAGCTAACCCTACGGGGTATGAGAAGGCTCTCTCCGGTCAAACTCGGTAGATCTTTCAATAGGATGAGCTGACCCAATTAGGAACACTGATATTAGGCTAGTAAACTGATAAGGAGGGTTGATTTAAAGTTTTTGGGGTTTTTGGTGGCAATTGGAGGGAGTGCAATTCAGGGTGTGGGGATTGAGCTCAGTTTTTGCAGGTGGGTCTTTGGGGCAGGGTAGGAGTTTGTGCTGATGCCTTAAGCTGAGATGGATGATCAAGGAAGAAAGAGAGGGAGCTAAAGAGGGCAAACAATGACTTTGAATCCTCTTTAGACAGTGGAAAACATAAATATTAAACAAAATTGAAAGCTGAGCATGGCATGCATGAATTCAAACTTTATCACTTCTTTTGTTTAATTAGCAGCAATAGAATAAGAGATGGAACACATAAACACACTTACAATGACAAGTAGGAAACACACCATCAACACAATAATCCACAAGAATCCACAATGATGTCTGCAAAACCCTGGCCTTCCTTTTCCTCAAATTGCAGAGATACAAGTAAAATATACAATAGGAGCTTCTCCCTCAAGAGTCCAACCATGAAAATGAGCAAGAAAAGGCATAATATAGATGATCTAACTCCTTTCCCCACCTCTAGGGGTCGAGCTCAGCTTCCTAGGAGCAGTTTGAACTAATTCTAAACTGAGCACTAGATAATAGGCAGTCAAAACAACTTGCCTCTAAAACTTAGGTAACCCATCCATGCATTAAATATTCACTATTTACATCAAGGAAGCTTCTAGAAGGGTTAAGAGAGATTAAATCTATCAATGTGCCATGAAAATTATCCATACATCCATCATTTACAAGTACAAATGATCAACCAAGGTAAAAAACAGAGTTTGCAGGCCTGAAAAGTCAAAACTGGCAATTTTAGCTCGAGTGGTCGCGCCCCCTGCTCGAGTGGTCGCGCCCCTTTGCAGCACTTTTTGAGTGGGTTCCAGTTGTCCAAATCAAGTGCAAGATGGCTCATTGGAAAGCTCTGTGTGTCTACTTTCCATCCCAAGTGGAATTTCTGGATTTGGAGTCGATTTGACCCCTCAAAAGTCATTTCTCCCAAGGCCACTTTCTGCAACTCAAAAAGTGGGCAGAAAGTCAAAATTTTAATGTATTTTGAGCTTTTGGAGGCCCAAATCTCAAAATCAAGTTGACCCCAAGTATAGGTAATTCTAGATTTTGCATGCCCTTTCCAAAAATGTCAACTTTTTGTGATTCTGAGCAGTCCTCCCGAGTGGTCGCGCGGGGGGTGAGACCACTCCACAGGCAAAAACCTGTAAATTGCACTAAAAATTCACAAATGACAAAATTTTCTCCAAATTTCTTGAAATTTGGGCTGGGAGTCCCCAATCAAGTACCATGCTCAGTCAAAGAGGCTTTGGCCAAAATTTGGAGTGGATCGGGCGTTTTCCTTCGTTTTTGTGCTTTGGCCAACCGTCCTTGGAGCACCTTCGTTCTCGCCGGTATTTTTGACATTTCTCTCAAACCATGACACCTGTGTAAAAAGTGAAGGAGGTTTTTCTTCTTTGGCATGTTGTGGACAAAAACCTCTCTCAGTTTTCCAAAATTCATCTTTTATTGCTCTAAAACATCATTTGAGTGCAACTTGTCCCGATGTGTGAAACAAGGAATTTTGTCGAAATGGAGCGAAATGAAGGGGATAGGGGGCTTCTAAATTCTTGGGGAAATTTTTGGAAGTAGGGAGGGATGTTAGGAAGCAGGGGAAAGTGGAATCTCAGAGATTGAGTGAGGGGAAGGGGTCCAAAAGGGCAAAACACAGGCCCAACCTAGAAAATTGCCAGGTTGTAGCTAGAAACTAGGGTTTGTGCAAAAATGAGGAATTTGGCGGATCTAAGGGATGGGAAGTGTTTGATAAGGTACTTTAGGGATAGGGAAAGGTGTATGAACATCAGGAAACAAGTTTTGCCGGTGATTTAGCCGCCCAAGAGAAATTGCCTTCAAAACCCTAGGAGAGGGAAATGACCTTGCCTGGGTGGCAACTGAAGCATGGACCAGGTGTAAAATGACTCATTAGACACTGACATGACAATGAAAACCCTCTGAATGATGATAGACTCGGCTGAATGGTGACATGGACTGACATTTGGGCAAACCCTAGACCTAATGCCTAGTGACCAAATTTTGCTTGAAGACTCACTGAAATGACAAAATTTGACCTTGACACTTCAAAATCACTTTGTAAGAGCATATTTGATCACTGTAGGAAGGCTGGAAAGACTGACACTAACACAGGGGACTGCGGTGGAAACCTTTACTGGAAATCAACTGCAAACAAAATCCTAAGGGCTGGATTTTACTGGCCAACCTTGTTCGCTGATGTAAAGAAGTTTGTTTCTGCTTGCCAGAAATGCCAAATTTTTGAAGGCAAAAGGAAACTGTTACCCTTACCTTGAGACCAATTTCCATTGAAAATCCCTTTCAACAATGGGGTTTGGACTTCATTGGAGAAACACATCCTCCCTCTTCTGGCCAACATAAATGGATTCTTACTGCCACAGACTATTTCACCAAATGGATAGAAGCCATTCCTTCTAGACAAGCCAATGACGTGGTGATAATAGGATTCTTAGAAACCAACATCTTGTCTAGGTTTGGCTGCCTTGAAGAGATCATAACCGATAATGCTGCTGCCTTCAAATCTAAGAAAATGATAAACTTCTGTAACAAATACCATATCACTTTAGGCCATTCCACAGCCTATTACCCTCAAGGTAATGGTTTAGCTGAATCTTTCAATAAAAGCTTGATTAATATTATTAAGAAATTGTTGGAAGAGAATAAGAAAAACTGGCGCAAGAAACTTACAAATGCACTATGGGCAGACAAACTTACTACAAAGAGATCTATTGGAACTAGCCATTATGAGTTAGTCTATGGCATGGAAGCTGTGTTTCATTCATCTTTGGGAGTTCCTGTAATGAAATTGTTGCGAGAAGCTCAGGTGGAACCCAATGACATTCAAAGGAGAATAAATCAGACCATCCATTTGCAGCAGACCAGAGAAGAAGTGCACCAAAGATCCCAAGTGTTACAAGAAAAACTCAAGAAAATATTTTATAAAAGGACCAAAGCATAAGACTTCTACCTTGGAGACAAAGTTATAAGGTGGGATTCCATGAGAGAAGACAAAGGAAAACATGGGAAGTTTGACTTCCTCTGGAAAGGGCCATTTATCATCTAGGCATTGCAAGGGAACAATACTTACTTTTTGAAGAGCCTAGATGGTATAGAAATAGAAGAAGGACTAGTGAATGGTCGAATGCTGAAACATTACTTTGATCCAATTTTTTAATGTATTCTGACTCTAACATGTACATATTATATCCTCGATAATATCACAGTTTGGATTGGATAGTAACTTGCTGCCGTTGAAGCCCGAAGAGAAGGCCCTAAGCTTCATAAGTGTGCTGTCATATATACAATAAAGCAACCAGCAAAGGGAGACTTCAGAACACAGTAAAGTTACTCATAAAGCCATCTGACCTGCTGTTCTTGACTTTCCACCAGGGAAAGCCATCCCCAAGTGGAGCCACTGGTACTAATAGGTGTCATATTTCATGATTGACTTGTTGGGCTCTGTAATATGTTCATCCCTTTCCTTGTTGCAAAGGTTTTCCATATTATCAAAAAATCAAAAAATAAAAAATGTAAAGAGGGTATGCCCTAAAATAAAAATCAAAGGGTAAAAAGAATAAAATGGTCAAAAAAGAAAAAAAAAAAGGTGAAAGAAATGAACCCCAAGCAAAAAAAGACTAGGAAAGTGTGCAAGTCCAAAATGCCACTACTTTTTTATTTTCTGCAATAAGCATTGTGTGCAGCTTGTTAATTTATGCCACAATTGATGAATGACTGAAAAGCTTAATCTTGGCTAGTTCATGTTTGAATTTCCTATTTTAGAGATAGAGAATAAAACTCTGACCAAACTGTTTAATCTTGGCATATAAGTAGATAGGTAGAGAAGCAAAGGAGCTTAACAGTTAAGTCTGAGCCCTTGGATGTAATAAGTGCAGACTTAGGTAGGCTTACCAATGCAAAGAAAAGAAAAGTTGATGAGGGTTTGCCAGTCTAAATGCACACAAAGAAAGAAGGAAAAAATGTTAGGAAAAGTAGGCAGGGTAGGTAGATTGGTGTTTCAGAATGACACTTGTGATAAGATTTTGTCTCTAAATGTGTTAATCTTATCTCTATCACAAGTACCTGGCGGACATTATACTTGGAGCAGCTCAAGCGAGGCAAAGTTGAAATAACTAACTCCCTTTCATACTTTTCCCTAATCATTTACTAATTCCCCCCCTAAAATATTAAGAATTTGTTCTTAATATCATTCATAAACCACTCATTCCATTTCGTAATGATTACCTATGTAAAAACCCCATTTTACTTAGGAAATTGGCAAATGTTCCTCATAAAAACCCTTTTTCATCCTAAGCCTAAGTTTATAACTTAGCGCTTATTTTCAATTCATTTTTTCATATTAATGTTTAACTTTTATTAAATAAATCCCTTACAAATATTACCCTATCCCGTATTATGTACATATATTAAAAAACCCCAAAATACTATATATCCCGCCTCGGTTGAATACGACAGTAAAACATAGTTTTGAAAATGGATTGATAAGTTTATTTGAAACTTGTTATAACCCTCCCTGCCACACTCAAAGGGTTAATTAACCCCCTGGGTTAATTAATAACCACCCCGTGGACCAATCAAAACGTGCCCGAAAATCATTGAAATCATTTAAGAACATGCTGGCCTCGCTGCTTAACCCTCCGCCAAGTTCAAAGCCCGTCCACCGTCTGATCTGTGCCTGATCATCCAATGGTCGGCAATCAAAATCGCGACCACCGTTTGACCGGTGTTTAACTCGCAGGGCTCCGGCAGTTTTTCTGCTCGTACTTTGCCACGTGTCGCGCTCCCAGTATGCTCGCTCCCTCCCGGCCCGAAACCGCCCAGCCCCAAAGGCGGTGCGGGGCAAAACCGTTTACCACCCCCCCCCCCCCCCCCCCGTCATCTACGGATGTCCTCCGTCCTGTGCTGACATCACCCGCCACGTCCTTCGCCACGTCATCTTCCCCCATACTTCTGCTGACGTCATCCGTACTACTTACATCATCCTCCCCATCAAATAAAAAATTCCCGCCAAAAACTTCATTTTGTTAAATAAAGAGGATAAAATATCATTTTTGCTATATTTCGCTGCAAACTAGGCTCCGGGCATAACAACGAATGAAGTCGCATTTTCAGTATTCCGACTAGAAAGGCTACATCGACGAGCTCACAGACTCAACCGATCCGCCATTTCACAGTTTCCTCCTCTTTTAACACAGGTACCTTTAAAAACTTTCTCAATAAATGGCTGTCAGTGCATCAATTTCCAGGACTTCTCAGCAATCTCCGCAGGAAGTTAGCATACCAGCCACAGAAAGGTCTAAAGGAAAGGAATTGGAAGGCGCAGAACAACCTCCAGTGTCCCAACAACAGGTGTTTATCCATAGCTGCGTTGTTACCCTTGGAAAATGGAAATTTTGGGCTAAATATCAGACGAAGATGAACAGGGCTCAACATCAGCATTAAAGTGTATCAGATCAGCATTAAAGTGTATCAGATCAACATTAAAGGTGTCAGAGCAGAATTAAAAGCAGCAGGGAAGAATTAAAGAGTGGTAGATCAGAGTTAAAGGTATCAGTTAAGACAGACAGCCAGCGCAGAGTTACTGAAGAAAAGACTAGATGTTTCTATTTTACTTGTGAACTATTTTTTAAGTTAAACCTAGATATTATCTCACAACTGTTATGAGATATTTTTTATACACATTTTGTTGTATAAATACCCCCTCCATTAGAGTATTGAGGGTGGATTGTGGATTTCCTAGACTTTGTTGTAGCATTGATATTTCGAAATAAAAATCTGTTGATATCAACTGTTGTTTGGCCTACTGGATGAAGAATTGAAGTAGAGGACTTGTCACAAACTTCTTGAATCAACCACTGGATCAATAAGTCCTCTATATCTTGTGTTTTACAGTTTTCCTTAGTTTATTATATCATCTGTGTTTCATAAATCTGAATGATAAAGAAAAGGTTAACTTCAGAATATGCTTGATTGCACTCTGTTTTCAGTCTTTATTATTCTCTGTGTTTTCTTCAGAATTAGGATAAACAATGAACTCTTAATTGCTCTTGTTTCATGATTCTTTCATGTTGATTATTTGCTAAAGAATACTTAACTATTCCTTATCAGTAATCATCCATTTTCCCTCCTTCAATAGGTTGAAGGATTCTTAACTGCCCTTCACCCCATTTGATCCCATTCCATCTGTTTCAATCCTTTATTTGTTCCCTGTTTGATTACCTTGCTCTGTGAAACCATCCTCTGTTAAGAAACCAAATCCAGAAAGCCATCTTCTTTGACTCCATTATCCCAATGGAATGAACTACTCAGTTTTACCTCTCTGTTCTGTTAACACCCAGGTTGTTCCCTATGACTCCCAAGGGAATACGGCCGGGGTAACCACTAACCAATCTTTGGATCACAGTTTCTAGCCAAACTGTGATCAGAGAGGGCTCTCTCTTTATGATTTGTCTCTGTTATGATAGAGTTTTAGGCTAGCTATTATGCTCAGGTTTTGGTTTATGTTTTGGTTGAAGGATTTCTTTCAGGTCTTATGATATAGTGTTTAGGTAGTGAAATACCATTGGGCAATGGAGTCTGGAGTTGTGAAATGACTTGATATGCAGGATTGGTGGTGTTCAAACTGCAGGGCCTATTGTGTATTTTAGACAAACAAAATTAGATTAGATGGTGATGTATGTCAACTAATAGAAAGCAATTAAGAATTTTCTATTAAGTTGGTGAGGTGAAGGTGAGCACACTGCACAGGAGCATAACTTGAATTCCTGTGACAAAGGCTACTGTGAAAGGTGTATTCTGAAAGTGCAGCAATTAATAATTACACTTATCTAGATTACAGCTGAAGAAAACATTCATAAACAACACAGATTGAACTCAGGGTACTCAGTGAATAAATCCTGAAAGTTATTCTTTTTCCTTGTTGCTTAGTATTGAAAATCAGATAACATATATGGATTTAACAAACAACTAATTAACAGAGAGAGTTACAGAGACTTATTGTATGGTGAAATACACAGGAATCCAGCAGTCATCAACAGACACCAGAACGCATTCAACACTTCAGAAATCTGAGAAATTCCATCACTTTCTTTATTTGACTTCAGAAAGGATTACAGCATAAGAATTTCTTTAGGAGAAATCAACAACAACCCTTGCAAGCTCATGCGAAGGGGACTTTATAGCAATGCTTATACAAAATATCTCAGGTATTGAGTCATCTGAGAGAGAAAATATCTTCATAAATGCGTACAGAAAGTAGGAAAAGAAGTTATTGCAACTCTGAATGCAGCATAAATGCTCTTTATGTCTGTTAGAGGGTAATTTGACCTTTGGAGGTCATTGAGTCGGTTGAGCCGTTTTGCTTTAACGCTGAATAATGCGTCTTTATTTCTCGCTGCGCTGTATTTTCTCGGCCCTGCCACCTGTAGTCTTCTATTTCTGCTCTGTTTGGCCGATCCATCTGCTGAGTTAGCTCAGCTTTAATTCATAATGCATGCTGATCTTGTTGAACTGTGTTCTGCATGACCACTGATACTCTTTAAGAAACAAAATTGTTAAGTGACTCCCTGTTTACAAAATCTTCTGTATTGCATTTGTCCACCATTCTTGCGTAGGGAGTTGATGCCTGAGAATAGCATCCATTGTCTCCTCTGCCTCTGTGTATTTGAAGAAATTGGGAGCTACCCCAAACAGGTGATTGATCTCATTCATTATGAAAAACAGATTCTCTACTCTGTTGTAAAGAGACTGTCCTGTGGCTGGCCCTGTTTCCTCTGAGGTGCTGGGCTTATCATTGATCTGGCTGGTGGCAAATGTATTGACCCTTTTAGCATATTGGTCATGTGTGAATAATCTCCCTGCGCTGTTCAGTAAGCCGGGGAGTCCTCTGCTTTCCAACACTTGAAATTTTTCCAGAAACTTGTTCACCTCAGTCTGCATATCCTGGGTTCTTCTTTCCAATGTTTGCACAAAGTTTCTCAGTGTGAGAACCCTTTTAACCATTTGGATAGTGTCAGTTCTATTTGTAATTCCCATGGCAGTTAACTGGGAACTTGTTCTGTGGTTAAGTACATTGATCATTCTGGTGGCCACTTCAGGCATACTGCCCAATTGAGCTCTTGATCTGTGAATCTCCCTCTGTGCCTTTGGGATGAGCTCTAGTTGCTCATGGATAGTTTCAATGTATGGCCATTGCTCATTGATAGATTTACCAATGTTAGCCCATAGCACTATTTTCAATTCAGCCACCACTTTATCTAACTTGAGATCATTCTCTAGCTCTTTTATTTTGTTCTTGAGGGTTTTCACCTCCCTGTCTTTCTCTGCCACAGTTTGTTTGGATTTATCATATCTATCATTGATTTTAGCCAAAGATTCTTTGGCTGAATTGAGCTCCAACATTTGAGCTTCCAGGACTTGGATTTCGTTCTTCAGCTTTTGCATATCTAGGCTTTGGGCCTGCTCTGTAGTTGTTGGTGCTGCTGAAGTAGATGTTGCCGTTTGCTCGGTCTGTTGAGGAGGAGGGGCAGTGATAGGAGCAGTTTCCTCCAGATTGATGATCTGTGGAGGAGGCTGAGAAGTCTGCCCTTCTTCTCTTTGTTTCAGAGATGCCTGTAATGCTGCCTTTGCAGCCTCTGATTCTCCCAACTTCTCTTGTGCTTGGACCAGCTGTTTATAAATGGAGATTAATAAATCTGTGGTGTCCTTCTCATGCCTTTGTTGGGCTACCTCATCTGTCTGAGGGTGAATGGTAGCTGGGATCTTGATTTTCTTTCTCATGGCAGCCATGTCAGCATCCCTTAGCTTCAAGATTTCCTGTATCCCTGAAATATCTTTGGGATCATGCCCAATTTCAATGATTATGTCTTCAAGGGACCTTATTCTGTTGTCCTTCGCCTGGGATGATGCCTTCTCCAATTCCAGTTGAGAGGCTGTGGCATTGAGGCTGCTCTTTAGCTTATAATTTTCCAATGTTTCATCTGCTAAGGAGGCATACACCATTTCACCAGTCTGTTTATGCAGTTCAATTTTGTCCATTGGGTGTATGTCTTTGGCCATGACCTCCAGGTTGGTCCTGAGGTAATCTGAGGCAGATTGGGGCTGCAGTGCTGTAGGCATAAAATGACTCATGATCATTTTGCCTTCACCTACATCAAAGGCAGACATAAGTCTCTGCTGATTAGTAGGAGCCATGTTTAGCAGATGATTGTACAGCTGTACTTTGATAGGCTCATTCCTCCTTTTGATGTCTATAAATTGTTGTTTGATGCTCACTTGTCCTTCTTTTTGCTGGCTGGAGGAGCTGACCTCCCCTCCCATAGCCCTGTCCTGTTCCTGCTGGAAGGAACTTGCTGAAGCTTCTCTGCTGGGTGGGCCCATGCCCAATGCCTGTCTTATTGCTATGTCCTCCTCTGAAAAATCATTTAATCTTTGTCTTTTTTCTCCCTGGTTAATGGATGAAGTCAGGGGAGTTTCTCGATCCCTTTTCCTGCTTAAGTCCTCCTTTTGAGGAGTTTGGAGGACCGAGGCATCGGTGGTGACTTCTGGCCTAGGAGGGACTATGTTCTGAGCCTGTTGCTCAGTGGAAGTTGGAGTATTAATTACTCTCTCCTGCTGTAAGGGCTGCTGACTGTCATGTTGCCCTTCTTCTTGTTGCAGATCTTGTTGCTGTTGTTGCTCTGCCTGCTGCTGCCCTCCTTTATCTGTTTGCTCTTGGGTCACTGGAGGTGACTGCTCCTTCTCCTGATGTGTCTGCTCTGTTTCCATTTGCTTTTCTTTGCCTCTGCTGGATATATTCTCAGTAGCCTTGGTAGTTTGCTGCTTGGCAGTTGTGGAGGATTCAGCTGCTCCCGTTTGTGTGCTTGGAAGTGTGAATACCTGTGAACAAAGCTCAAGGTTAGCCATCTTCTTTAGATTCCTTAGTGCCCTGTTGTTCAGCTCTTCTTGTGACAAGGGCTCTTCTAAGGTCCCTCTCCTCCATTTGTCTTGGTTTGCATACTTTTCAATGTGAGGGATATTATGGTGATCATAGGCAGATAACTTATATTTGAGCCTCCTCGTAGTTATGAAATGATTAGGGTCATAGGGAACCCATAGGAAACTGGTTTGCAGGCCAAGGGCCTCAAGCATTCTCTCTTCTTCCCTCCATCCTTGCTCCCTCTCATTATAGATAAAATTGCCAAGTTGGCTTTTGACCTTCAATTGTGCCTTTTTACCTTTTCCTGAAAAGTGAAGCACATCAACTCTGCCAAATTGCCTAAAGTACTCTAGGGAAAATAGCCTCATAGGCACATACTTGGGTAGTTTGAAAGGAGGTAGATCACACCCATATATCATGATGACAGTGTGGTTTTGGTAGAAGTACCAATCCCCAATGCTATAAGCTTTTGACAGCTGAAGAATCCTTTGCATATCATCAGTGAGTCTTGGAGGAGGTGAGCTCATCAGCATTGCCATAGCTGGATGGATGAACAGATCCATGAATTCACAGTAAGTGTATGGAGACTCAGGTCTGATGTGGAAGACAGAAGACCAATAGACCACTGATCTAGGATTGCCTTGGGCATCCATTCTTTTGATTGAAAAGTGAAACTTCTCATGTTGATGGTACAAGATCAAATGGTAAATGTAGGAGGTGTATCTGAACATCCTATCCCTCCTTAAATTCATCAATTGCTCATGAATCTTGTCTGATATGTAGGTGGCATAGTCATAGCAGATTGGTGACTTGCCAAGAGCAAACATAAGCATCATTACCAGCACAGTTGAATCAATATGCTCAATTGAACTGTATCCCAAGATGGGAGAAATCATATCTGCAAGGTCTCTGCCCAGTTCATTGAGATATACATGAAGAATTGGAGGGCCCATCACAATCTTAGTTTTGATGTATAATTGATTAAATTTAACAATTTGAGCATCTGTGAGTTTATCCCCTTGTTTTATCAGGTTTACCAGTGACAGAGGAACCAACTTCTTCTGAGGGTTGAAGCAAAGCATGTCTCTGATAGCTTGAGGGGTAACATAAAAAAGTACTGAACCAGATGGGTCAACAACAACCCTCTGAGAGACATCATATTGTTCAGCACAGAGGTGGATTAGCTCAGGGAACTGGTTGACCTGAGGGAGTTTGAAAGTAGGGAGGGAAGACTCCCATAAGCCCAATACATCTGTCCCATTTTCATGCTTGGTTTTCAACTCATTCAACAGATGAAGGTGGAATTTGCTGCTCATAAGCTTCTCTTCTGTAATTTGGTAATCCATATCTGCCAAGGCTTGCCATTTCAAGTTCTTTTGAGGGGCATTCAGAGGTTGAACATTTAGTACTACAGGTGTCTCCATTGCACAGGAGGATTTTGAATTAAGTGCAAAATGATTTTGATTGAGCAGGACAGTACAGAGGACTGCCTCTGTACCAGGGAGGTGAAATTATCAGGAACAGAGAGTGGTTCGAGGAAATAGCAGTTGAAATACTATTTATAGTGCAACTAGGACCAATGTTTGGCCTTTCCTTGTCTCTCTCAGTGGTTGAATTTGGTTTAAATGAGTCTGCCGCGATTGCGCAGACAGAACTTAGTTTTTTAATGAAATGTAGGTAAAACAAGGCTCGGCTAGTGTTTTTGGAATTCACAATTGTAAATGGGGTGTTTGCAGAGGGAAATTGCCGGTGAAATTGTGAGTTTCCTCGTTCCTTAAGCTCTCTGAGTAATTTTATAGACAACTGCAGGCGTACGGAGGACAGAAGATGAAAAATACCTGGTAAACAGCGAGCAGAGGTCGCGTATGCGGGCAGGATTGGTACTCTGGAGGTCTCCTTGGTCGTTTTTAGCAGGTTGGCGGAGTTCAGAACGTAAATATCATGCAGCAGAGAGAATAGCAAATAAACGAAAAGAACGTAAAAACCGATATTTTGGCCAAAATATGGACCTTTTGGCAATTTGGCGCCTTTTTGTGATGACGTCAGCATGACGTCATTGGTGGGGTCAAGGTTGGATGACGTGAGCTGACGTCATCGGGTGACGTGGTGAGATGCTATTGGTCCATGGGGGATGGTGTGATGGCAGCCACGTCGGCGGAGGGGCGGACAAAGGACTGATGCGATGGCAGGGTGGAGGTGACGTGAGGTGACGGGGAGCTGACGCAATATAGGTGGGATGAGGGAAACCGGAAACCGTCGGCGGTTTCATATCGCACCGCTTACGGTACGGGGGAGGTATGTGTCAGGCGTACCTCCGATGAATGGTGGTGGAGACGCGTGGCTACCGAATGACGTACCCAAAATACGGCCATCGGAAGATAACTTTCGGATGGGAGATCCGCTCCGATGCAACGATGGTCGTCAGATCTGGGGGGTCTGATCGGACGGCTATCGGGGAACTGATGTGACCGGGGAATAAGGCGGGTAAACAGCGGACGTCGGAACAACTCCGCTGCGAATAGAGCCG
The DNA here is from genome assembly GCA_031772625.1 of Pinus tabuliformis. Lineage (NCBI taxonomy): Eukaryota > Viridiplantae > Streptophyta > Pinopsida > Pinales > Pinaceae > Pinus > Pinus tabuliformis. The sequence continues at coordinate 899,649,493 of CM062811.1, forward strand.
TTGGATCTTCAATCTTTTAATCGGACGGCTGTCGGGAGGACGAAATAGTCAACGGATATGGTGGGGGCGGGGATTATTTAATGATTATTTTCGGCATATGTGCATGAGCGGAGAACATTGGACTTATGGGTTTTCGTGAAATTTTTGTGACTACGCGCCCGATCTTTGAACTTTGGGTAAGGGGGAACAAGTGGGTTTTGATGTATTTTAGCAATTTTGAGCGGGTAAAGGTAGAAACAAGGTTTTATAGGTTTTATGTGTAAATGGGGGCCAAAAGTGAGAAAATGGATTTAAAAGGGGAAAGAGGGTTTGGCTTAGGCTTGTCAAAATGACCAGATGTCATTTGATCCCTAACATAGGACTTATTGGCTATAATGCCAAGGGGGGGGGGGGTATTTATACAGAATTTGGGGTTTATACACCATGGTGTTTAATACTAGTAGGGGAAAGGTGATATAGGGATTTACATAGTAAAGTTAGAGTTAATATGGATGGGGGGTGATCAAAGGGGGAAAGCATTGAATTTGTTTGCAAAACACTTGGTTTAAAGAGTAGATCAAAATGAAAAGATTTTTACACAAGAAATGTGGCTTTTGAATGAACAAGAACCACCATGAAACCATGATCTTCCTCCATGAATCTCAGCTCATAAGGGGATGTTAGCAATGAAAAGAAAGGGGGGAGGAGGGAGGTTAGTCATGCTCCTTGCTGTAACTTGATGAAGATGAACACCTTGTCAATTGATAGACTTTGCCTTGGTAAGCACAGTTAACACATCTGCAATGGTAAAGATAACCTTTCTGCAACCCCAACTACTTACCCAACTACTTGCCTAGCATTTTTTATTTCTTCTTAGAGGGTGCACTTGGACTTGCAGACCCTTACTTGCCTTTTCTTTTCTTTGGCTTTTTCTTTGTTATTTCTATCTACTTCTACCCTTATCTCATCCAAGGTCCCAGATTAAGCTGTTGGGAGCCTTTTCTTCTCTACCTGAACTACTTGTCTGCCAAGATTAAACAGTTTGGACAGACTCCTTTCTCTATTCTACAACTGCAAATTTAAACCATGGAATGATCCAGATTAAGTAGTTGAATCATCCATCAAAATTTGAAGCTCATACCAAGCTATAAGCATAGATTGAGTTCTCTTGGAAATATGTGATCTTTGAGTCATCAAAGCAGAACAAATTTGGACCTTCCATAGCCAATCATGAAATATGAAACCTATTGGTATAGGTATCTAACATGTTCTATCGAATCTCACCACCCAAACTCAAACAAAACCCTTGAACTTCATAACTAGCCTAATACCTTTTAAAAACAAAGCTAAATCAGAAAGAGAGAGCCCTCTATGGATACAAATTGACTAGATTCTGTATCTAAAATATTGGTCTGTGGTTACCTCGGCATCCTTTCCTTTCTCACAAATTTGGGGAAAACCTTAGTGATAACAGGATGCAGGTACATATGTCCTATGGTTTGGTACCCTTAACCATGTTATAAGTTTGATTATGAATTGTTGAGGCAGGTAAGTATGTGGATTTTCATGAAATAAAAAATAGGAGCCTACTCCTTAACTACCTTACATGTTAATTATTTATTTGCATGAGGACATGCAAAAAGGTTAGTTGGGGGGTGATGTTGGGCCTCATAATTGTCATGATTCCCTTATCCTATTCCTTTATTTTAATGTTGTTTTCTTGCATTTTTATTATATTTATGATATATGAACTCATATAACATAGGCCTTAGAAGGAATTAGATTATTTTTATCATTTCTCCTTTTAGATGTACTATTTTGATTACAAAAGCATTATTTATTCATGGTTGAATCTTTACTATGAACAAGGATTTTATGATATAACAAGCGTAACTGGCACTTGATGTTGTTTCCAGAGTTGTTCGTGGTAAAATTGGGATAGTGTGATGTTGTTTCAACTAACTGTGGTAGATCAAGCAGGCTGATTCTTATCTAAGTAAATATATTAGGGACAAAGCCCTCAATTTTCTTGTTTGGGCGATATTAAGACTCTTTGTAACTAAAAACGAACATCTTGAGAATCTTTAGGTTCTCAGGATCACTCTTTATTAAAACATATATTGTTTTTATCTCCCTCAATTGTAGTATAAATGCAAGGGCTTGTGTCCTGAAAGAGAGACCCTGGTAACTTTTCATCCATTTAATAGACTCGCAAAAAGCGCTGACTGCAATCATTTTTCTATTGTTGAGATTTAATCCACTGTTTTGATCTTTTTTATCAGGCAATCTAACTCTAGTAGTTTGGTCCTGCTCTTAGATGAGGCATTGTATTCATTTGTATTATTAAGTTCACATTTTATCTTTTTTTCATTCATTATTTATTCACTATATTAATTGTAAATCGTGTGTTTCCTTTGATTAGAGATAAGATTGATAGTCATGATATTGATTTGAAGATATTTTTCCTTTAAGAGTATATTTGTAATTATTGTTTCTTTACTGCTATTTCTTAGAGATTATCGCTTAATTGTTGATTCTTTTATACTAGTTTCAGTTTTCCCCTTACTATTCCTTCTTTCTTGTTTCATGAGTATGGATTTCCAGCATTGTTCCTTCGATTTTGTAATTGTTGTTTCCTATTATAGAAGCTTAACATTCTATAGATCTTCTTCCTATTTCCTGTTAAGAGTGATCAAAATTCAATATTGTTGAGTGGTTTCTAGAGAATACAGTCCGCTTGAAAGCTAGATCTTTTGAATGCATGCTTCCAGTTAGGAATTGATTCTTTCGTTCTAGTCAATCTTCTTGTTGTTAGAGAATTATTTCGTGTTAGTTTCAAAACCATCTCTTGCATATACTTTGCAGACATGCTTGAAATAACTAGATGAATCTTCAGGTTGATAATTTAATGTGTGGTAGTTAGTTGATTCTCTAGAACAATTAATTATCCCAACACCAACCTCAAACATTAGCGAGCACCCAATCATTTCAGGCATTGACCTGATGGAAGCACCCACTTCCTACAACATTCACATACACTTATTTGTTAGAGGCACCAACCCCCAAGTTTTTCTCAGACACCCACATGAAGGAAGCCACTACTCCCTTACTAGCAAGCCACCACTTTCCCTGAAGGCATCGACCACCAATTCACTATGTGGAACTTGATTTCATGCATTTTCAAACGGGATCCACCTCTAATCAATATTAACATAAAAAACATTAAACCAATCTATTGACCTAGTCAATTTGAAATACTAGCACAAGGTCTTCAACAATAATAGTAACTCTCTATGCTCACAAAAAATAATCAAACCCTAGCTCAACAACTCAGTAGCAAAATCATAGTCTCACTGGAAAATCCTACATAAATAACTCTGCAAAATGCAAACCCTATCTCAACAACTCTGCTCAAGACATATACATGTATCTTTGCACCAAACTACACTCAGCATATACATGGCATAAATATAAGCTCACAAGAATATACAAAACTCAACCATATACTCTGACTGTCAACCCACTAAGAAACATGACAACCATCTTTTGCTTACATAGAAATTTAAAAAATACAACAACAACACACTAAGGCATCAATACAATTAAAAACAATAATGTATTCCATGGAAGCTACAACATAACTTCTTCACTCAATAGAACATTGCTCTCCTGCCAAATCATTGTTAGTAATATGAAATATACAACAACTACAAAGAAACCGTTTTCTCAGTCATTTATGAATTCATTAGATCTCTGTAATAGTTTGACACGAACATCATTATACAAATTCCCATGAGGAAATACTACAAGTGATTATCAAATCACACTACAAAGTTCTACACACTCAATCTATGATAACACCAACAATTAAATCATTCCCCAACTAAAGGAAAATGACATCGCATCACTCCAATAATGCATTAGTGCTCAAGTAAAAAAACATATGTTCTAGAACTACCTTCACTCAAGTCAATCCCCATTATGGGCCTGGTAGCATCACATCACATCTGTAATATTCCATGCACAGGTGGTCTAATAAAAAATCCCATACCCACACTCAATCATGCTATCTCTATCAATCCATAAAACACACATGACACCATTCGATCCAACGCTACATGTACATATTATTCTGATTAATAACTAATCATAAATGAACTAGTTATGAAAACATTCATTAATAGGTATATATCATACTCTTCTACAGGTGAACATACTCGGACTTTTCAAATCAAACTAGATCCATTTCACACCTTGATTTTTCCTTGCAGGCCATACATACCATACTACCAAGAATTGCGCACCAAATCGATGGCCCTCCTCTCACGAGATAAGAACTCTTCCATCGCTCCTGAAAGGTATCTCAATTAACCTTCAATCAATGCACATGAGGTCAATTGCACTCTTATTTACTTGGAACCATATTCAACAAAACACACTTACTAGCTTTTATTACAATGCATTCAATTATTGTCCATTACAAAATAGTTGCTCAGTAATGCTTTCATGCTCATCACATCCCCTTTTTCAGAACACCAATGCACTCTACAATTAAACCAACACACAAAGAGATAACTCAAGTTGGGCTCTACCACAATGATTACGCACTCTTCAATGCATGTACCAGATCACATGGCTTCACTAACATTGATTACACCATCACACTGTAACAATTAATTCATACCAGATTAAGGGATTAGTTGCATCTATAGACATCGATCCACGGGGGCTTCACTCACTGAACCTTTGACATAGCACGTGCGTTCGTGGCATACTAAACAATACCCTTAATTTGACTACATATTGGAAAATACCTCTAAAAATCACATTATTTAACCCCCTACCAATATAAATCCAATACACCTTCCCAATTTAAAAAACCCCTATTTTCACTAAATATTGTATGTATCCATTTTTTTGTTCACATTTTTTATACCCTTTTATTTTTATATCCTTTGTATAGTGACATGATGCCTCTCTTATGACCCCACATGCATTCTACAATGCACCTTTCTTCTTTTGATATACATTGTAAATGCATATTAGTTCTCCCACAATGCAATTACTTAACCCACACTCAAGCACATCTAACTATGATTTGTGGCATTTAATGGTCTAAGACACACAAAGATCAACCATGTTTTAGGAAGATTGATTATGTGCATGTATATAAAATAACATATAAATTGATCTATATGATGATGTGATGCAGGATCATCTGACCCCCCTTAATCAAAATGCAAATTTTGAAGCGGAGCAAGGAGGACGTGGACCATTGGAGCAAAACAGGGGACAAATTTCTGTTAAAATAGAGCTAGTTTGATGGACTTAATTAAATGTAATCTGCCATATGTATGCATATAGAGAGATTAGTTGAGAGATTTGAGGAAAGGATGTGAGCTAATGCTTCACAGTGATCCGATCCAATGTTCCCTTATATATATATATATATATATATATATATATATATATATATATGATGATGAAACTTCGTGTTTGATAAGAGACGAGACAGGCAATAATAGATAGAGAGTTGTAAGCCAAGTGAGCAAAATGTAATCGATTGGGAACTTGTTTCTAAGGCTGAAATGCCTTAGCATGTAATTGTTCTGTATAATATAAAAGTGTGTTCAGTGTTGAATTTGCATGTCTGTGTATTATGTCCTTTTCAGTTTTATTGTATATATATATATATGTGTGTGTGTGTGTGTGTGTGTGTGTGTGTGTGTGTGTGTGTGTGTGTTGATGGCTTAAATCCCGTTTGTAAGTGTGTTGATCGACCATCGATCACTGTAGGATCGATGGCGATCCAAAGATGTCGAGTTGATTGTGATATGGGCGTCGTAACAAAGTATGGCAGGAACCCTAGATGAGGCGTAAATCCATCAAAAGAAAGCGAAATCAAGTTAAGGAGGAATGGCGGAGGAAATGGATGTCGACCGTCCGATCGACAGACCAACAGATCGACGGTCATCACGAGGCTTAGATGTGGGGGCGTTAAGTAGCGAAAGCGGTTTTCAAAGGTGGTAAGTGGATTATCGGGCGGCCTCAAAACCATGGGTGGTATTCCAGAGGACGGACCCAATGATGTTATGAACCAAATCGAAATCCAATTGAAGTCCAGAGGAGATTGGACCGTCCGTTGCAAGGGAGATCGGACGGATATCAGGTCAGAACAAGCGCAGAGGTTAATTTGAAAATCGGACCCGATGGGGTTTTATACAGTGGGGTTAAATCTTCGTTGAGATCCGACGATCTTGACCGTCCGTCGGTTGACTGATCGAACGATGATCGTGCTCGAACTTACGCGTCGGTTAATGGCCCGAGCGGACCCGATGGATTATGGACTGGGGTTTATTTTTATTTGGTGTCCGGTCTTGTGTGTTCAAAGGAGGACCGACGTTGATTGGTCGAGTTACGTGTATTCCGTTGTTGGTTGATTGGCCGGGTTTAAAGGCTTAAGGCCTCAATAACGCTTCTGACTTCCATAGCATGTGGTGGATCTACTTGAATTTCTTCAATAACCAGTGGGTTCTTAGCTTGCCATGCTATTGCAGCTACTTATTAGGTCACAATGCATCTCTTATTTTTGCTAATTCTAAATTGAAACCTCTAGGAATAGAATCTAACTATGTAATTTATGCACATGCAAAACTATACCTAGGCAAGTGATAACATCGCAATGAGTACTTTTCTGAGGCAAGAGACAATCTTCGCCATTACAACTTGTATCTAGTTTTTGAATCTGCTGGCTTAGATGGCTAACACTTTCCTCAGGCATAAGAGCATTGGAAGTAGACTCCCACAATGCAAATTGATTTCCAGGTCCGGGTGATGCCACAATGATGCCCAATTTTTACCAAAAGAAAATCCCATGAAAAGCCTCTGAAGCCATCATAGAATAGTCTCTATTAGATACTCCGACGAGGAGAAAGAGGTCTGGTGTGACTCATATTCCTTTTTGAGTGAGAAGTTCCATGATATGATGGCCTATTTAGCTATGTAAGTACATGTGTAGCCAACCTGTAGCAAGACCACAGTAAGACCAAAGAAATACTTACAAGCCCTCAAGCCTGTGTACAAATTTGTCATTTCATCCATGAAGTTCTTGGTGCTAACACCCATTACATTATCGTTGTAATGGGATGCTCTCCCTTAGCTTAAGGATACATACATAATTATGCTTGCAAGCCTTGGATGAGGACACATCCAATCTTCCATGACCAACCTGCACTCCAACTCATGGCCCATCAACTACAGTTTTCTAGGCTGCATGTGTCTGTATTTTGTCAAAGAAAAATACCTATATATACATGAGAGGTGAACATACATGTTGTCCCAAAAAGGATTGGACTTGGATTTTTATCCCAATTTGAATACATACATAAATACACACACATATATATACTACCAATATCAATTAGGCACGCTGATTTCATATTTTCAAGCTAACCCAAATATGGCCTATGGATATCAATTTCATATTTCCAAGGTCTATTTTACTGAAGATAATTCATAATAATAATTCCTCATCCAAGCAAGTATAAACATTGAGGAGTTGGCCCATAAGCATATAAATGGTCATATCTATATTCTGCACTCCAAGACTCCAAAGTAGAAAAAAAACCTTCAAGGTTCTTGTTAGATAGGGTATGAGGATTCCATTAGGTAGAGATCAAAGATTTCACTATTCCAACCAATCCACGGTACATTGCCATAACTCTTTTGCCCAGATCTATGCTTAACTCAAGAATGAAGTCTAAGGAAGATTGATAGAATTCTTGGGTGAGCTTAAGGAGTAATGTAACACTCCTACAATGCTCAAGAGTCAAGGTTGACCCCTAGACCAAACTTACAGGAACATGAGTGCATTAGTGAACATTTTAGATTTCATTTTCTGATGTTCTATGAAGACTAATTATTTAGCCTTCTTATAAAACTCAGGATTCCACATATGAAGCTTGTCATAAAGTTTGGGTCTCTAAACTCAATGTGGCATCATCAACAACATCTCCCATCAACCAATACACTCAACCATGACACTAAAATCAATACTATAGAGTCATACCCAAGAGGTAGCATTCATTCAGTGAATAAATATCAAGCAATTACAACTAATGTTCCACCTAGTTTCCAAGATTCAAGGGGATAGGGGGATGTCAGGATATGTGTGTGTGTTATAAACATGATTCAAATTTAAATTCAATAACGAAATATATTGATTCACACATCATAAATGATTCAATAGTAGATACTAAAGTCTAAATATTAGACTAGTAAATTGAAATTACTCAAACTCAGAAATAGTAAAAGGTGATGAGTCAAAGACTTGGTCTAAGGTCATTAGTATCAAAAATCAAGACTCAAAAGTTAAAACTGAAAATGATCAATGGACAATGAACCAATGTTATCAAAATTGGACCAGTCATCAAACCAGTTGACCCCAAAACTGATAATTGGAGAAAAACCAAACCAAAAGACCAGTGAACCAAAAATTACATAAATATTCATTTTTTTCAAAAAAAATGTAAATATTCATGTACATCAATATGAATCTAAACTGTTATACACAAATATGCAAAGTTTCTCATATATATAACAAGTAAAGGTGCATATAACCAAAATAACACTAACTGTAATCCATATTTGAACTAGAAATGCATCAACAAAGATGTTGTAGATGGCCTCTATAGTCTAAAACAAACCATGATACAAAAAACACCTACATATCATCATGCTAGAATAAATTGAATCTATGAAACAACTCCATAGACCTAGAGCCAAGTCAGCTTGTTAAGCACTAGTCAGAAAAAGCTTTGTAAAAGCACTAGAGAAAACCTATGACTATTGTGAAAAACCTAATACCACTATTAAGACACATTACAAAGCCTGGTGTTAGAATATTCATCTGTTATAGTTGAAAAGTACATATCATACAATTCAAAATCTACCATGCCCTCCTAAATTGAATCCAACTTTTTCTTATCAATGTGCACTCTGGTAGAAGCTAGATCCTTCTTCTTGTGAAATGTTGATGCACCAACTCCTATAGCTTCTGTTGAAGCGACATTTATGCTTGGATCTTGAATATTATTCTCATATTTGTTTGGAATGGTAGAAGTGGAGTAGGAGAGGTCACGAGGGTATTTCTTTGGCCTTCATTTAAAGCAATAGACTCTGAAATTGCCACTTTACTCTTCAATTTGGGCTTCAAAGCATGAATGTTTGTATAGAGCCTACAAAATAAACCCATATAAATATATTTTGTTTATAACATAAGCAAATTGTATCTCTTGTAACATAATCACATCATACCCATAAATAAGATAAATTGATAAGTGGTTGAACACATACAAGAAGAATGTGTTACAGTCCAAGGGTTAGATTCCAATCCTTTTGGACAACAGAATACTGTAAAATACCTTTGCTAGCCATGGGCCTGTTGGGCTTCGCCACCCTATTTTCGATTCCAATTTTGGTTTGCTGAAAATACAAACACAAAGCATTCAGTAACTATTGAACAATCAAACCCCTCCAAAACTGATAAGGAAGCCATAACTGAGCGTGATCCTGACCTTAAACATAAATTCAAGAATTCTAAAATCTTACCAGCCATCTTGGAGATTCTGGGATAATGGAGAGACCAATAAGCAACAGAAAACTGGGAGCTTGTTAGAAAATTATATATGACAGAGAAATGCAAGACATATAATATGCAAAAAAACACAAACACATAAAACCAGAGGGACACAGATATACATGGTTCACCCAGTTTGGGCTACGTCCACCTCGAACAGCCAGTCCTTCCTTTCTATTATCCAGCAAAATGAAGAGACACAACCTACAGCAGATCTGCTGTAATATCCTCTGTTTTCTCTCACAGTCTCACCTATCTGTTTCTCACTCTGAGAATACACATCTATTACACAGCCTCAATACAATACCCTCATACAAAGAGAGGGGTTGCCTTCTAGGGCAAAAAACCCTAAACTAAACATAAGTTCTACCATCAAATCATTCACCTAATGAACGGCCCATATTAACTAGAAATTACTATACTTTTACAAGGAAATTTTACATCTATTTTTAGCTTCGGGGGCGGGACCGCTGGCCCTCGGACTCCCTAGCCGGGGGGATTAGCCACCCCGCGTGGAGGGGTGTACAGTCTTCCTAGGGTATACATCTAGCTGAAACAAAGACCTCTAAATAATCATGCTCCACACCCAACAAAACTAGCTCTACATCACCTCCCATTGACAACCTGCCTCACTCAACAACGCATATTTTTTTCTTCTAGTTATGTTCCCGGGAGAGATCATAGGTATATTCTATATGAAAGTTTGTGAAAAGTGGCCACCAAGTGGCCTTATTTTCCTTTTTGGAGGTGATATGTCATGCTATAAGCACTTTGCTATGTATTTTCCTTTTCCAAACCATGAAATAGAAATGTATGCATTCTTTCTTTGGAAAAATAAAATCAATTAAAATTTGCATACCATTCACCCTATCAAATTCTTGTCAATCCAAAAGTTGCAAAAAATCAGATACCATTCACCTTAAAATAGCCCTTGGATCATACGCACACATTGCAAGGCCCATCAAACACATGTATATCAATGTAGGCAAAAATAAGAAAGCAAAGTTCCATCACCCAAACAATCTACCAAAATCACATATCTCAATAAAGTTGCAAATAATTTAAAAAAAAACTACCATCACATGTCCAAAAGCCTTTACAGATAGTAATTAATGTTAATTTCGTTAGTGAAAGCACTAAAAGAAAATGCCCAAAATATGATTGAGGACTCAATTGACAATAATAACCAAATGCAATTTAACTGTTGTAGACCCCATGCAGATGGCCAAAACATAAATACTTCCAAAAAGACTTTGATGGCACATTTGAACTACAGACTCTGATTTATATGTCCAATTTAAAAAATAGGAAAGCCAACTACCACATAAACATTCAAAATAAAATGCACTTCATGTGCTAGACGTTGCTATGGTGTAAATTTGTTGACTTGAGTGAGCAAAAACCATCATGACTGAAGCTCGTGCCATCAGATCCTTGATATCCTTTCTAGCAAGTGAACCATTAATCTAAAAATTCAAGGAAAATGTTAACATTAGTGAGAAGAACCACATACTTATCCACAAAACATATTCATGAAAAGGGAACCACCTCTTCTTGTTTTTCATGATTAAATGGACCAACTTTAGGGAGACCAAATTAACATTTGAATGAAACACAACTACAAAAGGATGAATGACTAGTGAAAGAAACTTACACCAAAAAGCAGGTAGCAAAAAAAGGTTGAGTTATCCCGAACCACGTCCCGAACATTCACCATTTGAACTATTCACTAGACCTAAAACCAAAAAGTACAAAATTAACATCAGATTCATACGAACAAATCAACAAAAATACAACCAATAATTATTTATAAATGATCCAACATATGGAAATACATAAGGAAAGAGAAAGTAGAATGTTTTGAAAATCTACCTTGTTCAAAATTTCACAAAATATGAAAAAACTTTGTAATCACATTCTTCTAATTTGTATGTATCATTCCTAACATTGTATGATAAGTTTACGATTGCTATAACAGATTCAAGTTGTACAAATGCATGATCTGTCAAATCATACTTATACATGCATTGCCCCTTTATTCTACTATACCAACATAATTGAAGCTCGATGCCTTCTAATCTATCCAAAAGGTCAATGTCATTATGGTAATCAAACACCCTATTACCATCTTTCTTCCTTATTCTTTGAACCCTTCCAATGTACCACGTTCCATAAGAAACACCTTGTTTTGTACTTCGAGGAACACCTTTTCTTGCAGTACGTTCAGTGGGGGGGATTGAGTTGCTTTCAAACAACACCCCACAATCTGATCCAATTCCAAAGCCAATTGAAACACCCTTTTTTGGATCCTTCCCATCTTGCCTAAAGTAGATCCCATTTCTCACTTTTTTGAACCTATTTTTCAATAATGTCAGATTTCTATTCAGCTGACTAACCAAACATGCTTTAAACATATCCTTACCATCAAGATCCACGATTGGCTTTATCATTTTGCTTCCATTTTCATCAATGGAATCTAAAATTTCATCCAACTCGTGTCGCCACTCACTTTCCATTATTTTCAATTCACTTTCATTCTGTACCAATGATGATGAAGATTGGAATATAGATTTGGAACAACTCGGTGGAAAAGAATCAACTACTTCATCCACAATTTGGAATGTTGGATAATTTTGTTCCTTTGTCCATGGTTTAACCCTACAAGAGGAAGGCCTCCTTGGTCTTTTTGAAGGAAATGATAACATTTTTGGGGATGAAAGTGGAGCATCTATGGAAGAGGGATTATGCTCAAAATTTGAATATGAAAACACTAGATATTTGTAACACAAACAACCTTGCTGCAACAATGGCAGGAAGAAGGGCCATTTTAGCATCTAAAGTGATTGATTAACACATAAATGAGTACCAACATGAAAAATGTGATGGCATTAATACATCACCTTCAAATGATACACGTGTCACTCTTTATAGTGAGGATTGGCATCAAGGTGGTGATGTTTTTTTTGGTTGCCCCATAGGAAACAGTGTTGCAGATACAAAAGAAGAAAGTAGTAGCAATTTTGAGATGAATTTGCCATGGGATTTATGCTCACAAATAAAAACAAGATTACTCCCTTCTCTTATGGCTTATGTACATGATAATCATAATAATCAAAACATAAGCCTGGACACTCATAATGATCCTCTCATCAGTATGGATCAATCATCAGACCATATATTTTGGGTTGGGTAGAGGCAAGTCCTATACACTACTTGCATGGACCATCGATGTCTAGTGATCACGAAGAAGAGGGGAAGTTTGATTCTGAGCCATTTCTGAGCCCTTCACAAGCATCCGCCATGAGGGTTTTTAGATTTTGTCATGTTATAAAAGTGTTGGAATAACCTCCCTAGACTTGTCACAAGAATTGAGGATAGAATATCCCTCCGAGGACGAGAGACTTTGCTCCAAATATGACAGCAATAAGGATTTTGCACCAAACATTGGCATTTCTGATAATGAGTATCAACATTACACAAGTTATGAAATCCTCAATGATGAATTTGTTGCTCTAGAGGAACACAAGTATTTTTGTTTTGTACACCAATTTCCCCAAGTCTTGAACAATGAAAAGAAGAAATCAACAGAGTCCTCTTATCTCTACAATCAAGACTGCAAACCTTCTTTATTAGAGAAAAGGTGTAAGGACCATATTTGTGAAGAGTCAAAGGAATTATCTAGCAGCATAATAGAAGCCACACCTCTTCACATTGGAGAAAAAAACCAAAAGGTGCCCCCTAGGTCTGAATCTTCCAAATCACCGAATTTATGAACATCTACATAGACTTTAGTATGTACATCACTGATCAGTGAAATTATTAAGAATGGATTGTTCTAGTTTTGCAAGGCACTTAAGGCCCTCCTATTGGTAACTATATCAATCCCATAAAGGAGTAAAACCCTTTGTCTATAGTTCAAAATTTTTGTATGGTTCTGTGCATAAGCCCTAGAAGGATAATCTCCAAAAAATCCAGTCCTATGCATTAGTTGAAGGTCTATGTTGGGCATCAGTCCTATTTTGAGACCACTATCAAAGGTTACCAAATTTTTGAAGTTCAAGCTACATGAAGAAAGTTTTGAAGAAGCTAAAATCCAAATTGAAGAAGCTAAAATTCTGAAGTCTCAAGTTATCAGTTTTTCTTAAAAGAAGTTGAAATTGTCAGCATGTTTGTGAAGGAGCCAAGAGAATTATTTAAGGATGTACCTGTATATTATAGAGATTTGTTGACTCCTCTGAATCAACTGCTAATACCGGCTGTTGCACTCCACAAGCCGACTCCTCTGAATCAACTGCTAATACCGCCTGTTGCACTCCACAAGCCAACTCCTCTACACCTCCTCTGAATCAACTGCTAATACTGCTTGTTTCACTCCACAAGCCGACTCCTCACCTCTTCTTCTGTTTGTGTTGGGTGTTCGTAGAACCCGTCATTTTTTAAATCCTTGATCCTGAAGGTTACCGTAGCTGGACAGAACGTGGACAAAACACATTAATTTTAGGTGGGTGAAAATAAGGTAGGGTTACCGTAGCTGGATAGAACATGGACAGAACACATTAATTTTAGGTGGGTGAAAATAAGGTAGGGTTACCGTAGCTGGACAGAACGTGGACATAACACATTAATTTATAGAGGTCTCGCTCATGTGCTCACTACAGTTGGAGAAGCCCGCTACTATGACGCAGTTGATGTGTTCGTTATAGAGAAGTAGGGTAGTTGGACATGGGTTCGAACAAGCAAGAGGTAGGGCGAGGATTTGAGGAGTGGTCTTGTCTGGTTCAAACTCTTTCCCTCCGCCTGAGTGCGTGTAGCCCGATATTTTTCCTAGGGGTAGAAAGTGATTGCAGAGTGGTTCGAATCCACCTCGACTCCAAAATGAATCATTTCCAACTCTTTCCCTCTGCCCCTACGTGTAGCCGAGTGTGAGCGGAGTGCCTGTAGCCCAATATTTTTCCTAGGGTTACAGAGTGGTTGCAAAGTGGTTCGACTCCACCTCGACTCCAAAATGAATCATTTCCAACTCATTCCCTCCGCCCCTACGATGTAGCTCGATATTTTTCCCTGCCCCCATGAGTGTAGCCCGATATTTTTCCCTCCGCCCCTGCAATGTAGCCCGATATTTTTCCCTGCCCCCGTGAGTGCAGCCCAATATTTTTCCCTCCACCCGTGCGCGTAGCCCGATATTTTTCCCTCCGCTTGGCCAAAAAATTGTATAAAAAATACCTTAGGATATATATATTTTTGTATGGTATATTAAAACCATTTAGGCCCTCATTATAACCCCAATATATTATTTTGTGAATTTTCCATTTTTAATGCCCCAATATGAATGCACGTGATATAATATTGGTTTTTCAGTGACACCCTCGTGCATCGATCCACATCATAGAAATCAACATACCATAATCACATTACACTTCATGACTCAATGAGTGTCTTGATGAACAATTCAGATCGTAGAGGACCAAAATCAAGTCGACATTGTTTGTGATTTTCTTAGTCTTTTATTAGTTCAACATAAAGTTAAAATGAAGACCTATGCCAAAAATTTGACCTGCGTTATATTGATGTCGCAGACCTTAGATCAACAGACTAATCAATAAGGAAAACTAGAGTTGCACTTCACTAAGCCTTCACTGTATTGCGCCTGAATCTCGACCACCTTCAAACAAGAACATAAATAAAATAAAAAGAGTTCCTCACTGACCTTGAACTAGATCTCAGACCCAAGCTAAACTTTTCATGAACTCATTGATGAATTTTTGTGTGTGTTTAACTTGATAGTCACACCTTCATATATGTGATGACCACGTTCAGTCACACCCAGGCTTATAGGCATGAAGCAAGGCCCATGGTCAGCCTCAGGTCAACACAAAATATATAGTGAACATGGTCATCACATGTCACTAAGATTAATATTATTTATATTTTCACAATACAACCAACCCTGTCATTAAATTTGTGCAAAGCTGACCATAGGGACGACCTTATGACTAAGTGACCATAATTTTAATTTGAAAATAATATTCCAACAAAGTCAAACATGGGTGGGCTTCAACTTGTGTTATAACATTTGTTTGGGGAGCCATGACATTATGATTTTGTATTAATATTGATTTATTGGATTTGGGTGAATTAGCCCATGCATTGGGGCGCCCTCTCTTCAAATGAGCATATCTCCTCAACTGAGAGGAAACACATGGCATTCCACCTAACGTTGGAAACGACATGACGAGGAATACATGATGGTGATGGAATAACACACAATTTCATATTTAACTACGTCAACAAGTGTGGGGAAGAGTGAGGATTATTGGTTGGTACTTCCCATTATTGCAATTTGATGTATATTAAAGATGTTCATGTCAAATATTCTTTAAGGCATCATCAAGACTTACCTTATCTCCTTCACTTCTTCCAAAGAGGATGCGCTCTAATGACTGACTTTGACATCAATGACAAACCATTCAACATTGGGTTCTATCAGTGGTTGGATCAGTATAGCCAATACCATAGTATATTGTAGTAGAGGATAGATAAGATGGAGGTGAAAGTAGGTCAGGGAGGATTGGTGGATATAGGTTAGGTGTGAACTCTAGACAGGAAGTCATTTTTTTCGTATGATTTTACTTAATTTTGGTTACTACATTTATTTTTATGCAAGTTTCTACTTTTGAGAGTTAATCCACTATTCTCATATTTTTATAAGGAAGTCTAACTATGGTATTTTGGTCCTGCTCTTGGATGAGGAGTTGTCTTTATTTTTATTATCAAGTTCACATTTTATTTCATTGATCATTGATTTGCTATATTAATTGTAAACTGTGTGTTTCCTTTGAGTAGATATAAGATTGATAGTCGTGATATTGATTTGCAGGTATTGTTCCTTTAAGAGTAGATTTATAATTATTGTTGCTTTACTGCTATTTCTTAGATATTATCTCTTAATTGTTGATGCTTTTATACTAGTTTCGCTTTTCCCCTTGCTATTCCTTCTTTCTTGTTTCATGAGTATGGTTTTCCAGCGTTGTTCCTTCGATTTTGTAATTGTTGTTTCCTAAATAGCATCTTAACATTCTATAGATCTTGTTGTTTCCTGTTAAGAGTGATCAAAATTCAATATTGTTGAGTGGTTTCTAGAGAATACAGTCCACCTAAAAGCTAGATCTTTTGAATGCATGCCTCAAGATAGGAATTGATTCTTTCATTCTAGTCAATCTGCTTGCTGTTAGAGAATTAGTTAGTGTTAGTTTCAGAACCATCTCTTGCATATACTTTTCAAACAGCCTTGAAATAACCAGACGAATCCTCAGGTTCATAATTTAATGTGTGGTAGTTAGTTGATTCTTTAGAACAATTAATTGTCCCAACACCAACCTCAAACATTAGCGAGCACCCACTCCCTTTGGGCACTGACCTGATGGAAGCACCCACTTCCTACAACATTCACATACACTTATTTGCTAGATGCACCAACCCCCAGGTTTTTCTCAAGCACCCACTTGAAGGAAGCCACTACTCCCTGACTAGCAAGCCACCACTTGACCTGAAGGCATCAACTGCCAATTCACTTTGTGGAACTTGATTTCATGCATTTTCAATCTGGATCCACCTCTGCTCAATATCAACATAAACAAAATCAAACCAATATGTTGACTCAGTCAATTTGCAATACTAGCATAAGGTCTTCAACAACAATACTAACTCTCTTTGTTCTCCAAAAACAATCAAAGCCTAGCTCAACAACCCGGTAGAAAAATCATACTCTCACTGGAAAACCCTACATAAATAACTCTGCAAAATACCACGGGGGCTTCACTCAATGAACCTCTGACATATCGCGTGCGTTCATGGCATACTAAATAATACCCCTAATTGGACTACATATTGGAAAATACCTCTAAAAATCACATTGTTTAAACCCCTACCAATATGAACCCAATATACATCCCTAATTTAAAGAACCCCTACTTTCATTAGATATTGTAGGTATCCATTTTTTCATTAACATTTTTTATACCCCTTTATATTTTTTCATTAACTTTGAGCTCCATTTTTTATACTTGCTAATATAAAAACCCTTTACCCCCTATATATCCCCCAATATATTAAGTCAAATTTTCCTTATTATATATCCCCCAATATGAACCCACGTGGTATGGTATTGCTCCACCAGTGAAGCCCCCGTGCAAAATACAAACCCTATCTCAACAACTCTGGTCAAGACATATACATGTCCCTTTGCACCAAACTACACTCAACTAACATGTGACATAAATATAAGCTCACAACGATATACAAAACTCAACCATATACTCTGACTATCAACCCACTAAGCAACATTACAACCATCTTCTGCTGATATAGAAATTTCAAAAACACAACACCAACACACTTAGAAGGCATCAATACAACTAACAACAATAATGTAATCTATGGCAACTACAACATAACTCCTTCAGTCAATAGAACCTTGCTCTCCTACCAAATCACTGTCAATAATATGTGTTGTGGGGAAAAATGCCTATTTAGGACGATCCTATCCACCTAAGGTGTGACAACACCTTAGCAACAAACGAATACAGCTATTATGATTTCTTCCTTTATGAAATGTGAAAGAGGGGAGATTGGCAGACTTACCGTTGTCTTCCGGCTGTCCCTCGATCTAGATCCTCTTCCCCTTTGTGTGTCTTCAACTACTCGCCTCCTCGCTTGCTCAAGATAACAGCTACTTGAATCCCACGAGGTCACAAGAGAACAGCTACCTGTAATAAGAGAACAGCTACTTGCGACAAGAGAAGAACACAATACAAAGGCAAATGTACATATTCATAAATGATTCAGGATTAGAAGTAAATCAAATACACTAATGCAATCATACAAAGTACACCAGCATATAGGAAAGAATCAAGATAGCTTTATTGAAAGTAACAAGGTTCAGGAAGAGATACAACCCATGGGACTCCAATCCAGCATCTCCTTCCCAGCAGAATGGAATTCCCTCTTCAGCTCCCTTCAAAGCATAAACACCCAATGTATCCAACCACAAACCAACAACAATTCTTTACATTCACAAAATTCCAGCCTCTAGATCCCATGGAGGAGAGATCTATATATAGTTATTTGGAGAGAGGATGAGTCAGCTTGAGATCTGACTAGTGTCCTCTCCCTCTATCAGTTCTTGAGTCCACTTGGAGGTTCTTGCTTCCACTTGGAGATTTGGAACCTCTTACTCATCACCAGTCGAATTCCCTGATACAAGTGTCATTTTGGAAGCTTCCTGGGCATTGACACCTTGAGAAATGAGCCTGCCACTTGTCCAGTTACGCTCAGCGCAGGTAGCCTTTGTTGCAGTTGACATTCAACGCAGGTAGACAGTGGAGCAGTTGACATTCAGCGCAGATGCTCAGTGGAGCAGTTGACATGATCCAGAATTGGCTTGTTTTTGAGTGTTTTCAGGTGGAGAACTTCTGTGAATTGCTGTGGTTACTTGGCCTTGTTCCTCTAGGGGTAGGAACAACATGTTTAGGGACTTTGGATCCCTTGATTATCGACATTTCATGCTCAGTGATGCAAGGCACAAAAATGTCTATAACAGTTGCCCCCTAAAGTATGAGGTCGTTTATCGAGTGAAATGCTTTATCCAGGAGGGTCTGAAGTTCATCCATCTGTTGGGAGGAGACCTGTAATAAAATACAATACAATACATTATGATTCATTCTGCTTTCATGATCTAGCTGAGGCGGGCATTCCCATGCTCAGCTTTATAAATTCATTTTTGTACATAGAACAGACGATCGTCTGATGGTAGACTGATAATTTTGGTGAAATTATCGTCTTTTGAGTAGGATGATCATTTGCTGCAAAGATGTACATGTCAAATGTCTTTATCTTTCCTGAATATATATCGCAGCCCGGATGGATGAAACTAGATCCGGGGTCTTCAAACTCGTTCGATCTTCACTCTAAGTACAAGTCGATCCATGTGAGAATTGCGCTGAAGTCGAACATGGAAAGACATCGCTTGATTACCGGTCAATGATGCAAACCGTTAACAAGCGCGAGAGGAATCACCGATAATGATAATGACCCTCAAGGTACTGCAGTACAATTCACGTGGTGTGAATAAAGGACTTGGAGTCGAACACCACGCAAAATCTTCTGGTCGAAGGTCATTGATGTATACCTGTCGCCGGAAGTGAGAAACTTTCCATTGAGGCATGCAAGCTTCAAAGTACTGAAGGGGTTGTTCCTAGATCAACTTCTTGGATAATGAGCTGATGTCGACAAGAAGCGATCCGTCACAGGAGGGCCTTAATGAATCCCACATCAGTGACATGAAACGGAGCTAATGATTTTAATGGAGGTGAAAACGATCTGTGACATATGATTCAGGGTGGCGGTCATAGATGGATGAAGGATAATGTATGGCAGTGGATGGGACCCGGTTGACTCTTTCTGAACGACTTCTCTTGAACATATGGCGACACTGATACGATGGATTGGTAGCATTACCCCAAATACGGATGGTATGGTGAGACCATGGTGATGTGACCGGTGAATGAAACAACCCAACCCGAATGTGGTACGGAGAAAAAGTGTCATGTTCAAGAGCGACCTGCTACCATCAAAGTTTTCTTGATTTTTCCCAATTTTTCCCCAGTCATTGCTGACCAGTACCTCTTTATTTTTGTCAAGCTTGAGGAGGATAACATATGCTTGTTCTATAACCTGCCCTTCGGGCAAGCCCATCGCTATGTTTTAACGAGCCTAGCGATAGGGAAACTCGTTCTCGTCTAAAGACAAGTTTGTCGCTATTTAATCATTTTAACGAGTCTAACGACAAGGATAACTCGGTTCTTTTCATTTTTAGAGAGTCTGAAAAGATACATAAAGTTAACTCCAAAATTCCTTTTTCGTCATCTAATCCCTTAAGTCCGAAAAAGTATAAAACAATACAGAAGGGATGAGTTTTCGATAACTTTAACGAGCCGAATAAAACAAGCGCTCGACCTTTTTGTGCAATAATCCCTCAGGTCCAAAAAGATTAAAATCTAGAGGAGGGATAGCTCTTCCGGTCACTTTAACGAGCTGGAAGGCCAAAACTCGGCAATCTTTTCATATTTTACGAGTCAGTTGAAAAGAGCTTAAAGAAGACTCATCTTTTGAGGAACGAGTGATAAACAGGGATAGCAACTGATTCCAGGTACAGGTTGGAATTTTCCAATCACAGCAGTGTCACAAGGATGGCTAGGTGAAATCACTCTTCGCAGCTGTTCCTCAAAATGGGTAAACAATCATATGGAGGTGAACGATCGGCCAAATGAAAAGTGGAGGTGGCAGGTGCAAACACGACCAAGGCTTTAACGGCTGATAAATTTACGATCACTGTGGTTATTTACCGGAATAGGTTCATTTTTTAGATAAAAATGAGCTTAAACACTGGAGGAAACTCTGCTCACTGCTTTTATTTATTTTTTAACGAGCATGAAGACCGCGTTAAAACTGCTCGGATCTTGCATTTATTTTTTAACGAGCATGAACTTTATGCTAAAACTGCTCGATTACCCAGTCATAAGATAAGAGTGTCTCATGAAAGATCCCATTTTTTATAGAGCTTGCACCTTACCAAAGCTATGCTCCCTCTCCTTTCTTTATGCAAGTTCGGAAACGACTAATCCTACGAGTTTAAAGGGTTAGACCTACAGGTTTAAAGGGAGGACCTAAAAATTTAAAAAATAAATAGTCGCCCCTTGCTTGCACTCCAAAAGGTTTGCATGCCCCCAGGTATAAAACAGAGTTTCAAGGTTACCTCTACTTACCCTCCACCAAAACATGTGTTTTAATCGAGAGAGGCTTACCTCTTTCAGGTTACCCAAAGATCGTCTCGTTAATCTTTCAAACAAAACACTTCCTCGGCAATGTCTACCGAAATAGACAAGGGTGAATGACTGGTGTCAAACACGTAACTTTGACAAAAGAATCCTATTCTAGAACAACCCCTCTTCCAACCACAGACGGGGTACGGACTAGTCATATTCTCCCGCGGAAACCTACCCTATACCCAAAGTTTCCCTGCCAAAGCAGGCCAGGATGCATGCCCCCTGGGTTCCGGTCATATCCTCCCGGATTGCTCGTGCTCATCAGGAGGACGGACCGTTGGTTGAGACACTTCTTGCGTGTATAGACCATTTAGGGATGGTACATGACTATTTGCGATGTGTGATCCGGGAAACGAAAGTTGGTCCACGAGCTTGACCATTCTTCCTTCATGCGGAAAACACATTACTCTAAAGAGTGAGGAGACTACAGCTCCCATGCAATATATATAGTCTCGTCCAAGGAGTAGGTTATAATCCAAGGGTCCTTGAACGACCATCACGTTCATGTGAACGGTCTTCCCTTTCAATGTTATGGGCACATTGGGGAGGATCCCTAAAGGTCGACTGGTTCCTTTATCAAAGCCTGATAGATTTCTCATTTCAGGCAAAAGCGCTGGCGAACCAAGCGCTCTCCAAGCAATAGAGGAAAGGATACTCACAGATGCCCCCTCATCAATGATAGTGCCAGCCATTACCATTCTGTATATTTGACAAATAATTCTGAATGGTACACTGGCTGGCAACCGGGGTCTGCCTAGTTGGTTCCAATCAAAGGACACAATCAGGTTGCTTGGTGGTGGGACCTAATATACGGTCGGATAGTGCTCTGATGAAATTCCTTCCTGCAATAAAGGAATGGTGGCATTGCCCCCTTGATCATCAGAGTCAGTGTTGATGAAGAGAATCTGGACGGTGTCGTCTTGATTCTCCTCTGTGATGGTGTCATTCGAAGATGGAGCCTCTGAAGGAAAAACCGGGTCAACTGCCGTATCAACCTTTTGACTTTCGTCAGGCATGGATCCAGACGGTTCATCTTCAATGACAGGCGCTTCGGCTGACCACCTGAGTGGCTCAGCCAGGTTCTCAACTAGTGAGGGACTTGGCAGGAGTCTTTGATATCCAGGAGGGAGATTCGCTCGTAAAATCGGGCGATCTTCCAGAACTCTTTTTGCCTCGTCTAAGAAGGGACAACGGTGGATGGCGTGATCGCCTTCACACAGTCTGCAGGGAAATTTAGCTTTCCCGCTCTGTCCTGGAGCTTCACTCCCACTAGTTGACGGTGAGAAGTCGACGTCACTATCAGAGGTTGATGCTCCCGAATTGTGCAAACGGGGGGACCAGTCTCTTAGTATCCGTGGGATACAGGGACAATCTCTATGAAAGTGGTCTCCCCTGCATATGACGCATGGCGATTTAGGCCTTACGAGTGCGGTGTGTGGATTTTTGTTAGATGACACTTGTTTGCCCCCAGTCGTCTTGGGCTCCTTCTTCTTCTTCTCCTTCTTCTCCTTAGGAACACGGTTTTTTGATTTACCAGTTCCGTCAAGCGAAGAGGAAGGAGGGGAGGAAGATGAAGTTGAAGGCTGGGAGGTAACTCTTGTATGATCTAACAGCTAACTCGATTGTTCAGGAATGGTGATATTCTGAACGACATTGGTTGAAAAGAGCCAAACTGGTAGGCCAATTGTCAGTCCAGGAAGCGACAATGTGGCCATGTGGGGCGCACCAACATCTCCCCAAGAGGAGAAGGGACTAGGATTTCCACCCAAGGGAACTCCTTGGTTGGTGTGCTCCATCTTTTCAACCTAAAGATCAACGCAGGATAAAAGGGTGATTGTTCCGTTTAAAATAAATTGTTAACGACGCTTTAGACACAACTTGATTTTTCAGTTTTAAAGAGTCAAGAAAAAGCTAAAGATGACTCTTGTCTCCTTCGATGTTTTAACGAGCCCGAAGTGACAAATGCTCGGATGGACTTTTTCTGTTATAGAGTCTGAAAAAGGCCAAAAGAAACTGCTCTGGAGATCTAGGCAGAGGGTGTGCCAAAATTTTCGCAAAACCACAGAATACTTTTTACGGTACGGGTGGTCGATCTTCGTGAATGCTGTGTTCACTGCATTGCGATCAGTAGGGCGGCCGACACGGCTTCCTAAGGATAAAGGATATATGCCTATAGTGGTCTCCCAATATATACGCGATGGTACGTGGGAGCACAAATCTGTATTAGCGCCACCGTCTCTCAGGAGGAATCACCCACCTTCTTCGAGATCGACAGTCACTATGTTTAATGACGCCGGAACACGTCTCTAGCCTAGACCTCTATGTTGTGCGTTATGTTACAAAGCGTTGTTAGGTTCATTCAGTTTATTTTAGGTTGATCTTTTTAAAGTTTTCCTTTCAAGGTTCACCACGAGATGTATGATACAAATTCCTAAATGCAGTCTAAGATGATAAGCAAGCTTTATTATCTTTCAACTTTGAAAATCCTAGCTACTAAGGGAAAAGAATAACACTATCTTTTCTCAAAGAGCAATCAGCACACTTTAATGCACTTTCCCTAAATCCAACATGCAAACTTATCAAATGCAAAATGCACAATGCAGGTGTTTGTTTTCCACTTTCTTAGTATAAATGCCTACAAAGAAAGTTTTTTGCACAAATCTGAATTTGCTTTTAAAATGAACAATACAAACAAGTTCACTTTCTTCGAAATCAACAAGGGTAGAAGAGATTACAATCACTTTGCGATTTTCGAAATAAAGACTTGTTTTGACACTTAAAAGACACAAATTCAAACCAATAAGCAAAAGTAAATCTACAATCAATCTGCAATCAGCCAATGAGCTCTCTTCTAAGATCACAATCAAATCTGAATCAAAGGCTACAGGATGACTACTTTACTCATGCAAAGGAAGACTGCAAATGACGCCACAAACACATAAAAACATTCACAATCTTTTTGTACAAAAATGAGGCGGAATCAAGCAAAGAAAAGCTTATCAGACTGGTACCTATACTGGTTAAAGGCTTGCAAAAACAGAGATCAAAACAGGGCAACAAAGGACAAAGAACCCCAGCTGCACAAGGCCACACTGGTTCAGCGCAGGTCTAACACTGTCAGTTTGACATTCAGCGCAGGTAGCCCCTTCGGGACCTGCGTTGAAATGCAGACTGCCTTCACAGTGTCTGCGCTGAAAGGGAAAACTCTCGTTTCCCTTGGTTTCTGGGTCACAAAATGCTCAAAAATCAACTGTTTCAGGCCAAATCAGAAACACAAGCAAGGTATGAACAGAGGGATACTTTGATAGGGTACTAAATACTATCACAAGGATCATCAAATCATTTGTGGATCTAGTTTAGATCATAGACAAGTCCAACAACTGGATCAAAGCAGCAACTTTCTACTTTGCATCCAGGAAAGATGCAGTTCAAAGTTGCTGTCAATTCTATGAAGTAAACAAATGACGGAAACACAAATGAATAAACAAATTCTTCCCCAGTGGAGTCGCCAATTTGTTGTGGGGAAAAATGCCTATTTAGGACGATCCTATCCACCTAAGGTGTGACAGCGCCTTAGCAACAAACGAATACAGCTATTATGATTTCTTCCTTTATGAAATGTGAAAGAGGGGAGATTGGTAGACTTACCGTTGTCTTCCGGTTGTCCCTCGATCTAGATCCTCTTCCCCTTTGTGTGTCTTCAGCTACTCGCCTCCTCGCTTGCTCAAGAGAACAGCTACTTGAATCCCACGAGGTCACAAGAGAACAGCTACCTGTAACAAGAGAACAGCTACTTGCGACAAGAGAAGAACACAATACAAAGGCAAATGTACATATTCATAAATGATTCAGGATTAGAAGTAAATCAAATACACTAATGCAATCATACAAAGTACACCAGCATATAGGAAAGAATCAAGATAGCTTTATTGAAAGTAACAGGGTTCAGGAAGAGATACAACCCATGGGGCTCCAATCCAGCATCTCCTTCCCAGCAGAATGGAATTCCCTCTTCAGCTCCCTTCAAAGCATAAACACCCAATGTATCCAGCCACAAACCAACAACAATTCTTTACATTCACAAAATTCCAGCCTCTAGATCCCATGGAGGAGAGATCTATATATAGTTATTTGGAGAGAGGATGAGTCAGCTTGAGATCTGACTAGTGTCCTCTCCCTCTATCAGTTCTTGAGTCCACTTGGAGGTTCTTGCTTCCACTTGGAGATTTGGAACCTCTTACTCATCACCAGTCGAATTCCCTGATACAAGTGTCATTTTGGAAGCTTCCTGGGCATTGACACCTTGAGAAATGAGCCTGCCACTTGTCCAGTTACGCTCAGTGCAGGTAGCCTTTGTTGCAGTTGACATTCAACGCAGGTAGACAGTGGAGTAGTTGACATTCATCGCAGATGCTCAGTGGAGCAGTTGACATGATCCAGAATTAGCTTGTTTTTGAGTGTTTTCAGGTGGAGAACTTCTGTGAATTGCTGTGGTTACTTGGCCTTGTTCCTCTAGGGGTAGGAACAACATGTTTAGGGACTTTGGATCCCTTGATTATCGACATTTCATGCTCAGTGATGCAAGGCACAAAAATGTCTATAACAATATGAAATATACAACATCTACAAAGAAACGTTTTTCTTAGTCATTCATGAATTCATCAGATCTCTGTAACAGTTTGACACAAACATCATTATACAAATTCCCACGAGGAAATACTACAAGTTCTTATCAAATCACACTAAAAAGGTTTGCACACTCAATCTCTGATAACACCAACAATTAAATCATCCCTCAGCTAAAGGAAAATGACATGACATCACACCAATAATGCATTAGTGCTCAAGTAAAAAAAACATATGCTCTAGAACTACCTGCATTGAAGTCAATCCCCATTATGGTCCTGGTAGCATCACATCACATCTGCAATATTCCATGCACAAGTGGTCTAATATAAAATCCCATACACACACTCAATCATGCTATCTCTATCAATCCACAAAACACCCATGACACCATTCAATCTAATGCTACATGTATATATTGTTCTAATTAAGAACTAATCATAAAGGAACTAGCTATGAAAACATTCACGCATAGGTATACATCATTCTCTTTTACAGATGAACATACTCAACCTTTTCAACTTAGACCATATCCATTTCACACCTTGATTTTTCCTTGTAGGCCATACACACCATAATACCAACAATTGCGCTCCAATTCGATGGGCCTCATCTTACGAGATCAAAACTCTTCCATCTCTCCTAAAAGATATCTTAATTAACCTTCAATCAATGCGCATGGGGTCAATTGCACTATTGTTTACTCGGAACCATATTCAACAAAACACACTTACTAGATTTTGTTACAATGCATTCAATTATTATCCATTACAAAATAGTTGCTCTGTAATGCCTTCATTCTCATCACGTCTCCTTTTTCAGAACATCAACGCACTCTGCAATTAAACCAACACACAAAGAGATAAATCAAGTTGGGATCTACCACAGTGATTATGCTCTCTTCAATGCATTTACTGGATCACATGGCTTAATCGACATTTATTACGCCATCATCCTGTAACAATTAATTTAGACCAGATTAAGGGATTAGTTGCATCTACAGACATTGATCCACATCATACAATCAACATACCATAATCACATTACACTTTGTGACTCAATCAGTGTCTTGATGACCAATTTAGATCGTTGAGGACCAAAATTAATTCGACATTGATTATGATTTACTTAATCTTTTATCAATTCAACACAAAGTTAAAATGAAGACCTATGCGAAATATTTGACCTAGGCTATACTGATGTCGCAAACCTTAGATCAAAAGACTAATCAATAAGGAAAGTTGGAGTTGTAATTCACTGAGCCTTCACTGTATTGTGCCTGAATCTCAACCACCTTCAAACCATAACATAAATAAAATAAAAAGAATTCCTCGCCGACCTCGAACTAGATCTCAGGCCCAAGCAAAACTTTTCATGAACTCATGGATGAATTTTTGTGTGTGTGTTTAACTTGATAGTCACACCTTCATATATATATCTATATAGTTTCTATGGACCTGAGGCTAAACATGGGCCTTGCTTCATGCCTATAAGCCTGGGTGTGACTGAATGTGGTCATCACATGTCACTAAGAATAATATTATTTATATTTTGACAATACAACCAACCTTACCATTAAATTTTTGCAAAGCTGATCATAGGTCCGACCCTATGACCAAGTGACCATAATTTTAATTTGAAAATAAAATTCCAACCAAGGCCATCTTGAGTGGGCTTCAACTTGTTCTATAACATTCGTTCGGAGAGCCACGACATTATGATTTTGTATTAATATAGATTTATTGGATTTGGGCGAATTAGACCATGCATTGTGGCACTCTATCTTCAAATGAGAATATCTTCTCAACTAAGAGGAACCACATGGTGTGCCACCTAATGTTGGAAATGACATGACGAGGACTACATGATGGTGATGGACTAGCATGCAATTTCATAGTTAACTACCTCAACAAGTGTGGGGAAGTGTCACGGAAGTGTGAGACTTCTTGGATGGTACTTCCCATTATTGCAATTTGACATACATTAAAGGAATTCATGTCAAATATTTTTTAAGGCATCATCAAGACTTACCTTCTCTCCTTCACTTCATCCAAAGAGGATGCAATATAATGATTGACTTTGACGTCAATGACAACACCATTCAATATTGGGTTCTATCAGTGGTTAGATCATTGTATCCAATACCATAGTATATTAAAGTAGGTCAGGGAGGATTGGTGGAGATAGGTTAGCTGTGAACTCTAGATGGGAAGCGATTTTTTTCGTATGCTTTTACTTAATATTGGTTACTACATCTATTTTCCTTGTTTTGTTATGTCTAATCGTCATATTACTCCTCGACTATTTATGTCCTCTTAAATT
The DNA here is from genome assembly GCA_031772625.1 of Pinus tabuliformis. Lineage (NCBI taxonomy): Eukaryota > Viridiplantae > Streptophyta > Pinopsida > Pinales > Pinaceae > Pinus > Pinus tabuliformis. Next base: position 899,677,939 of record CM062811.1, read on the forward strand.
TTACTTTGGGATGGAGGTTTTTTAGGGAGGGGATAATGTAATGGCCACTCCCTTATCATATTATGCTATGATATGTTATTTGTTAGTATTCTATAATATAGTAGTCAAAAACAAGTTTTGTCTTTTCAATTTATTTTGGTAAATGTGTAAAGGTTTTGCTATGATCTCTTAAAGATCAAGCTATTGGTCTTTGTAAGGAATGTAAGATTTCATTATTGATGTAATTATGTTAGAGTGTGTGAAAGATGATGTAAAAATAGTTATGGATTCCCTAAAGATTGAGTCAAGTAAGTCTAGGGTTGATGTCTCATACAAGATCATGAGTGAGGTCATAGTGAGTCTTGTCTTCTCATCATTGGAACAAAGTAGTGAGTTTAGTTCATTCAGTTAGGTTGTCAACATCATTAGCTAACTTTTTTCCTTGGTCAGAGACCCCAACATCTAGTCAAACATATGCAGGTGGAAATTCGTTGCGCTTCTACTGTGAGGGGTAACTTTCAAGGACAAAGGTTTGTAGCTTGAGCAGAAGTATTTAAATAGGTTCCTAACATTTTAGAGGATGTATTCTACCTGCTAATCACTTTCAGAAATCCAGGGAATGGCTAGAAGTATGAGAACCATGGAGTTGTTGTGCTTTTGGACAATTGCTACTTTTTTATTGTTTTTGTCACCATTTTCAAAATCATTTTTTGACCAAATGGAGATGAATTTTAAAAAAGTGAAAGAGGTTTTGTCAAGAAAAGCTAAAAGACAATAACCTCCTTCATTTTTGTAACAAGTGTCATATATTATAATATTATAATGAATCATTACATTTAATATTTCAGATTTTGTTATTTCTTGTTTTAGTCATGATCTTTGGGTGTAGATCCTGAGAATCTGGAAAAACATTTTTGAAAAGGGAGAGAGGTTTCTCTCAAGAACAAGCTCATATCCAAAAACCTCCTTTCGTTTTGTAACAACTATAATGATTCGAGATATATGATTTAATATTTGACCCCTATTTTCCATAAATTCGATCCCTATTTCCTAGCAGGCGGTTTCTAAATCTAATGTAACTGACTCTATCTTTAGGAAATGGTTGATCTCGACCCCCTAAGTCGAGGGGTGAGATAATTGTATATATTTCATTAATTTTAATGTGAAAAAGGTTAGTTTGGTCATATTAGAGAGAGAGAGAGACTTGTGTAAGTAATATTTTTTTTGAAATTTTGGCTAGTGAATGAAAGACAGAAGGTGATTTGCAGGGATTCATGTGTCAGATATTGATTGTGTTGTGCCTCTTTCATGTTGTAAAGTTTGTCTTATGTTTTTTATATCTCTTGAATGTATTTCTACATGCTTGGAAGAACCAGATGTTTAGCTCAGAATTCATCTAAACGGTTTTTTGACTTAGTTTTACCAAGTGATCTATGTTTTCTTCTCAAAACAACATTCATAATTTATCCACAGTTTGATACTCTTTGTGTTGTTTCCATTTTTTCTCACACTCACCCTCCTACAATGAATTAATTCCATCACCAAGAAATCCTACCTTGCCTCCATGGAAAAAACCTTTCTCTCTTCATCTTATCACTAGACAAGTAATCAATTTGACATAACTCCATGCCCAATGGACCTATCTCCTTTCTTACCAGAAAACCATTGAAAATCAGATCTTATTGAGTAGTATACCTAGCCTAATATCTAAGTGATTGAACATTTCAGATAGAGGGAGCCCTTACTAAAGTTGGAAGGGCTAGATTCCAACTTCCAAGTGGTTACCTATGAGTTTCTCTTTTCAGCCTAAGGAAATTACAGAGTGCTAACATTATTAACCTATCTGTTGTGAGATTTATTGTTGTGATTGATCCTTGTTAGTGCTATTAGTATACATATGAGGTATGTGTACGTTAGCTACATACCCACACCTCACACAAATACACCAATATTCTATGGTCTACTATGATAGTTTCATCATAATGTAACTTAATAAATAAGTGTTAAGGTTGATTAAAAGTTAATTAATGGAACACTATGATTAGCACTTAAGCTTGATTAATGGTTAATTAAAGTATTAGCCCTTAATATTGATTAATAAGTAATCAATGATGTATATTTTCTTGTGATTAACTTAATATCAAATTTAAATAGGATTCTTAGGTAATCCATTGATTTTGAACACCATATGGATTGCTATTATCCTATTAGGTATTTTTTTTTTCCCTTGGAAAAAGTCGTAATTTTCATTAAGAAAGAAAATTACATTTTGCAGATGCAAAGGCATATACTGTACTTTGGGCTAAAAGCCCATCCAATTTGAGTAATCAAAATTTGAGGTGTACTCCACGCAGGGAGACACTACTCTATTACTGAGATTGCAATATAAAATATGTACTTACTCTACGCAGAGAGTATTAAAAAAAATAGCTGTCATATATAAGTTTGTTTCATTGTGCATATATATAAATTATATGTAGAATTTTTCTACAAATTAGCTAGCTCCGATACCATGTAGAATTTTCTCTACAAATCAGCTAGCTCACCGATATCATGTAGAAATTTCACCTGCAGATCAAACTGATATATGCAACGTACTAAAGCATAATACTAGATCTACATCTACCATAAACTTTGCGGAAGTTAATCAACCATGAGCAACATTAAACATGCACACATATAACTAATAAGAAGGAATCAATCACACATAACACAGAAGAATTTATTTGGGAAAAGCACCAGCCTAAAACCCAATCTTTGTATTATCAATCAAGTGGAAATCCTCAAAAACATACAAAAAGAATCAGCTCAAAAGCTATCTTGTTGTCTTTGTACTTTGATGATGTAGCTCATAGACTACCTAGGCCTCAATATATAGGCCACAAGTCCTCCAAGCCCCTATTTCTTTGCACAATTTTGATTGGGGTCCAATTACATAACATGTGTGAATTGGCCCCAGTCATACCTGTTGTCAACCTTAGGTCCAACTACGCAATCCTTGAGGACTAATATTCCTCCTGCATGCAAGGAATATTCACAAGGAATATCCTAGCAACTGATAGTACATTGTCCCTCATTTGATCTCAACTGGGTCTCTGTCTGAACTGACATGCATCAGTTATCCATGAGTGAATACTCAGTTATCTGAAAATACCAGTTGTCACATGCATGCAAGCATCAACAAACTGAATCTCATTAATTTAACAACTTGTTAAATTAATCTAACTGGACTTGACTAAGTTAAACTAAGTCAATTGATCCTCTCAATATAGAACTCATCCTTAATTCCTCAATCAGTGGAGAAAATCAAGGACACATTCCCCAATCAGTGGAGAAATTATTGCATGTTCTCACAAAGACTTCAAGTTTGATTTTCCTTAACTAATTAACTCAAACTGAATTAATTAATTAATATTCAAACTGCTGGTAAGACCAAATTCGAATTTTACTTCCTATTTCTAGTCCAGGGACTGACTAAAATAGGAATCCACACTGCACTGCTAAAATAGAACTTCTATTTTTAGCACTTCCATTTTTCATTCCCTGTTGCTCAATCCAGCACTGATGCCCAAACTGCTATTTTTAACAGTGCTATTTTTAGCACTTCTATTTTTAGCAATTTCTTGTTGCCAATTTTCAACACTCCCTCTCAACAAGAAAGGCTTCCTCTCGAACACGATCCTGTACCTCTGGAATGTTCTGCATGCAACACATCTACCAAGTGTGGTTGCTCCAACAACTCTTGGAACAAAAAAACTCCCAACTGACCTCTCTGTTGGGCTAGAAACATACTCTGATGTTGAAGCTCTACTTGCTGCTGACAAGTGCTCCCTCTCTGACCTCTGTGCTACTGCAACATCTCCATGCATCTCACACCGTTGCACCCTTCTCTGTGCTACCTTGCACTGTGCAACACACTTGTGCCTCTCGCATTGTTACAGCCTGCATGCTCTGCGTTGTCCTGGGATTCCCTACACTGTAGCTCTCTCTGCCGCTCCATCCGCATCTATCTCTACCCAATCAATCAGTTATGCTACTCCTCATTGGGGCTCCCGTAGCAAAGTCGAATCAAAGAGGTTGGGTACCTCAAGGATCCTGCCCCTCCTCCTTGGGACGATCACTCCACATCACCCCACCTCCTACCTGGAGGTATGGCTGCATGTGATCCCTTTGCCCACCTGGCTCGAAGTTTCCCCCTACTGGAGGTCTCTGCATGAGTAGATGTCTCTACTCGATCTCCTCTCAGCTTCCCCTGTTGTGGCTGCTCCACAACCTCCTGAAGTTGTTGCACCAATCGTGGCTCCTCCACAATCATCTGAGACTTCTTCTGGCACTGCATGTTGAGAGGTAATATACCCTCCCTCTCAACCACCAAGTCTCCATCAGTTGCCTTGCTGCTCAAGGCTTTGCATGCATCTTGAACCTCAAGAGCATACAGGTTCTTGACCCGTGAACCAATCTGCTTCACCTGTCTAGTGATGATGTGTCTAAGGAAAACCTTTCCCTTACTAAAGACTACATCATAGCCTTTGTCTTCTAGCATTGCGATCGACACCAAGTTTCTCTTCAGTCCTGGTACATACTTGACATCGGTCAAGGTAAGTCAAGCTCCATGCTCCCTATGAAAAATAATCGTGCCTACACCTGAGACACTATACTTTTCATCATTACCCATGGCTATGAGTATCTAGAGATCTTTCTCCTCCAAAGTACTGAACAAACTCTTGTCGTCGGTCATGTGGAAAGAAGTTCCACTGTCAAGAAACCAACCACTTCCCACCATGGATGAAACCATGCATGCGAAGAGTGTGAAATCCAACTTGAACTGTGAAGCAAGTGCCTCACCTTTAGATCCTCCCCGGATCCCTTCTTGGATTTCCTCTGTGGACAATTTGTCACAAAATGGCCCACCTCATGACAATGAAAACATCTCACTTTCGATTTTTAACCTTCTTCTCACCATGGGAATAACTGGATTCAGAAAGAGAAACCTTCTCCTTCCCCTTCTTCACCTCACTCGCTAAGGCACAATTCTCTTCATCCTCCATGGATGAAGAACCGTCTCTGGTGCTCCATCTGATCTCCTCCTGCATCAAATTCGACCATAGTTGTTCCTAATTTGGTAGTTTCTCCCTTCCATTAAATGAGTCTTGGTAGCTATGCCATCTCTTAGGAAGGCCAAGGAGTGCTAGAATCACCATGTCATTATCAGCTGTCACGACCCCTACACTTGCAAGCTCATCCCTGCATGTGGTGAGCTTGGTCAGATACACAGAGATCGTGTCGTCCTTTTCACACTTGATCTTTCAAAGTTTGTCCTTCAGTGCCAGCTTCCTCTGATCACTGCTGTTCTGATAAAGATCTTTCAATGTTTTCCACATCGAAAATGGAGTCTCCTTCCCATGGAGGCTCGAGACAATGTGATCTCGAACTCCCTCCAAGAGGATTCTCCTAGCTCTAGCCACACACTTCTTCCATTTCGCCAGTTGAGTAGCATCAGTTGGCTTCTAGACTTCTTGATCAATGAAGTCCTTTAGACCATTATCTTCTAATATTGCCTCCATGCGATCCTTCCAGGCTATATAATTTGAATTTCCATCAAGGGCATATTCGAGTCTCAAACCATAGAACGCCATCGGTGAAATAGATGTGATAAGAACTCAATTCAATATTCAGAAACCATAAACTTCAACTTCTCCCTTCTTGTATATTGTTCTTCCTTAATCACCTGTGCTCTGATACCATGTAGAATTTTTCTACAAATAATCTAGCTCCAATACCATGTAGAATTTTCTCTACAAATCAGCTAGCTCACTAATATCATGTAGAAATTTCACATGCAGATCAAACTGATATATGCAATGTACTAAAGCATAATACTAGATCTACATTGTTGTTGGGAAAAGTATCCAATACGGAATGACCCTATCCCACTCTAAGGGTGATAGTACCTCAGCAACAATCAAAGCAAAGCTATCTAAGATTTCTTCTTTATGAAAGTAAAATAGGGGAGAAAGAGATCCACTAACCGATGTCTTTCGCTAATGGTTGATCCAATCTTCTCTCCTTGCTGCTTGCTCCCAGCTCCTTGCTCTTTCACTGGCCCAACTACACCAAGATCCTGCAAAATGGCAAGAGAGGGAAACTACAAGAAGCATACATTCATAATTGATTCAAGGATTAGAATAAATCAAATACACAAGTATAACAATACATCATTGAGACACATGCATATAGAAGAACCTCAAATGCTTTATTAATGGAAGAAGTAAAGTTCAGGAAGTGATACAACCATAAGAGGCCCAATCCAGCATCACCTTCCCAGCAGAAAGAAATCTCCTCTTCACCTCCTTCAAAGCAAATCACCCAATAGTCCTAAACTCAAACCAACAACAATTCTTTATATTCACAAGATTCCCGCCTCCCTAGACCTCATGAGAGAGATCTATATATAGGAGTTTTGGAGAAAGGATGAGTCAGCTTGAGACTAGCATGAAGCTGACTAGTGTCCTCTCTCACTTCACTTATTCTTCAGTTCTTGAGTCCACTTGGAGGTTCTTGCTTCCACTTGGAGATCTAGAACCTCTTACTCATCACCAGTCGAATTCCCTGATCCAAGTGTCATTTTGGAAGCTTCCTGGGCATTGACACCTTGAGGAATGACTGTGCCACATGTCCAAACTCGCCCAACGCAGGTAGCCTTCTTTGCAGTTGACATTCAACGCAGGTAGACAGTGGAGCAGTTGACATTCAGCGCAGATGCTCAGTGGAGCAGTTGACATGATCCAAAATTTCCTTGTTTTTGAGTGTTTTCAGGTGGAGAACTGTTATTCAGTGCTGTGGTTTGCTGACCTTGTTCCTCTAGGGGTAGGAACAACATGTTTAGGGACTTTGGATCCCTTAGATTATGGACTTTTCATGCTTCATGCTGTAAGGCACAAAAATGTCTATAACAGTTGCCCCCTAAAGTATGAGGTCGTTTATCGGGTGAAATGCTTTATCAGGAGGATCTGAAGTTCATTCAATCGCTGAGAGGTGACCTGTAATAAGATACAATACAATACATTATTTTTCATACTGCTTTCATGATCTAGCTGAGGCGGGCATTCCCATGCTCAGCTTTATAAATACATTTTTCTGTACATAGAACAGACAATCGTTTGATTGTAGACTGATAATTCTCTGCTGAAATTATCATCCTTTGAGTAGGATGATCATCTGCTGCACATGTCAATGTCTTTATTTCCTGAATATATATCGCAGCCCGGATGGATGAAACTAGATCCGGGGTCTTCAAACTCGTTCGATCTTCACTCTAAGTACAAGTCGATCCATGTGAGAATTGCGCTGAAGTCGAACATGGAAAGACATCGCTTGATTACCGGTCAATGATGTAAACCGTTAACAAGCGCGAGAGGAATCACCGATAATGATAATGACCCTCAAGGTACTGCAGTACAATTCACGTGGTGTGAATATAGGACTTGGCGTCGAACACCACGCAAAATCTTTTGGTCGAAGGTCATTGATGTATACCTGTCACCGGAAGTGAGAAACTTGCCATTGAGGCATGCAAGCTTCAAAGTACTGAGGGGGGTGTTCCTAGATCAACTTCTTGGATAATGAGCTGAAGTCGACAAGAAGCGATCCGTCAAAGGAGGGCCTTAATGAATCCCACATCAGTGACACGGAACGGAGCTAATGATTTTAATGGAGGTGAAAACAATCTGTGAAATATGATTCAGGGTGGCGGTCATGAAAGGATGAAAGATGATGTATGGTAGTGGATGGGACACGGTTGACTCTTTCTGAACGACATCTCTTGAACATATAACGACACTGATGCGATGGATCGGTAGCATTACCCCAAATGTGGATGGTTTGGCGAGACCATGGTGATGAGACCGGTGAATGAAACAACCCAACCCGATGTGGTACGGAGGAAAAGTGTCATGTTCAAGAGCGACTTGCTACCATTAAAGCTTTGAGGTTCTCCCAATTTTTCCCCAGTCATTTCTGACCAGTACCTCTTTATTTTTGTCAAGCTTGAGGAGGATAACATATGCTTGTTCTATAACCTGCCCTTCGGGCAAGCCCATCGCTATGTTTTAACGAGCCTAGCGATAGGGAAACTCGTTCTCGTCTAAAGACAAGTTTGTCGCTATTTAATCATTTTAACGAGTCTAACGACAAAGAAAACTCGGTCCTTTTCATTTTTAGAGAGTCTAAAAAGGTACATAAAGTCAACTCCAAAATTCCTTTTTCGTCATCTAATCCCTTAAGTCCGAAAAAGTATAAAACAATACAGAAGGGATGAGTTTTCGATAACTTTAACGAGCCGAATAAAACAAGCGCTCGACCTTTTTGTGCAATAATCCCTCAGGTCCAAAAAGATTAAAATCTAGAGGAGGGATAGCTCTTCCGGTCATTTTAACGAGCTGGAAGGCCAAAACTCGGCAAACTTTTCATATTTTACGAGTCAGTTGAAAAGAGCTTAAAGAAGACTCGTCTTTTGAGGAACGAGTGATAAACAGGGATAGCAACTGATTCCAGGTACAGGTTGGAATTTTCCAATCACGGCAGTGTCACAAGGATGGCTAGGTGAAATCACTCTTCGCAGTTGTTCCTCAAAATGGGTAAACAATCATATGGAGGTGAACGATCGGCCAAATGAAAGTGGAGGTGGCAGGTGCATACACGACCAAGGCTTTTTATGGCTGATAAATTTACGATCACAGTGGTTATTTACCGGGATAGGTTCATTTTTTATTTAAAAATGAGCTTAAACTCTGGAGGAAACATTGCTCACTGCTTATAATTATTTTTTAACGAGCATGAAGACCGCGTTAAAACTGCTCGGATCTTGCATTTATTTTTTAACGAGCATGAACTTTATGCTAAAACTGCTCGATAATACCAGTCATAAGATAAGAAATGTCCCCTATGAGATCTCTATTTTTTAAGGAGTTTTATCTTCACTAAGCTTTACTCCATATCCTTTCTTTATGCAAGTTCGGAAACGGCTAATCCCAAAAACAGATAAATAATCGCTCTTAGCTTGCACTCCAAAAGGTTTGCATGCCCCCAGGTATAAAATACAATTTCAAGGTTGCCCCTCCTCTCCCCCACCTCTGCTTTTCTTTGGGTGTTCACAGCTACTTGTCGTCTTGCTAGTCTAATGTTAACGATACTTGTCTTCTCGTTATTTCAACTTTCAACAGATTTTTGCAAGATCGCAAGAGAACAGCTACTTGCGACAAGAGAGCAGCTACCTGCGACAAGAGAAGAACACTACTCAAAGACAAAACATTTGTGTTATTGAGGGAGGCTTACCTCTTTCTAGTTACCCAAAGATTGTCTCGTTAATCTTTCAAACAAAACACTTCCTCGGCAATGCCTACCGAAATAGACAAGGGTGAATGACCTTTGTCAAACACGTAAGTTTGACAAAAGAATCCTATTCTAGAACAACCCCTCTTCCATCCATGGACGGGGTACGGACTAGTCATATTCTCTCGCGGAAATTCTACCTTATACCCAAAGTTTTCTCTGCCCGAAGCAGACCAGGATGCATGCCCCCTGGGTTCCAGTCCCATCTTTCCGAATCACTCGCACTCATCGGGAAGGAGGACTGGGGGTGGAGACATCTCTTGATTGAAAAGACCATTCAGGGTTGGTATGTGACTATTTGCGATGCGTGATCCCGGAAATGAAAGTTGGTCTACGAGCTTGACCATTCTTCCTTCGTGTGGAAAACACATTACTCTAAAGAGTGAGGAGACTATTGCTCCCATGCAATATATATAGTCTCGTCCAAGGAGTAGGTTATAATCCAAGGGTACTTGAACGACCATCACGTTCATTTGAACGGTCTTCCCTTTCAATGTAACAGGCACATTGGGGAGGATCCCTAATGGTCGACTGGTTCCTTTATCGAAACCCGAGAGATTTCTTATCTCAGGCAAAAGCGTCGGGGAACCCAGTGCTTTCCAAGCAATAGAGGAAAGGATACTCACAGATGCCCCTTCATCAATGATAGTGCCAACCATTACCATTCTGTATATTTGGACTATGATTCTGAATGGTATACTGGCTGGCAACCGGGGTCTGCCTAGTTGATTCCAATCAAAGGACACAACCAGGTTGCTTGGTGGTGGGACCGAATATACGACCGGATATGACCCTGACGATGTTCCTTCCTGCGATAAAGGAATGGGCGCATTGCCCTGACGCTCATCAGAGTCTGTGTTGATGAAAAGAATCTGGATGGTGTCATCCTTATTTTCTTCAGTGAGGGTGTCATTTGAAGATGAATCTTCAGTGACAGTGTCATTTGAAGATGAAACTTCTGAAGGGAGAACCGGGTCAACTGCCGTTTCGACCTTTGGAATTTCGTCCGGTCTGGATTCAGTAGGTTCATTTTCAATGACTGACGCTTCGGCCGACCACTTGAGCGGGCCAGCTGTATTCTCAACCAACGAAGGACTCGACACGAGTTTTTTGTATCCAGGAGGAAGTCTCAACGGTGAAACCGGTCGATCTTCCAAAACTCTCTTCGCTTCGTCTAAGAAGGGACAACGGTGGATGGCGTGATCGCCTTCACACTGTCTGCAGGGGGATCTTGCTCCCCCTCTTTGTCTTGAACCTTCACTTTCGCTGGTTGACGGTAAGCATTCAACATGGCTATCAGAGGTTGATGCTCCCGAACTGTGCAAACGAGGGGACCAGTCCCTTAGTATCCGGGGAATACAGGGACAATATCTATGGAAGTGGTCTCCTCTACATATGACACATGGCGATTTAGGCCCGGTCTATGCTGTGTGTGGATTTTTGTCAGATGTCTTTTGCTTGCCCCTAGTCGCCTTAGGCTCCTTCTTCTTCTTCTCTCTCTTCTTCTTCTCCTTCTTCTCCATGGGAGCTTGGCTTTTGCCGGCTCTACCTTGCGAAGATGAAGGATTGGAGGAAGAGTTATAGGAAGTAGAAGGCTGGTGGGTAGCTCTAGATTGATCTAACTGTTGACTCGACTGTTCAGGAACCATGGTGTTCTGAACTACATTGGTTGAGAATAGCCAAATTGGCAGGCCAATTGTCAGTCCTGGAAGCGACAATGTGGCCATGTGGGGCGCACCAACTTCTACCCAAGAGGAGAAAGGACTAGGATTTCCATCATGTGGAATTCCTTGGTTGGTGCGTTCCATGTTCTCAACCTACAGATCAACGCAGGAATAGGAGGTGATTATGTTCCGTTTTAAAATAAATTTTATAACGACGCTTTAGACACAACTTGCTTTTTCACTTTTTAAGAGTCGAGAAAAAGCTAAAGATGACTCTAGTCTCCTTCGATGTTTTAACGAGCCCGAAGTGACAAATGCTCGGATGGACTTTTTCAGTTATAGAGTTTGAAAAAGGCCAAAAGAAACTACTCTGGAGATCTAGGCAGAGGGTGTGCCAAACTTTTCGCAAAACCACAGAATACGTTTTACGGTACGGGTGGTCGATCTTCGTGAATGCTGTGTTCACTGCATTGCGATCAGTAGGGCGGCCGACACGGCTTCCTATGGATAAAGGCTTTGTTCCTATAGGGGTCTCCCAATATATACGCGACGGTACGTGGGAGCACAAGTCCGTATTGATACTTATCGCTTCACCGTGGAGGAATCACCCAACCACTCAACGCTAAGATATCACGTTTAACGACGCCGGAACACGTCTCTAGCTTAGACCTCTATGTGTTTGCGTTATGTTTCAAAGCGTTGTTATGTAAATTCAATTTATTTTAAGGTTGATCTTGTTTAGCAGTTTGCCTTTATGGATCACCACGAGATGTATGGTACAACTCCTAAATGCAGTCTAAAGATGAGAAGCAAGCTTTTTCAATCTTTTCAACTTATGAAAATCTTAACTACTGAGGGAAAAGAAAGACATCATCTTTTCACACAGATCATAGAGCACACACTAATGCACTTTTCCCTAAATCAACATGCAAGCTGTCAAAATGCACATGCACAATGCAGGTATTTCTTTTCTCTTTCTTAATGTTGATGTACTACAAAAAGAAAGCTGTTGTATAACTTTGAACTCAATTTCAAGTGAAAGTAAACAAGCTTTTGTCCAAAATCAAAAGACACCTTAAGATTTACTTGTTTCAACACTAGAAATACATAAATTCAAACCATATGACGAAAGCAAAAGCTCAATCAGCTATGAACAGTAAACAAACTAACTCTTAAGATCAGAACGACACTTTATCACAGGTCTAGATCTAAGAGGTCACAGCAAGACTAGTTCACTTTCGTTATGGGAAACTGCAAATGATGTAAGAAATACACAAAGAACAAATACAGTTTCTTTATACAACCGAGGTGGAATAGTGGCAAAGAAAGGTGGTTTCAGATAGGTACATTGACTGATAACAGGATGCAAAAACAAGGATGAAAACAGGGCAACAGAAATCAGAGAACCCCAATTGCACAAGGCAAAACTGGTTCAGCGCAGGTAGAACACTGTCAGTTTGACATTCAGCGCAGGTAGCCCCTTCGGGACCTGCGATGAAATGCAAACTGCCTTCACAGTGCCTGCAATGAACAGAGAAACTCTCGTTTCTCTTGGTTTCCGGGTTACAGATTGCTCAAAAATCAACAGTTTTTGGCCAAATTAAAGCTATCAATCAAGTACACACTAAAGGATGAAAAGGAGGATGAAAAGCTATCACTAAGAGCTATTCAGAGTCCTTGTGGATCAGCTCTTCAAATCATAAACATGCCCAGAAACTGAGCTAGAGTAGCTGCCCTCTACTTTGCATTTGAAAGATCCAAATGCAGTTCGATTCGGTACTCCCTGTGTTTAGGAAATGAATAGCAAAAACACAAACAACCAACAAGATACGGTCCCCAGCGGAGTCGCCAATTTGTTGTTGGGAAAAGTATCCAATACGGAATGACCCTATCCCACTCTAAGGGTGATAGTACCTCAGCAACAATCAAAGCAAAGCTATCTAAGATTTCTTCTTTATGAAAGTAAAATAGGGGAGAAAGAGATCCACTAACCGATGTCTTTCGCTAATGGTTGATCCAATCTTCTCTCCTTGCTGCTTGCTCCCAGCTCCTTGCTCTTTCACTGGCCCAGCTACACCAAGATCCTGCAAAATGGCAAGAGAGGTAAACTACAAGAAGCATACATTCATAATTGATTCAAGGATTAGAATAAATCAAATACACAAGTATAAGAATACATCATTGAGACACATGCATATAGAAGAACCTCAAATGCTTTATTAATGGAAGAAGTAAAGTTCAGGAAGTGATACAACCATAAGAGGCCCAATCCAGCATCACCTTCCCAGCAGAAAGAAATCTCCTCTTCACCTCCTTCAAAGCAAATCACCCAATAGTTCTAAACTCAAACCAACAGCAATTCTTTATATTCACAAGATTCCCGCCTCCCTAGACCTCATGAGAGAGATCTATATATAGGAGTTTTGGAGAAAGGATGAGTCAGCTTGAGACTAGCATGAAGCTGACTAGTGTCCTCTCTCACTTCAGTTATTCTTCAGTTCTTGAGTCCACTTGGAGGTTCTTGCTTCCACTTGGAGATCTAGAACCTCTTACTCATCACCAGTCGAATTCCCTGATCCAAGTGTCATTTTGGAAGCTTCCTAGGCATTGACACCTTGAGGAATGACTGTGCCACATGTCCAAACTCGCCCAGCGCAGGTAGCCTTCTTTGCAGTTGACATTCAACGCAGGTAGACAGTGGAGCAGTTGACATTCAGCGCGGATGCTCAGTGGAGCAGTTGACATGATCCAGAATTGCCTTGTTTTTGAGTGTTTTCAGGTGGAGAACTGTTATTCAGTGCTGTGGTTTGCTGACCTTGTTCCTCTAGGGGTAGGAACAACATGTTTAGGGACTTTGGATCCCTTAGATTATGGACTTTTCATGCTTCATGCTGTAAGGCACAAAAATGTCTATAACATACATCTACCATAAACTTTGCGGAAGCGAATCAACCATGAGAAACATCAAGCATGAACACATATAACTGATAAGAAGGAATCAATCACACATAACATAGAAGAATTTATCCGGGAAAAGCACCATCCTAAAACCCCATCTCTCTATTATCAATCAAGTGGAAATCCTCAACAACATACAAAATGAATTAGCTCAAAAGCTATCCTGTTGTCTCTGTACTTTGATGATGTAGCTCATAGACTACCTAGGCCTCAATATATAGGCCACAAGTCCTCCAAGCCCCTATTTCTTTGCGCAATTTTGATTGGGGTCCAATTACATAACACGTGTGAATTGGCCCCAACCATACCTGCTGTCAACCTCAGGTCCAACTACATAATCCTTGAGGACTAATATTCCTCCTGCATGCAAGGAATATTCACAAGGAATATCCTAGCAACTGATAGTACACTGTCCCTCATCTGATGTCAGCTGGGTCTCTGTCTGAACTGACATGCATCAGTTATCCATGAGTGAATACTTAGTTATCTGAAAATACCAGTTGTCACATGCATGCAAGCATCAACAAACTGAATCTCATTAATTTAACAACTTGTTAAATTAATCTAACTGGACTTGACTAAGTTAAACTAAGTCAACTGATCCTCTCAATATATAGCTCATCCTTAATTTCTCAATCAGTGGAGCAAATCAAGGACACATTCCCCAATCAGTGGAGAAATTATTGCATGTTCTCACAAAGACTTCAAGTTTGATTTTCCTTAACTAATTAACTCAAACTGAATTAATTAATTAATATTTAAGCTGCTGGTAAGACCAAATTCGAATTTTACTTCCTATTTCTCGTCCAGGGACTGATTAAAATAGGAATCCACACTGCACTGCTAAAAATAGAACTTCTATTTTTAGCACTTCCATTTTTCATTCCCTGTTGCCCAATCCAGCATTGATGCCCAAACTGTTGTTTTTAGCACTTCTATTTTTAGCAATTTCTTGTTGCCAATTTTCAACATTATATAATAAAAAACAAAAAGTAATTTCAAGCTCCTTCAGAGCTAGTTAATCTGATATGTCTATAAAAGGTCGATGATAGTACTAATGGAAAGTTCCATCCTTCTGCTCCAGTATGCTCCACGTTCCTAAAGGCCTGTGTGCTGCTTCCTTGGATAGAAAATCGGCAACTGTGTTCTGCTCCCTATATATATGATGACAATTAAATGTGTCAAATAAATTTATAAGTCTATGGACTTCCTCCATGATATGTCTCAGAGAAAATGCATTACAATTTGCATTTTTATTTATCCAATTGCATACTGTTTTTGAATCTCCAAACAGTTGTAAATTTCTGCATTGTTTTTCTAGTGCAAATTGTATGGTGTATTTTGTTGTGATAAGCTCAGCAAAATTGTTTGTCCCTCTACCCAATCCCATTTGTATTTTGTATGAATGTGATACTGAGAGATGTAGTAAAGCTGCCCCCCCACATCCTGTGTCTTGCGCTGAGCCGTCAAAATATGCCCAGGGGTGTGCTTGGTTTATGCTTTCTGGTATGATATGCCTAGGAGTGGAGCTAGGTTCCTCCTCTCGGATGAGATGGTAGTTAGCTAGTATTCAGGCAGTGATGGTTGACCAGTAGGGAAGGGAGTTATGAAAGATATATCTATTACGGGAAATCCAAATGGCCCAGCAAGTAAGAATGGGAAGGTTCCTAGCTTTCGTTGAGTGTATGGTAGACCACCAAGCTTTCCAAGCTTCCCAAACTGTCATGCCCTGCCATAGTGGGAGCGAGGGTATATGGGAGTGGATGGTAGTCCATAGCTCTTTTATGGATGGGCACACAAGGAAAAGATGGTATATAGTTTCGTTGTCGGTTTTGCATAGGCCGCTGTTGGGTCCCTATAATACTAGTGATTACCCCATTACTATTGTAGTTATACCACCTATTTATATTGTTGTGCCCCTATTACCCCCATATTGTTATTTCTGTGCCCCATAGAATCCCTCTATTGTTATTTTTGTGGCTTTATATTATTATTGTTAGGTCGGCTGGATTATATTGTGACTCCTTAGACTCCTATATATAGAAAGGAGGTTTTGTCATTTGTATCATCCAAGAATTGTTCATTTATGTAATGTAAAGGAGGTTGCCCCCTCGAAGAGGCTGAATTCTAAGGCGTGGATCTCTCTTTTCTATCTTTTTGTGAGCTGGTTTCATCACAGCCGCACTAGAAGGGTCCATGAAAGGATATTTTGCTAAGATTTTCTCCTATGGGGATTTTGTGTCTCAGAATGGTCCACATGAGGAGTCTCGTTCTGGGAGGTGCTTTTAGTTTCCATATACTACACCAAGTTTCGCACAGTGGAGGTTTCTTTGGGTCCATTAGGGCTATATAACCTGCTTTTGGTGAATATTTCCCATGCTTAGCTTGTGCCCAGATTAACTCATCCTCCCCTTCCTGTATCCTGATGTGAGATTCAGTGAGGGCCTCCATGTATTCTTTCCAATGCTATTGCCATGGTTGAGGGATCTGCAATACCCTCCCAGATTTCCAGGCTTGTTGCAAAAATGTAGAGCGATCATTGTCTGCTATATGGCTAAGATGTGTGATCCCTCTAACTGTAAGGTGTGTTCTAAGCTCCTTAGGGAGCCTGTGTGCGTTCCCACATCCAATCCAGGGATCAATCCTATTCTGAAAGAATATCCTGACTGTATTCTCCAAGTGAGGCCTTCCCTGATAAGGGGCATTGCTTGTAGAACTGCTTTCCATATGTTAGATTTTCTAGTTTGTATCCACTGAGGTTGTCGTAGCCAATCCATGAGGTTTAGAGGAGCTATGTATTTAGAGATAGCCACCTTAGTCCATAAACTATGTGTTGTGATTAGCTGCCACCCTAGTTTGGCCACCAGGGTTGTAGAGAAAGTGCCAAGGCTTTTGATTCCCCATCCTCCCCATTTCTTTGGGAGAGCCAGGGATTCCCAATTGGTCCAAGCATAAATCCTTCCCGGCTGCTTCCCTTTCCACAAGAATCTGCAACATAGGTTTTTGATTCTGGCAAGGATTCCCCTAGGTATCCATGCTAGAGACATCCAATATATTGGGGTTGCTTCCAGAACTGCTTTGAAGAGAATCAGTCTTCTTTCTCTCGATAAATATTTGTGGTACCAAATGTTAAGCCATTTTTCCATTTTGGTGATAAGCCAGATCCAATCGACATTCTTATATCCAAGGGGCTTTAATCTATAGCCCAAATATTTGAGTCCCTCCTCTAGGTGCTGTAGGGTATATGGGAATCTTCGCAAGGCATACTGAATCTCATATGGTGAGCACCCTATAGCCGTTATAGTGGACTTTGCATCATTCACCATCATTCCAGTGGCTGCTAGGAAGGTAGAGAAGGAGTTAAGAAGAGAAGTCAAGTCACCAATACTCCCATTAAGGAAGAGCAACACATCGTCTACAAAGAGAAAGTGTGTCAATGTGCATCCTTCTGTGATCTGGATCTCCCTAGCCTACCTCGTCGATGTTCCTCTTTTAAGATACGGTTGAGACCTTCCATGATGAGTAAGAAAAGTAGCGGGGACAGTGGGCATCCCTGCCTGAGACCTCTTTCAGAGTGAAAGAAGGGAGAGGCCGCACCATTAATAAGAACATTGAATGTTACATTAGTAATGCAACACATAATCCATCTTATGAAATCATATGGAAATCCTAAGTGTGTTAATATCATTCTAATGTATAGCCAATTTACTCTGTCAAAGGCTTTCGAAAGATCTACTTTCAGGACCATACCTTTGAGCTTCTGGGTCTGTATAGAATGTAGGATTTCTTGAGTGGTGTCGACCACTTCATGGATTTGTCTATTCTGAAGGAAGGAAAATTGTTCAGCTGAGATGTGGTTAGACAGGATCGGCCGGAGGCGATTGGCTATGATCTTGGAAATGATCTTGTAGATACAATTACACAAGGAAATGGGCCGAAAGTCATTGAAAGAGATAGGGTTTTCCGATTTGGGTATGAGGGTGATGAAGGTTGTGTTGAAGGCCTCATACATTCTTCCACAGGATCTACATTCTTCAATAACTTGTAGGAGGTCCCCTCCTAGAATATCAAAGAAGGCCAGGTAGAATTCCACATTCCAGCCATCCGGCCCTGGGATTTTGTCTCGCTTAAACCATTTTAGTGTGGCTTCCAGTTCTCCCAGGGTGACTTCCTTTGTCAATTCCAAGGCATCCTCTTGGTCAACAAACCTTGGAAATAACTGGGTTTTTCTCATCATTTCAGTAAGGGTAGCATTTGGGGGGCCTTGTAGATGTTTTTGAAGTGATATGAGGCCATAATTTCTAATCGGGGGAAGGTGTTCACTGTTCCTACTTGTTCATCTACTAGCTGCCAAATAGTATTTATCGCTTTGCGCCCATTCACAAATTTATGGTAGAACTTGGTATTATCATCCCCTTCCTTAAGCCAAATGGCTTTGCTTCTCAGTCTCCAGCTTTCCTCCCTATCCTTGAGAATCTGACTCCTCTTAGCTAGAAGGGAGGTTATATGATCTTTGTGTTTGGGGGAAGAGAAAATCCCCCCATTTTCATTCTCATATGCCTCTATGGCCTCTTCGGTCATTTTAAGGATAAGGTCTTCCTGGGTTATCTTTTTGTGTGCCCATTTTTTAGAGAGATTTTTTAGTTCTCTCAGGTTTTTTGCAAAACCTTCTGAGATTGTCCTTTCTGCCGCAGGGGTGGGTCCTTCTAGAATTTGGTTACAAACCAGATATATTATGCGTCTCTTAGCCATGCAGAGTTGAATTTGAAAGGAGCTTTTGGTTTGTGCATACCCATCTTATTTCTAAATAGATCGGCCTATGATCCGATAGTCCCCCTGAGCCAACCCACTGTCTGAATCCTTGGCCCATATTTAGAAGTTGCTCCTTGATGAGGAATCGATCTAGTCTTATAGAGAGACTGTCATCCCTTGATCTATTATTTCTCCAAGTGGGAAGAATTTTGGAGGAGGGGATATCAATAAGGTTATGTTCCTCTAGACTGCTCTCAAAGAAGTCTGAGAGGTTATCTCTTTGTGCATTGTGCCCCCATGATTCCGCAAAACCAATGGAGAAATTTAAGCCCCCCCCTAAAATGAGGTTGTCTTTTTGAAGGATGTGGGAATTTAACAGCCTGTTCTAGTATTCTTCCCTATTGTGACAGGGGCCATATATGTTGATGATCCTAATCTCAGTGTCGAGTTCAGAGGAGTATATGTCTGCTCCTAAGTGACCTGAGCTTCCCCATGTATTGTAGAATTTGATGGAACGATTGTTTACTCCTAGAGCTAGACCCCCAAAACGCCCTATTACATCTACAACATGAAATGTCCATCCAGGTAGCCATGATTCAAGAAGGTGGATAATGACACTACCCTGTCCTAGGGTTGCTTGTAGAAAGAGTATATCAAAAGGTTCAGATAAAAATAATCTTCTCATGGCTAATTTTTTGTCAGGGCTAACCAACCCTCTATAGTTGAAAGATAACATTTTCATGGAGGGGGATGCTCAAGGGTATTCACTGCTCTAAGTACCCAGTCGATGGATTGTTGTCTGCTAGCAGCAATCTCTTCCCCAGCTTGTTGCTTAGCTTTTGATAAGGAGGAGGGTCTGCCTCGAGGCTGCTTAAGAGGAGGGGGAGAGGTAATCAGGCCGATACCCAGGGTATCAAGAGCCTGTGATCGAAGCCGAGAGCGGAGGGGGTATCTGTTGGATGGAGGGCTTGGAGGGGGGGTGGGAGCACGGATGTGGGGGATGGATTGAGGGTCCTCGGGAAATGATGGCGGGGTGTAGGAGATGATGGGGGAGGAGGGTTTAATAGGGCACTCCAGAGATATGGGAGGGTTATAGGTGTGTACATGGGGCCGAACAGAATTTGTATCAATGCAATGTGATGAAGCAGTAGAATAAGCAGAGGAGGAAGTTGAATTCAACATACCCGTGGAGAATGCAGCCTCAGCAGTCGCCCTCATTCTGGTCAATGGAGGAGAGGGTGGGCTAGAGGATGCTTTTCCCCGCTTCTTCCTGTTCTCCTTTGTAGGTACTTGTTCTACATCTGAACGTGCCAAATTTGCTGCTTCTTCAGCCACTGGGGGGTTACCCTAAGAATGTGAGCTCTTTTGTGGAGTAACCTTCCCTTTTGTTGCCTCACTCACCTTCTTATTCAGGGGGCAGTCCTTGAACAGGTGTCCCACCTTGTGGCATTGCCTGCAACGGAATGAGACTCCTTCATAATCTAAGATTTGCTGACAAGAGAAGGTTCTCCATTAGAGAGTGATACTCTCCTGAAGGCCCCCCTAGTGTCTAGATGAACCAGGATCCTGGCATACGCCATCATGTCAATAGCTAGATAAGATCTATCATGCTCTAGATAGGTTCCTAGTGTGTTATCGATACGCCGGAATATATCCTTTGACCAAAATTGGAGGGGTAATCCAGGGAGCCGAACCCAAATAGGCCCTACTCCTATCTGCTCTTTTTCCGGATCAAATAGAGGGTTCCATCAGCGGAGAAGGACTGGAGCGTGTTCAAAATGCTAGAAGGAAGACATGACCCAATTTGTGTGCTCGGCTTTGGCAAAGCACAGAGAGAACCAACCCCTAACAAAAGTTTGAACAAAGGGAAGGTTGGCCAGGTGCTGCCCCCATACCTCAGAGGTCCATAGCTTGAGCCTAGCCACTGTGTAGCTTCGACCACATATTCTTCCTACCAGCACATGGTCCGCCGTATCCATGGTGTCACCCCACTGTATATCCTCCCCAAGCCTGAGAATTACGTCTTCGCCTTTGGCTTTGAAACACTTTCGCTTCTTGACAGGCCTAGCAGCTTCTTCATGGATGTCCGAGCAATCTTTTGGCTGGTTAGGGTTTGTAGGAGGGTTATCAGAACTGAATTGGTCAGCTGCCGGAATAGGTTCCGAAAGTGGGGGTACAGCCGAGTAGCTACCAGATGGAGGAGCCTTAGATACTGTGACTTGTGGGTTACCCAGAGCTGGATTAAGGTGTCTCGAGGGGTTGCTTGGAGAGCCGACAGGATGGGAGGGATGGGGGGTTTGTGTGTTTGCAGCCGCAGGGTTAGGGTGGAAGCAGGCAGATGCAAAATTAGCAGTGGAAGGTGACTGTGGCGGCGAGGGTGGAACCGGCCAGATCAAAGGAGGCTCGGAGAAAGTCACGGTGGAGCAGGAGGGTCCCAAGATCGAGGGTAAACCAACAATGGTAGCCGTTAGATCACAATAGAAGGGAAGGAGGTCATCCGCGGCAGAGTGAGGAGTTTTCCAGATATTGACGTCCTCCAACGGGTCCTCCGAATAATCTACTAGGTCTAGCTCCATTCCTGTTCTGAGAAGTTCTCCTCCAGCTGCCTCCAGGACTATCATAACCGTCACTGTGATAGGATGTCGGAAATCGGCAAGTATGCAGTAAGAAGGGTGGAGGACAGGGTAACAACTCTATTATGGATGGCTTGGACGGGTTACAGAAACCGCTGCGGTGAAGGTAGCTAGTGGAAGCAGAGGACGATAACTAAGTTAGGTGAGGCATGGGTAGGGTGCAGTCGTGTCACAACTCGACTGTAGAAATCCTAACGCTTTTCAGGCAGGCGCTGCAGCTCCATCTCCTCCTTCATATCCCCTATTAGGTATTTATTATTTTGCGGGTGTTCGTGAATTAATGATTTTACCTTACACTAATTTATTATTATTACTTAAGTGAATGGATTGTCATGTCTTGAGGGAAAAAACCAAGGCTTTTAAAGCATGAAGTAAAAGAGGTGGGTGAGAGAGTTATGAGGATGAGCTTGAGAGAATTTGAGAGGTATTTCATGAATGGGTAGTTAAATACTTAAAGGGGAGTATGTGGACACTTGGAAGGACAGATAACGGGAAGGAAAAAGGGAGAAGGGTCCATCTCTTGGGGTGTTTTTGTTGGTTTTTGTTTTGGGAGTGGAGGAGTGCATGAGAGTTTGGTTTTGGAGTGAAGGATGTCGAGAGAGGAAACGGGGGAAGGAAACTTAGAAATTGATTTGGGAGTTGGGATGGGAAGGTGCTTGACACCTAAAGGTTGTTCCTAGTTGGAAGGCTGGCATATTCAGTCGAGTGGTCTCGAGAGGAACATAGAAAAAGGGACAAGAATAACCATGTATGACCTACTATTTGTTATGTTCATTTAATATAGGTATTAACAATTATTTACATTATGAACATGTTGTTGAACAAACATGAAAATAATAATTTTGTAGATGTATAAAAATAAAATTTTCACCAATTAAAGAAGAACAAATCCTTTTTTTAACAAGCTTGAGGCCTATAAAGGGGGTCTTACAAGCTAATAGTTAATACTTCTTGTAATGGCTTCAAGCATTTGTTTTTAGCAATACCTTGAGGACCAAAACATATATATTCGTCATATGGCATATAGAGATATTTCTCATGGGGAAACAAGAAAGAGGGAACATAACTTTTGAGGAGGTGGTTTTAGGCTCCATATATTTCGGCATTAAGCAATCTATTGGGTTCTCAAATGACTTTGTGAAAAATTCCCCTTTGTATCTATTTCCTAAACTTTTGGATCAAACATTTTGTAGGCTTGGTTTGAAAGTAATGGTAAATGATGAGAAAAATATGCATTGTGAAGGAAAGATGACTTGGAAAACTAGGGCCTATTGACTAAATTTTAGGTTACTTATGGTGATTGCGAGCTAAGCACTTTTGAGGTTAGGTTCTAATAGTCAAATTTTATTTAATTTGTTTTTCCAAGTTCACTTTCCATAAGGTGGTGCGAAACCCTAAGATTTGATGAAGGGAGAATGAGCTATCATCATTGTAATATATGAATTCACCATGAATTCTTGGTTGGTAACATTCTTGGGAATTTCTTGGTGTTGGGAAGGTAAAAGCGATGACTGTAGAACTTTGGAAATGAGAGTTTTCAAGTTTTCCAATTTGACCCTTTTGTCGCAATTGAGAATTTTTCTAGAAGGAGAACCCACGTCATATGAGCAAAATTTTGGTGAAAGTTCTCGAAAAACTTGATATGTAAATTAGATGGTTGAGTAGGATGCAAGAGTTTCCTCCCCTTTTTTTTGTGGTGGGGGGGGGAGGGTTTGGAATTAAGGCCTTAAATTTAATTAAAATTTCTTGGGGCAAGAACTTTCTATGTTTTGCATGGTTGAGATTATTTCTTCAATGGAAGTGCAAGCTTTTTAATTTTGTTTTGTTGTTGTTTAGTTGTGTTATAGTGTGCACATTTTGGTGTGGATATGGAATCCTTTAGCTATTAGGTGGCAAAACAAAGTCCTAATAATGAATGATTATCATAGGAAATGAAAATAATCATGTATTTAAGTGGAGCATTGCATACTTACTACAATGGACAAGTGGTAATAGGCAAGAGAGTGTTGGAATGACAAAACATGTCCTCTTTAATGGCTCTTGACAACACACATATCTTTATGTCACTTGCTCTTAATCACTTGTTACCACTCTCTAATGATATTAGTAAATTGTGAAGTGAAAAGTTAAAAAGACCCTTGGTCCTTTTTATTAGAAAAATGCCATTTTTACCCTTTTACTCTTTTTAAATAGTAATTGGTGGCTTGTTGTACCTTTTGAAACTTTGCCAAATTGCGACTAGTCACACTTTAAGAATCTTTTGTGTGTAATATGTCACATCACAAGAAGTTTTGTTTTGATTCGGGTGATCGTTTTGTTGTATCAAAACTTGAAGTTTTTGTAAGATATGACATGTCACAACCTTACAATTTTTGAAATTCATGACATATAATTTATACTTTGTGATAGGGTAGCATGTTGTGCCTTTCAAAAATTTGGGAGTTGCGACACATCACAATTCCAAAGCTTCAAAAATTGAAACATATTGTGATGTTAAACTTCTAAAGTCCATGATACATCATCACTTGATTATTTTTGAAGCCATGACACATTTTAGCTTCAAAGTTTTTGAAAACTATGATATGTTGTGAACTTGAATTTTTTTGAAGCTGTGGACCTTAATGTTTTTTTTCTAAAACATTTTACTGCAATGTTCCAAATTTTGCCAGTTGTGACATATTAAAACAAAATTATTTTGATTGCGACAAGTCTTGAAGTTCTTTTCAAGCAATGATATAACATAATCTTTGAAGTTTTTAGAATTGCAATCTTTAATGCTTTTTTATAGTTGTGATACTTCATACTTAAGAATTTGCTCAACCCAAAAGTTATTGAAAAGCAACTGAGACCAATAGATGAAAGAACAATATAAAAATTGATGGAATTTTGAAAAGATTTTGGGACTTAGTCAAAACAAGGAAGTGGAAAATTCTCCAAATAATTATATGCAACAAAGAAAGATGGAGGGGCCCAAACTTTTTGCCTAAGCCACTTGATAAAAACAAAAAGGTAAGGAAAGTCGTTGCTTGTCGAATAAGAGTGCCACAAGTTACCAATGTACTAAAAAAATAAATATTTGAACAAGATTAAACATTCTATGTTTTGTAATCTTTTCCAATTTGTAATGAATAGAATTTGGTTAGAAAATCTTTAACAAAACCACAACTTTTGTTCTCATCTTTCCTTTTCAGTAGGCTAGGCAAGTCGGACCACCCACAGGAGCTAGTGACCTATCACAAAAAGTGCCTTAACAATGCAACCATTCACCATAAATCCAAAGCTCCACGAACTAACAAAATTATAACTTAGACTCGACAAAATTACTTATTTTAATTTAAAAATAAATTACACCCCAAATACCTTTATTGCAATCAAATTATATAATATTAATATTTGATATTTATAATTCCATCAATCCAATTTTTACTCGAAGAAAATCCAGTTTCCCATCCCTAATTTTGAATCATAAAAAAACATTTTTAATGTGTAGAAACAATGATATACTATTTTAAGAACAATATAAAATTATAACCTCAAATACTTTTATTCCAATCAAATTATATAATATTAATATTTGATATTTATAATTCCATCCTTCCATTTGTTTTTTAACTGAATTCAAGTGCAAAAAGTCAATTTCCCCTCGCTATTTTAAATCATTAAAAAAACCATTGATAATGAGTGAAAACCATAATATGCCATTTTAAGATAAGATAAAATTATGATTTAAATTCACCAAATTCAAGGTTTATATATTATATTTATATATATACTATTTAAACCCCAAAACAAAATTATAATTTTATTCAACAATCTTTGCAACGTTAAACATCATCATCAATAACTAACTAAACTAAACTAAATCATTAAATTACGATAATAAAATATTTATTTATATTTATAACTTTTCTTCGATTAAAAAATAAAATACCTATTTACCAACTAACCACCTTATGAATTTTTAGACTTTATTAAAAAATAATAAAATAAATGACGGACCTATCCACATTAAAAAATTAATGGAATAAATGGCCGACGCAATCCTCGTCTCGCCTCAACGGATAGATAATTCAATATTCCGACTTGAAGTTTGAATTATGGCCGTACAAACTAAACCTTTTTAAATTATATTTCAAATCGGTCATCTCCCTCCTATAAGAAAAATGGGACTTCCAAATTTACTCTCCCTCTGTAAAATTCATCCCACCCATATGGACTGGTATTTGTGTGTCTTCGGGAGGTATTTAACTCGATCGTAGGCCCTATCCATCGCAAGAGATTCTGTTTGGCTGCATTTCTTTTCTGGGCTTCTGGATATCTCAGGTAGGTTGGCATCGCCTCTGATATGTTTCATATTCTGCTCTGTATCATGCTCCTATGTCCTGAAAATCCGACTTGTTCCGAATGCTCAGTTGTTTTGTTATTTAGGTGCGATTTTCTGTTTATAAATTTTTCAAATGTTTTCTCAACGCCTAAAAAATTATGAGTATGTGGGGGAGATCTTCTGAATCAGATGATCTGCAGAAATTTCCAGCTCTGCCTATGTTTGCACTGATAATGGCGGATCTTGGTATCTGTTATTTTAAGAAAAGATTTGTATCTTTGCCTCACATTCATTTTTGCCACAGTCCATGGGCTTTGGATATCTTCGTAGGTTTTTCAAATAGGGTTTGTTATATACATATTGCGGATGGGTTTGGTGTTATATATACAGTTTTCCATATCTTTCTGAACGAAGCCTGGGTTTGATGTCGATGTGTTTATGCTAAGATGAGTATTTTGGATTCTAGTTTGATTACTAAAGTTTACTGAGGCATACATGTTTTATCTATTCAGGATTTGAACGCCATTTTTTAGGAAAAAATATATATTCTTACCATTAAATCCACTCGAACATTATAACTATGTCAAATGAGTTTCATCGCGTAAGATTTATGTTCTGTGTTTCATCCTGTAAGATTTATGTTCTGTGTTTGTGATGTTGGGTTTATGTTCTCTGTGTGGAGTTTTGTGGGAAGCTAGTTCTGATTGGTGAATTTTAGATATGGCAAATGGGTTTTGTATTTTATATGCATTTTTCCCGCTTAGGGTACTGTTTATGAATTTGCTAGATTGGTGGTAGTGTTTGATATTTATGGGTAACTGGTCGATGTTTTGAAGGGTTTTTTATTTGGATTCTATGTTTTTGTCACACAGGATTGTGAAGCCGTTGAAATACTTAAGGACATACAGAGGAATTTCAAAGCAGGGAATTCATTGATGAAGAAAATAAGAAGTCGGATGATCTTTTGGCATAACTTCGATACAGAGTTTCTGAAATACCGAAGTTTTTCTTGCTATTTTTGACTTTTCTCTATCGTTGTTCTTTTGGTTTCAATGGGGAAAGCACTGAGCCCTTTAGTAAAACAAGAACTTGCCAATCTAGATAAGGATCCGGGCAGGAGACGAACAGCCATGAATGCACTGAAAAGTTATGTAGAGCTTCTGGACACAGGGACAATACCTCTATTCTTAGACGAAGTCTCAGACTCTAAAGAAAGCAGCAAGGCCTCTCGCCAGTATGCAATATCTCTCTATGAAGTACTTGCGAAAGCGCATGGCAAAAACATTATTCCTCATACAAGCAAAATTATGACCACTGTTGTGAAGACTCTGTCTTCAAGTGCAGGGTCATTGCCTCTGCAACAAGCTTGTGGGAGAGTTGTTGCAGGCATAGCCAGGTATGGCATTGATACCTTTAGCACGGAGGCTCAACAAGAAGGTGTTATAAGAGACCTATGTACACCCTTGCTTGATGTACTAATAGGAAAAGTGGAGCCATTAGCAGCAGGCGCAGCATTATGTTTGCAAGCTCTTGTAGAAACCGACAGTTGGAAATTTGCTTCAGTAGATATTGTTAATGAGGTTTGCCTGAGAGTAACGAGTGCATTGGAAGAGACACTAACGCAGACTGTTGCCCACATGAGTCTAGTTTGTTCTCTTGCTAAATTGAACTGTCAGATTCTTGAAGCATATGGGAGGTCTTTGATTAAAGCAGGGGTACAGATATTGGAAGATGGAGTTGCTAATGGGAACTGGCGTCGACGAGTAATTGCTGTAGAGATGATTAACAGTTTGTTGAAATCTGTGGATACTCAAATTGTAAGCACTGAAATTCCTAATTTAGTTGATAGTTTAGAGAGGTGCCGTTTGGACAGGGAGCCATCTGTTAGGGATGCAATTGCAGAAGCGCTTCGAACTGTTGAGAAGATAGCTTCAGAGAAACGTTTAACCAATATCATGTCCTGCAAAGAAGAAAGTAGTCCTTGCATGGGGTTGTCTCCCAACCAGAAATCCCAAAGAAGAAGAAGCCTCTGGGGTGAGAGGGATTTTTCATGTAGTTCCTCCAGAACTCCACAGTTTGGGTCGCAAGAATCATATGTTGTCTCCTATACCCCTTCTTCTGTTTCTTCTTTTTCTCCTGTTTCTCTATCTGTTAAGTCTGATGCACATAATGAGTGTCGCAGAGTGGCGGATTGTAGCGTAACTGATGTGCGGAAACAAATGCAGTTTGAGAATGGAGGTGTAGATATTTCACTGAAAGATGGTATACTCTCTATTAATGTAGCAGAATCTGATGCCCATCGAAGAAATGGAGAATCCAGAAAAATATGGTCACATATTCATCCTGATCATGGTCAGGAAGGCAGTGCAAAAGAATCACAAATAATTAGGTCAGATGATTTTCATGGATTCACGCAATTTAACACTGTGAATGAAGATGAAGTTGCAAAGAAAATTCGGAGGCCAACCATACTTTATGATAAGGGTATGTTTTCTTCGTACAATCAAGCTGGAAAAGAGGATGCAAGTCAAATGAAATCTTCCCCAGGGACCTCTAGTTTCTGTGGCAACACTCAATACACTCCCTTGGAAGAAGCATATACTGGTCAGGTATGTCAGTGGCTCCAAGGTTTTAAGATCTATAGCTTAGGTTCAATATGGCCCTTTTCAATTTTTCATCCAGGCTTTAGTTTTGGATTCTTTTGTTTTGCAGGGTTAGTTCTGTTTTTAATCAAATTTTTATTTTAGAGATTTTAATGATGTCCATATTTTCAGATGTCAACGTCCCCATTGACAATTGAGGATTTCAATCTTTTTACTTCACCACGAAAGATTTTCAGGACTTTGCAGCAACAATCTTCCCCTGAATGTTCAAGTGTGGAAGGGCATGCTAGCAAACAATGTGAAAACAACAAGTTTGACGCTTCAAGCGAGGGAGACTCAAGTGTAGCAGACAGTCTGACTTCCAATCATACTAATTATAAATTAAGGAAGCGAATGCAAAGGAGGGCAAATGTTCTTCTGGAAGGTGGGGCATTGCTTGACAAGTTTGCTGAGATGGTTAATGAAACTTCTAATGGAAATGTTCAGGAGGCAAACTTACTGGAGGGCAGTTCTGTCTGGCCAAATGTCCAAAGAACTGAATCTATGTCAACAACTTTTTCTAGTTATCCTTGCATGGATCATAACCTAGAACCACAATTACCAAATGTCATGTCAGCAAATACCCTTGAAAGTAATGCTGAGCAAAGCTGTGTTAGAGATGACCGGTTGAAATCAAAGAGGCCTCGGTTTATTTTAAGATCCGTATATGCTGTGCTGTTTTTTACTGCACTGCTGATGATTGTAAAGCACTTGAAAATGCAAGAGGAAAACCATCTCCTGGTTCCTACTTAGTAAACTGCATCAAGATTTTCTGACAGCCTGTTCCTATATATGCCCACAATGCAGGGTCTGTATTAGCAGTTTTGAAGACTGTTTTAAGTCTTTTGATTCTGCAATTTGGTAGGACACATTTTAACTTATTGATGTTTCTTCTCATTTCTAATGAGAGGCCAATAGAAAAGGTTTCTTCTCTTTTCTGATACGAGAAGCATGCTCGTTATTTTATTGATATCACTGATCCATGATTTTTATTATTTCCAAATTATATACGTTGATTAATTTAATAATCGGTAAGGAATAAACCATATCACGGAAAAGGGCAGCAAAGGGCACAATACCAGTAACTAACAAAACCCTTCGGAATTGTTAGGGTGCTCCAAAGTCCAAAATACTATTAAACAGTTGTAACCCCCTTTAATCTGGGAACAATACAACAATATTAAATACAAAAGTAGAGCTAGGAAGTTCATTGCAAAGTTTCATATTTGTTATCTTTTTTTAATGTTGGAAAATGATCAGTTTTGCATCCTCCAAACTGTTGATGTTATATTGCTTTGCATTATGTAATGGTTTGAAAGAGTTACCGCACCTGTGCATTGTAATGGTGGGATGTAGAATAGTTAATTCAGTCTGTCTCTCCTGAGTTCTGTAATAGTTTATATGCATTGGAATTAATGATTAGCATATTTGTCATTTATGTTCCAAAGTTCAAAATACTATTAAAACAGATTAATAGGAATAATATGAACAGTGTTAAAAATGGGTATTGTCTAATTATCCTACATTTTAGAGTTTTTGGCTTTAATTTGGTGAAACAATTTTTTGCCAGATCATGTTTTTTTGTTGTTTAAAAATAATTTTTGAATACATAAATGGATTCATCGCCTTGAAAATCCCTTGAGGCACTCAGATTCTATAGAGTTCACAAACTTGTAATTCAATTACAAGCATATTCTTGCTGGATTTCAAGCAAATTTAACCCATAAATATGTCTAAAAACTTTCAAAATGTAAAGCAATAATCCCCTGTTGAGCTAGGAAGCTCATAGCAAAGTGTCACATTTATCATCTTTTTAATAGTTTAGATGTATTGGAATTAATGATTAGCATGTCTGTTATTTTCTTTATTAATGTTTTAATATGGAGATGATTCTAAGATTGTATTATGAAGCTTTCAGGTCCATTACACAAGAATCAGGGGTTTGGTGAGGAAAGCCTGTCAGTAATTGTTGATTTGACCAATTCAAGCACATCTTTTAGATTGCACAAGACCATATCTTAGCAGCTGCATGAAAGCAAAGTCTTTGTACTGGTTATTTTAAAAGAACTAAGAGACGAACCCCTTTGTCAATTTCTTCAATAGTGAAAATTCTCCTTCACCAGTTCAACCCTCAAATCAGACTGCAAGACTCTTCTGAATAAATGCAAGAAGAGAACTGGCGAAGTTACGTGCCAGATCCGCCGATGTTATATTGTTTTCCATCATGTAATGGTTTTAAAGAGTTCTTGCACCAGTGCATTGTAATGGTAGAACGTAGAATGGCTAATTCATTCAGTCTCTACTGTAAAATGGTTTTTTTTTTTTTAGGTCTTGGACTATGGCTGTTATTTTATTTATTTCTTTTTAAATATAAAGAGTGATTTCTGAGATTGTATTATCAAGCTTTCATGTCCATTACTGCACGAATCAGGGTTTTCCTGAGGAAAGCCTGCTAGTAAGTGCAAGAAGAAAACTGGAGAAGTTAGATCCCAGATCCACCGAGCTCATCACACTAATTATCATAGATTGAAATTGAGCTGACGCCTATACAGAGTCCTCTTCTCTTCTACTATGACTCAAGTACTCAGTGGCTTCTGTGGAATGGCCAGTGCAGACTTCCCAAACTACGATGGCACATCAAAATAAAAACCAAATTTGAATCAGTGGAGTGAAATTTTGTTCTTTATTAAAACTCTTTATTTTGTTTGTGGTTTGTATATTTGGCTTTTATTTTGTTTGTGGTTTGTATATTTGGCTTTAAAGTATATTAGATTAGTATAGATCCATTTTAATTATGGATTTAGCATGAGTGTAGAGGGATCAAATTTCTATAGCTGCAAACTTTTTTTTAGAGTGTAAAATATAATGTGTAATTTTTTATTGTTTAAAATGTATTTATGAATGCAATAGAGTATATAATTTAAACTTGTAAATCCAAAAGATATTTGTTGGACTTCAACAAAAACATAAATTCAAAAGTTATCCAGAGCAATTTACAAATGTGACGAATGGTGACAATCATAAACGATTAAATGTAAATGCTTAAAACTTTATCATGCAAGAAATTCCAGATTTAAAATATTTTTCATTAAGAATTTAGATTAAGAACAATTTTCCAATAGACAATATAATTTTTTAAAACATTAATCACACTTGCCAATAGAGAAATCACTTAATATGAAAGGACAGGAATGAACTTTAGATGAACAATTTAATTATTTTTTATGAAATTAATTAATGTGATAAAATGAAGAGATTAAATTTTTAATGTGACAAAAGTAAATTAAAAGGGTTAATAAATTGAAATTTTAAATGAATTTCATTTTTTTTTAAATCTAAAAAAATTAAAAATATATTTTTTTTTTTTTTTTAAATCTATATATATATATAAAATTTTTGGTGACTTTAGAATGACTAAGGAATAAAATTTAAAAAGGATTTCTGCTTTCACATTTAAAATTTTTAATGTGGCCCATGGCCCATTAAAGTTTTAATTTATTAACTCTTTTAATTTACTTTTGTCACATTAAAAATTTAATCTTTTCATTTTACCACATCAAATTACTTTCTTAATGAATAATTAAATTGCTCATCTAAAGTTCCTTGGTTTTTTTTCTTGGTAAATAATTTCTCTATTGTCAAGTATGACTAATGTTTTAAAAATTATATTGACAATAGGAGAAAGTTAATTAATTCTAGATTTGGGTCATTAATGAAAATCATTTTAAATTTGGAATATCTTGCATGATAGAGTTTTGAGCGTTTACATTTAATCGTTCATGATTGTCACTATTTGTCAAATTTGTAAATTGCTTTGGATAACTTTTTTTTACTTAATCTATGGTTAATCGAATATGAAGGCATTGGTCTATAATCATTTATATCCCATGGATGTGTCTTGTGTTTAATTTATTCATCTCAGTTAACCAAGATTTGTCCTAAATTCATCAGATATTCCATCTTCAAAGCCTCCTAGAGCCTGTGTTCCACATACTATTCTTATTCATTCATCTTAGGGACTACCCTTTTTGACTTGTGTATGAGAGAGTCTAAACGAAGTGAGTAAGATTTAGAGTGACAACTTTTACTCTGAGCGTTGTCGCGGTGCCTAGACACTTTGTGCAACAATAAACCTCATGCTTGGCCACTCATCCCTCACTCTCACATGGTTGGCCGCTCATCCATCAAATAAAATGTTTACTGGAGAACTATTGGCTTCATGCTTGGCCACTCATTCCTCACTCTCACATGGTTGGCTACTCATCCATCACTATCACACTTATTTTGCTCGCTTCATGCCTCATGGGCTCACCTAGATTTATACAAGTGGATCTGTTCTAGATTCATAAACTAACTCTTAAAATATCTCATGATCCACAAGTCTCTCATTTAATCCCTTATCTATAGATAAGAACTAACTAATCCACAATTCTCTCCACTCTTCCAAAACACTTTCAAATCTTCTCCTATTTACAATAATTCTCATTCTCTCTTAAAACTATACGAAACTGCATTAAATAATTAAATCTTAACTTTGTAAATTAACTCCCTTAGTAAACAGTCAACCCTAGGTTAAATGCACCTGCATCATTTTTAATTTTGTTTTTTTTATTATATACATGGACACAAATAACTTAACATAGATCTTCAAACAGTTTATTTAAATCCAACGTTGAAATATTTGAAAAAATATAAGGCTTCAACATTTTACCCACATTTTTTTAACTATGATGGTTACAAGTTTTTAATTTATTAAGATATTTTTGCTTTTAAGATCTCTAGCTGTGATTGGACTCTACTCAATATAACAACTTACCATTTGACTTTGCAAAACTTATAGATCCTGATTTAGGATCTAGGGTTTTGAAAGCCTTAACCACCAACATGAGTGTATGCTATTGTGAAAGAGTTATACTACTTTAATTTTTTATAGAACCACGTTGCACATGATTTGTGAATAATAAGATTTCACATGTGAACTTCTTTTCAATGTAATAAGATATTTACTTAACTTTTCATAATAATTTTGCCTTTGGTTTCTTTATTGATGACAATTATAATTGGGATGACAATAATTAGCCCTTCTCTCTCCTATTTTGTTTTTGGAATCTTTACCTTTAGTTACTTTCACTGATTTATTGGATCTGTATGGGTTCCTTTCAACGTCTAAATTTTTAGACTTGACTTATTTAATCAACAAGATTAGTTAGTGTTTCTTTATTGATTATTGATTCCTTGTTGGATCGTTGCTCCAACTATTTCTTTTAAACTTTTTAACGTGATTATGTTTTGACTATGATTTTACAGTGAGAAATTTCTTTATTTTTTCAGCGATAACCTTATGAAATTTTTTCTAGTGATCTAACAATTTTTATATTAACTTTTGGCATTCTTAAATTATTAGAATGCATTGACTTTGGGCTATCTTGAAGGATTGCTTATGATACATTAAAGGATCACCACTAAGCATGACTTTATTATAATGTTTTGGGAAAATGTCAATTTTTTTTTCATGTTTGGGATAAAGTACCTAATATATCAATCTAGGTTAAATTTAGGACTTTTCCATAGGATTTTTACAAATATACATGTAAAGTTGAATTAGAATATGAAAATAATAATTGTTTTTTAGGTGACTAATGGAATCAACAATTATGTTATTCTTGTACTCATGTGACATATGATATATTTTGTTTGCTACTACTAAAACATTATGTGCACTACGCCTACTCCTAATGTGGAGATGAGTTAATTAGGGAGGTGGTTCCTCTCCATCTCCTCCACTAGAGAGCCTTTCATTACTCTCTATAATCTGGATAATGTCTCTTCTCTTGTGACTAGAAGAGGAAATCATGCTGGCTTGTGGTGTTGAAGTTGGTTAAGCACTCATAGACCTTTTACCTCTTTTTTTATTTTCCCCTTTTGTGTTGGTACTAGTTTCCATTGATCGAAATTTGGATTAGGGGTAAAAATTAGTTCAAAAACCAAAGTGTTCAAAATTGTTGAAAACCTGAACGACCGTGTCCGTCTCGGCGAAACGATACCAACGCAACTCGTTTCGTTCAAAATGGAGTTCATATGGGGAAGATATAGAGCCTGTTTACCGCTTTGCCAAACAGAGGAAATTTTGAAAAAAAATGTACAAGTCACTGCCTAGTCAGTAGTCCATACTACTGATGTGGCAGGTGATTGGGCATAGTCAATGAAGGTCAATAGTTCAATCAGATTACGCCAAGTGTCAAACTATGTTTGGTTCGAGGGTGTGGTGATGTGGTTTGTTTTGATTGGTCAAAGGTTAGACCAATGAGGAGGGAACAAGTGGCAAGCTTGAGGCTGCCATGTGTCCCTTCCCAAAGGACTGGTATCGACGCGCAGTAAAAGTTTTATGGAGGAGTTGGGGTTCGACCCCGCAACCTCCTTTGCACAAACCAAGCGCTTAACCGTCTCTACTACCATTTGGTTCTTAACCATACCATTCTTCACATATATTTGAAGTTTAATATTTGGGTGGTTGGGGGTTAGGAGGGCCAGCCCGCAGGCCAACCCTCCCATGTGAACACCATGATAAACCGCCAACACAAATCATAAGGTGTTAATGAAATCGACAGAAACATAACCACTCACAGTTAATGCTACCATGTGACTCCTCTGCATAAACCACTAGTGCGAACGGAAATGGTTTGCCATAAAACCACGGATTAAAGCGCATAACCGCCCATGTAACCTCTTCTGCAGAGACTGCCAGGGTTAACGATTAGTAAAATTACGAATTAGTGCTAATCACATTTAATGGTTAATTAATCACACTTAACATTAATTAAACTCCCAGTTAACTGCGGTTCAACTTGGAGGAGTTTTTAGCGGTCCACCAAATTTGGAGATTCCTCCAAAATTAGCGGAACTAACTGGAGTTGCTCAAGCTTTAGTGGAGGTTTACTAGGAGAAACTGATTTGACCATAACTTGGGCAAAATTAGACCAAATTAGGATTAGGAAAAGGTGTTCCTAGATGATTTGGATGCTCTGAACACAATGGAACAATTTGCAGAGGCAGATAGGCACTTATGCACGTGATTTTCCACATTGAAGTTTAAGGAATCCTAGGGCCACCAGGAGAGGAGGTTAAGCCTAGATCCGCTGAATCCAATGGAGTAGGTTGAAAATCCATTGGAGCACTTCAGGTGCATGTAATCAGAGAATTGACCATTAATCCAAAGAGGGCCTAGCCATTGAAGCAGGTCCAAGGAGATGTAGCCCAGGAGGGGTGAACTCCTTTATAATATTGTTGTCATGAGTTTGTTGTATACTTGTTTGTTGATGTTCAACATTTTCCATTCATGCTATTTTGCTCATGATTCTAACATAAAAATTGATATAAATTAACCTGTTTTGATTCACAAACAACATAAGGGAACCTATGCACATGAGGCAATCGACAAGAATTTGTTTTTAATTCTGAAGTTGAAATTAACACAACAAAACTAACATTCAACAACAGATCAAGTTGGTATCAGAGCAAAGGTTATTTGCTTGATTGTTTAAGTTTTGTGCAAGTAGGGCTTTAATGGTTGTTGATTTGTGAAGCTTTTCGATGCATTACAAGTGTGATGGTAGCTTCAACAAGTGATGTTTCTAATCCATCCTCCTTAGCAAGATTCTTTGATGAAGAGATGTTGCAAGAGATTATCATCATGAGAGATATGGTGCAAGAGTTGTATGAAGATAGGAAGGAGAACACTATACTTCAAGAGCAGATGATGGCCATGAAGGAGGAAAAACAAGAGCTTCTTGAAAAGATGCATGAGATGGAGATTCAACTCCATGATGCCAAGCAAACCTTGGCCAAGTATGTGCATGAAAATGAGATATGCAATTCAATTTTATCTTCAATTTCCTCTCACAATGAATGTTTTGGTGCTTTTGAAAGACACACTAGAGGAATAGGGACCAAATTATTGATGAATATGGGCAATGAAGGTAAAGGGTTAGGCAAACATGCACAGGACATAGTTGAGCCAATTGTTGTTGAGGAAAGGCCTAGGTATTTGGGTCTTGGTTATGGACAACATGATAGACAATGCTCCAAAGCTAAGGAGGCACATGAAAGTGTTCCAAGAAGGACTTTCATTACATGTTCATTACCTCAAGATTGTGAAGTTTGTGTTCATGAGGAATGCAAAACTTTTATATGCACTTTGCAAGAAGATGCTCATAAGCATGCAACTAGTGGAAATGACAAACAAAAGGATTTTGAAAGCTCTAAGGTCATTGAAACCATTGTTGGTATTCCGAAGAGAGCCACTACCTCATCAAATTCACCTTCTCAAGAAGGCGACAAAGGTGAATGTGCAAGGTATAAATCTGCCTTTAGTCAAGTTTCTTTTGATTATGATAAACATGGTAAATCTTCACATAAGATTTGGAGAAAATTTACATGTTCTTTTTGTGGTTTGAATAACCATATTGTTTCGAGGTGTTGGAAGAGGATATCCATACACAGGAAACTTTCAAAACAAAAGAGACAAAAAGCTAAATGTCCATTGGATAATGGAAACCATGTTGAAAATAAGATGCAATTATTTTGCACTCATTGCCATAAGCAGGATCATCTTGTAGACAAGTGTTGGACTTTGCATCCAACAAGTCATCCACAACATTTGAAGGTGGAGAGAGAATTTGGCAAAGATGGAAAAGATGATTCCATAATTGATGTGGGTTAGGATGATACACATGATGAAGTGCAGCTGAAAGAAGTTCCATTGAAATGGTTTGGAAGAAGATGGTTAGATTTCTTAACCAATTAAGGCCTTGCATTTCTTTTTATAATTGATGCAAATAAGACAAGATTTGCATTTCCTTGTAGATGCATTTCAATTCTCCTGAAAGTATGTTGCATATTGCATGAAGCAAGATGTTGGAAAAGTAGGGTTATGTTGACTCACTTAGATGCAACAAAGATGGCAATTTGAAAATACCAATTTGCATGCATGTTGCATTCTTGAACTTGCATGCCTATGCCAAGAAGGAGTTTGAAAGTGGAGTATGTTGACTCACTTCATTGCAGCAAATTTGGTCATTTAAGCTCTTAAGTACTTGTAGATACCAATGGGATTTTTGTACTTGTGATTGTACTTGTGAGAGAGTTGAGAATTGTTATACATGCATGAGAGATTGTGTGTGAACAGTGGAATTTTTGATAGTTTCGTTGTTCTTGAACATGCATGAGTGATTGACTTGTGTTGGTTGATCGCTTTGTTAACTTGTATGTTGTCAACTTGAGAATGTTGATTATTTGCACATGCATGAGTGTCAGCTTGTGTGGTCGATTGATTATTACATGTATGTTATATCAACTTGGAAGAGTTGATTTTGTCTCCAAAGGTGAAAGGGAGACGTGACATATTGTTTCATGAGAATGTGGAATTCTTGTTGTAAATTGTCAAGTTGTTGTACATGTTTTTTCTTGACTTGAAAGTTAGTTGTTTGAAGAAGCATGTTTTGTCGACTTGTGTTTAGTCGATGTTTTATAACATCTTGGTGTATAAAAAGATGTAAGAGTACATGGCGATGTTCACATGATGTGACATTTGTTGCTTTGAAGAAGCAAAAGGAAGAGGTCGTCAAGTTATATTCTTGCATGAGTGTTTTTCAAACACCATTAACCTTGAAAGGTGTTTCTTGTGACAAGATGTCGCAGGATTTTGAAAGGTCCAAGATTGAGAAACAGGGTCTTGATTAGCCTTCATTCTCAAATCATGACATGAGAAGCATGTTAATAATGGAGGATGATGGAATCAAGAAGCAAAAGTGGAAAAAAATGCCCAAAAAAATAAAATTGCAGCCATTGTATGCGATTTGATGTGTTGATGCCAAGAAGCGAAAGAGATGGCGAATGCATTCTTCCAGATGTGGAATTTGGAACCATGGAGGTAAAAGAATGGTCATTATTTTCTTTTTATTACTGATATTAGAATTCATTGCTGTAGTTCACTCAGATGGGCTTAACTTGAAAAAATGTTTTCCAAGGAGAAGCTTGCATCGAATTCATGTGATGCAAATGAGGAACATGATTCTCAGTGGGAAGGCCATCATTCAACGTTCTAAGCATCGAGGGATCGCTTTGGTACAATAGGGTAATCAACAAGCAACCGACAAGGGTTGGATTGGGTCAACAAAAAAAGGAGAACATTGGTTGAAGTGTCAAGCACTTTGCAAGGCAAGGCATGTCAGTGGGAAGGAGTGATCAGAATCTGGATTAGGGGAAAAAATTAGCTCAAACATCAAAGTGCTCGGAATTGTTTGAAACCTGAATGACCACGGATTAATGTGCATAACCACCCATGAACCACCAACACAAATGGAAATGGTTTGCCATAAAACCGCGGATTAATGTGCATAACCGCCCATGTAACCTCTTCCGCCGAGACCGTCAGGGTTAACGGTTAGTAAAACCGCGGATTAGCACTAATCACGTTTAGTGGTTAATTAACCAGGCTTAACATTAATTAAACTCATATTTAACTACGGTTTAACTTGGCAGAGTTTTCGATGGTCCACCAAATTAAGATATTCCTCCAAAATTAGCGGGACTAACTAGAGTTCCTCTAGTTTTAGTGGAGGTTTACTAGGAGAAACTGATTTGACCATAACTTGGGAAAAATTCGACCAAATTAGGATCAAGAAAAGGTGTTCCTAGATGGTTTGGATGCTGTAAACACAATGGAATAAGTTGCGGAGGTAAAGAGGCAATTTTGTACGTGATTTTTCCATGTTGAATTTTAAGGAAGTGTTGGAGAGGTAAATCCCCTCTACGGATAGAGGCGATCCCTACTAGCCCATAATGGGTCTAGCAACAATCAATCAATGCTACTGTGCAAGTTCCTAATTGCAAATAAAAGAGAGGCAATGAACACCTACTTGGATTCCAACGCTATTGTTTGATGAAGAGATGCCGCTCTCGCTCCTTCGCTCTGGCCGGTCACGATCCTCCACGATCTCCGTGAATAGATACCTGCACACACGAAGAGAAAGACAAACACAAGCGTGAAATCTAATAAAAGCAATTATACATCAGTCAGAAAGGATGTAATTCACATTAACCATTAGAGAGACAAATGAGAATGGAACCATAACAGTAGTCATCTATTATTAATCAATAACAGAGAAAGGTACAACCAAAGTTCTGACGCTGAGTCCTTCTCTAGAGGGTCCAGCCAGCAAGTCTCTTAAGCATTCACCCTTGGAGGTAGATTCTCCCAAAACAAAGCTCTCTCTCACACAAGCAATACTCACAACCTTCCTTAAGCTTCCTCTAGCAAAACCACACTTGTCACACCAACTACCTACTAGCAGCAACAATCCAAGCACTATGAATTCCACACTATCCAAAACTAGCTGCTCATGGCAATGGTGGAGGTTTAAATAGGAGAAGGAGTCTCCATGAATGGTGGAAGGATAAGCTTATCTTCAAGGAAGGTGGTTCCAAATGACGAACAAACATGCCATAGAAGGGAGGGCGATACTCACAAGGCTAACAACCAGGTCTGGAGTTATCTGGAAGGCTAGCTGTTGGAACAAATTCGCCCAAACTGGATCAACGCGGGTGTAACATTGAACTGGAGCGCTGACAGCGCATCATAATAACGGAGAATGCAGTGTCAGCGCGACTTAATACTTTCATAGGATGCGCTGGCTCATGAAATTCAATCAGCGCAGAAAACCCGTGTGCTTCCGCGCTGGCAGCGCATCAGTTACACTATCAGCCGCCAATCAGCGCGGTTATTTTAATAATAGTCGCGCTGATGAAATAAAATTTGGCAAAGTGGGTCATTTGGCCAGTTCAGAGAGCATGAGCATGGTGCATTTGATTTCATGACACAGTAGGGAGACTGACAAGGAGACAGTGACAATTTATTGCGTAACAGATGCCCCCTAAAGCATGAAGCCCGAGAGAGTGGGAGGGGTGAAATGCTTTACAAAACTGCTGAACTGGAACACCACCAGGAAGGACCTGCATGTTTGTACAACTAATATCTCGATTACATGTAGTCTAGGCATGGGCGCAACCATCCAAAAGACATACGAAGAAGGTCTGTGGTATGGACGCAGCCACCCAGCTGAAGAGACCATGATGA
Organism: Pinus tabuliformis; assembly: GCA_031772625.1. NCBI lineage: Eukaryota > Viridiplantae > Streptophyta > Pinopsida > Pinales > Pinaceae > Pinus > Pinus tabuliformis. Next base: position 899,718,414 of record CM062811.1, read on the forward strand.
TAAGAGGGTATGGTCGCAACCATCCCAAAGACTCAGGTATGGGCGCAACCATCCATCAATGAGTCATGTAATAACAATCCACAAAATCGTAGCCTGGTTCATAACAAACAAAAACCAGGGTCTTGCGCTCCATCCCAACCCGAACAAAGTACAAGTCCAAGCATGTGAATACATGAGCTGAAGTCGAACATGCATGAACATCGTCTGATTACCAGTCAATGATGAAAACTGTTAACAGACGCGAGAGGTACCACAAATAATGACAATGGTCCTCAAGGTACTTATAGGTACAATCCGCGGTGTGTGAATCAATGAGCTGGTGTTGAACACCCGCAAAATCATCCGATCGGAGGCCAGTGATGAAAACCTCTCGTCGAACACGAAGAACCTACCATTGAGGCATGCAGGCTCTAAGGCACCTGAAGGGAGTCTCTCGGTCACTTTCCTGGATAATGAGCTGAAGTCGACAGGAAGTAACCTTGATCGAAGGTGGGCCATAATGTTTCCCACATCATCGACACGAGACAGAGAAGGATAAAATAGTTTGTGTGAGACATCAGAGGGAGGTGGTAAGCTTGTAGAGGCCAACTTCTCTTGAACATATCGGTGGCACGACAGCGGATTTGGCAGTATCTGACATCAAATGAGCAGAGGTCATGGTGACAAGGCAATGAGCAGATGAGAGGTCAAATAGGATAACCCAAACCCACGGAGGCTAGTGTAAAACAAGATGAGAAATCCCCACCCAGAAACGAATGCAGACGAGTGCCATGTTCAAGAGCGACATACTGCCGACACGACCATGATTACAGTTTCATTTTCCCCACCATTTCTGGTAGGTACCCCGGTTATTTTTGGATGACAAGCTTGACGGGGATAGCATATGCTTGGAAAGGCGTCATGTTGACGATGTCCGATGTCATTAAGTTTTAACAAGCCTGAAAAAGGAAGAACTTGGCGTCTTTTCCTGTTTAGAGAGTCTGAAAAGACAACGGAAAAGGAAACTCCAGGGGGGTCCTTTTTCGTAAAGTTGTGTCTCTCGAGCCCGAAAAAGTATAAAACAATGCCCGAAAGAACCACCCGACTAGTATGATCGAGGAGTACTTTTCGTGAGTAGTGACTTCGACCCGAAAAAGTAAAAAAGCGGTCGGAAGCACGTCGTTTTAGAGCCAATAACGAGTGCGAAACGACAAACACCCGACAATCTTTTTAAGTTAAATGGTCGAAAAAAAGGAGCTTTAAAAGCGACCGCCTCTCGTTCCGTTTAACGAGTCGAGAGGGAACTCGGCCATATTTTTCTTGGTTTATGTCGGAAAAGAGCTTAAAGACGACATTTGTTGGGACCAAGTGTACATAGAACCGTTATGACCACGCCGGTTACTAGAACCTGCACAAGAACACCACCCGCATAAACCTGTTCGACATGCTTAAAAACATAGCATAATATGCATAAAAGCATAACATAGCGACATTATTGCTAAATCCATGGTAAAAATATGACAAAAACCCACATTGATAAGAAACTATAGCTAATTATGAATTTTTTACCATAAATAGGGGGGTAAAAGTCATTTTTTACCATTGTTACCATTTTGAGTTGTGAAGAACGTTGTGGAGCTGCAAGGTTGACGGAGCGATTTCCAGCCCGTGCGGACACCATTCATCCGGCAGCTTGTTCCAGGTAGGTTCTCCTCCCCCTGCGCTTTAATTTGAGTCTTTTTGAGAGCAATTCCACGGTGGGAAGTGGCCCTTTGGGCAAATTTTTTGAGCGTTGGTGCGCTCTCGGTCAGCGCGGATTTCCCGCTCGGGTCCGCGCTGATCGATTTAAATTTACACACACCACCTCTCGGGTCAGCGCGGAAAACCCGTGTTCTTCCGCGCTGACCCAAGGAAAAAACAACGGGGCGCCATGATCAGCGCAAATGTTTTAAAAACAGCCGCGCTGACACCGTAAAATTTTGTTTTTAAGAAAATGAACGTACAAATTCCAACGGTTAGCGCTCTAATATTTTTTCATGGTCTTGCAGGGCATAATGTCTTTTGTTTGGCAAGAGAGAGCTCACGATGATGAGGATATAGCCGCTTATGCCATTGCCGAATGCCGAAATGCAATGCGGGCATGCGGGTTCCTAAAATTCTTCCTCACTCGCGCCTGAGGGCGCAACCTGATCTCCTCGAGCTCTTAATCAGAGCTTGGAACCCAGTTGATGGAAAATTCACAATCCGTGGCCGGGACATTGAGTTTGATTCCACGGATATCTATTTTTTGACTGGATTGTCACGCCGGGGCCAGATGCCCATCCTGGAGGGGCAACGACCCAGCGGTGAGACCCTTGACCAGCTCATGGCTCGAGTGTGCCCACGGGCTGTTAAAACACGGAGTGGGAAGGTGGGTATTCCGACGGTGGACGACATGGTTCTTCGCACCATACTCTTTATGGTGACACGGGCAGCGGGTTCTTTGGCCAATCATGAGGCCTCAAAGACCCATCTACTACTGGCTCTTGAGTGTTTATAGCCCACCATTTTCAACTGGGCAGCAGCTGTGACGACCAGCATGAAGAGGCAACTGAGCAACTGTCGACGCAGAGAGTCGAAGCAGTTTGCTTATGGGTCGCTCTTACTTCCGCTCATGCTGGAGCGGGTGCCGGCCCTACAGCTACAGAACATGGCTGTGGATCCACCCAGAGGTCCCCGGGAGACGAGGGCCAGTCGATGGGGCCGTGTCATGCCGCGCGGAGGTGGCGGCCGCCCAGTGGCTTGGGGGGTGTATTTTCGAGAGTGGCTGGATCGACAAGTCATTTTCGTAGAGGACTGGACATATGCCGGTATGGACTTCCGCAACGATCCCGACAAGCCACTGCCCGCGGGAGAGCATTGGGATGATGGAGGTATGACACTTGATCTTTTTTCAATATTTTTTAATGTTTTTAATTTTTCATGTACATGTCTTGATAAATGTCATGGTGTGCAGATGTGGGACCCGTGAGACCCATTGGCCTAGCCCCAGAGGCACGGAGAGAGGGGCAAGGTGCGGGAGTCCTGGCCCTGGCTCCTCCAGGGGTTGACACGACGGAGACTATAGCTCGCAACCTTGAGGGTTTACTGGAGGGGGTGCCAGATTACCAGGGGGTTGAAGAGGTCCCCATGGCTCACCAGATCCACACAGTGGGGGTGGAACCCAGGATGCATCGTCTTTTGAGGCGGGTGGCACGAGCAACTGTATGCTATAGAGAGCATAACCCAGCTCAGTAGTCATCTAGGTTTTATTTCCACTGATGTTTTTTGAGAGACATATGTCTCAGATGTACTGAGGACACCGACTTTACTTTTGGACATATACACTTATTTTTGAGCGCCTTAGTGTGCCACACGATATATATATATATATATATATATATATATATATATATATATATATATATATATATATATATATATGATGTTTTTGGATGGATCTTTTCACACGTGATGATGTTTTTATATGCTATGCAAATGTCTAATACAAATGTTATTTTAATGTATCAGTTTGCACAACACACGACCCATGTATTTTAAATTTTTTTATGCAAGCTTAAACGCACATATGCAGGCACACATGCAAACTATGTTTGGAAAAGAAATTATTTACATATGCTTATTCTATGGTCTTATTATGTTTTCTATGTATTCTTGTATGATGTTTATCTATTACGCAAATGTCTGTCCAACACATGGTTTGCCAATGCATCAGTTAACGTATTTAATCTTCTCAGAATGTGTTGATATGTGATGTAATCAAAATTCCTTTCTAACAATCTCACACGTAAATACAACCTTAGAATGCGTTGGTCTCTGACGGAATATCGCCCGTTGAGTTGATGGACGACAAGTTGAGAGTCCAGGTTTACCACCAATGCACGAATGCCGAGATCAACTGCTTCGGCTAGTAATTCAATTACAACACTATATTCGGCAACATTGTTGGTGGTACGGCCCAAGCACACGCCTTGAAGATCTAACAACTCGCCGTGAGGATCGTAGATCGCCCACACCGCAAAAGACAAATTGCAAGTACTACGACAGGCGCCATCGGCGAAACCAACATAAGGTGTACTAGACATCTGCACAAGAAGCAGAAAAACAAAATAAGAGGCAAACACGCCTTCACACCAAAGCAAAACTAGAAATCATGCACACATAACACACTTGCTAAGAACACACGTATGTACAAACTAGGTGCACGAAATCATGCATAGTATTTTTTCAAATAGAGCCCGTTGCGGGGCTTGTCAAGAGGATTTCCTTCGTAGTCGATCAGGTCATATGCCCCCTTTTGCAGAACTCTCTTCACGATATAGGGGCCTAGCCACATGGATTCAAGTTTACCTGCCCCCAGCTTATCCTTAGCTTGATCATAGAGAAGTACTAGATCTCCCTCAACAAAGGAACGAGGTTGAGTGGTATTGTCGAAGTGAGCCTTAACCCTCTTCTTCTGCGCTTCAATAGCTAGAGAGGCTAAGCGACGAGTCTCGTCTAGCCGTTCTAAATAAAGAATCCGTTCCTCCACCGGAGTGGTGTTGGGAAGCAACTCGACAGCTAACTTTAACGAAGGAATCTCACACTCAACAGGAAGGGTGGCCTCAAGTCCATAAACAAGCTGAAAAGGAGTGAAACCGGTGGCATCCTTCACAGAGGTCCGATAGGCCCACAAGGCCGGGAACAACATCAGATGCCAGTTAGACTTGTGCGTATTCACGGTACGTTGGAGCATTGTGATCAAAACTTTGTTCACAGCTTCAACTTGGCTGTTGGATTGAGGGTAATACAACGTCGAGCTATCTTGACGCAAGCCTAGCTGGGTCGTTAGTTCCGTCATCATGTGATTACGGAAATGTTTTCCGTGATCCGTGATGATAGCCTGGGGTACTCCGAATCGAATAATGACATGATTAAACAAAAACTGCGCCGCCGTGTAACTGTCTTCGTTCAATGTAGGCATCGCTTCGGCCCATTTGGTGAAATAATCCACGGCAACGATGATATACCCATGCCCCCCGGCCGAACAAGGGTTACAGGACATATAATCGATGCCCCATTTGGCAAATGGACCTACGGTAACAACAGGGTGCAATGGTGCAGGAGGTGCACGCATCTTCCGGTGGTAGACCTGAAATTCATGACATGCACGGACGACAAGGATGCAATCCTTGAAGATAGAAGGCCAGAAATAACCAGCACGGAGGATTTTTTGGGCGGTGGCATATCCGGACATGTGGCCGCCACAAGCACCGGAGTGGCAGTCATTCAATACCCGCTCAGCCTCCTCGAGAGTCAAACATCGGCGGAGAACAGAATCAACGCCGAGGCGGTACAGGGTATCGCCAATAATGTGATAGGGTTGAGATTGGTGACGAATCCTCCGTCGAGCGTCTTTCGATACATTAGGACAGAAGGAAGATGTCTGCAAATATACTATGATGTCCCCATACCAAGGGTCAAGGGTGCTGATTAGAAACAATGTTTCATCCGGGATATGCTCTTCCGAACGAGATGGTGCAGAAGGGGATGGCAAAGAACAGAGCAATTCTGCAAAGACCAGAGATTTCTTAGACTTGGCAGCAGTAAATTCCAAGTCAAACTCTTGTAGGATGACAATCCATTTCGAGTACTTGCCCCCCAGCAGCTGACGCGACAAGATGTAGGTCATTGGGTTGCAGTCGGAAATCACGGTCGTAGTGCGCAACAGGATATAGTGCCGGAATCGTTGGACGGCGCAGACAGCTGCCAATGCCAACTTCTCGACATAAGCGTAGCGAGTTTCCGTATCCAAGAGATTGCGACTAAGGTAATAGATAACGTGCTCATTGCCATCATCATCATCCTGCACCAGAACCATGCCGATGGTGGTGTCAGCGGCAGCTAGATAGAGAGAATAATCACGGTGATAGTTCGGAGGTCTTAAGAGTGGAGCCGAGACAAGGAGGTCCTTGAGTCGCTCGAAAGACTCCTGGGCGATGGCATCCCAATGAAAGGGTGTGTCTCGCTTTAATAACCGTGTGAAACCGTTAGCCACCTTGGCATAATTCGAAATGAATCGTCTAAGGAAATTCGCTTTGCCCTACAAGCTCTGCAATTGCTGCAAAGAGGCAGGGGGAGGAAGATTCAGGATGGCCTCAACTTTGAGGGGATCCAGACGGATGCCTTCTCGGGAGACGATGAACCCGAGCAGTCAGCCTGATTCTACGCAGAAGACACACTTATGAGGATTAAGCCTTATGCGGTAGTGTCGACAGCGGAGAAAAATCTCGCGAAGATGAGAGGGATGATCCTGACGCTTAGCTGAATGAGCTGGGAGGTCATCCAGATAAGGTTGTACAATGTGACGAATGTCGTGAAAGGCATAAGACATTGCACGTTGAAATGTAGCGCCGGCATTCTTTAGACCGAAAGGAAGCTTCTTATAGGCGAAGGTGCCCCAAGGACAAATAAAAGCCGTCTTATGCTGGTCTGTGGGTGCAATGTTGATCTGGTTATAGCCAGAGAAGCCATCCATAAACGAGTAAATTTCACTTCCTGCGCACTCATCAATAAGCTGATCGATGAAGGGCGTAGGGAAGTTATCCTTCAGACAGGCACGATTGATATCACGATAATAAACACAGACCCAGATAGTGCCCTGCTTTTTATTCACAGGGACTATATTAGACACCCAATCCGTAAGGGGAATGGGGTAAATGAAACCAGCTTTAAGAAGCTTTTCGACTTCGGCCTTGATGGCTGCAGCCTTTCGGGGGTGCATAGGGCGTAAGCGCTGATGAACAGGCTTAGCACCTGGATATGTAGGTATTTCGTGCACCACTATACTAGGATCGATGCCGGGCATTTCCTCATAGGACCATGCGAAGACATCACGAAATTCACGAAATAGAGCAGTATAAAGTTGAACTTCCTTTGGAGTGCAAGTGACTCCAATATGAATGTGCTCGACAATCCCTGGTTTGACAGAGATGTCAATCGGTTGGGTTTGCGTGATATTTCCCATATTGCCCTCTGAAGACACTTGATAAAGCTGAATAGGTGTTTGGAGGGGCGGGGATGGGACACACGAAGCAAACCGCTCGAGACATGCGGTCATTTCCGGATGGGGAGGGAGAAACGAAGAGCGATGGTGGTGATCTGACCAAGGGAGCTCTTCGAGAGACATGGTCTCTATGATGGCTTCGTCGGAAGGAAACATTTCCTTCAATGGATCCGAAGTAGCCTCATCTCCTAGCCAAGGGAAATGATCATATGAATCGGGAACACTGCCCGGGAGAGCAGGTTCATCAGGGGGAGCTGATGAAGCGACAATCTCGATGTAGTTGAGTTCGGCAGGACTCAACGACATCATATCACCCCAAGAGTCTTCCTGATTAGCAGGAGGAAGAACCCACGGATCAGAGCGTACAGAGATCATGTTGATAGGGGCGAGATTTGGAGGTGGGAGGGGAAAGACTCCCATTAAAGTGGGATCTTTGAAAAGTCCGGCACCCACGCTCTCAAGTGACTTTGAGGTATGCTCCACGAATGGCACATTACCTTCAGAAGAAGAGGCGAAGAAGGAGAGCTGGTCCACCGTGACAATCTTCCCCTGGTGAGGGAAACGAATGACACGGAACAGGGAGGAAGCCACGGCTTGCATGGCGTATGTCCAGCTCCGTCCGAGGAGGAGGTTGTAGGTAAGATTGGCGTCAACAAATTCGACCTCCACTTCTACGGTCTTTCCTTCCAAAGAGATGGGTAAGCGTTGGAGGATATCGTAAGGACGGGACTCTCTTCCATCGAAAGCTTCTAACGTCGTAGGGGACTGACTCAAAGCAGGGGAACCAATCACCTTCCAGCAAGCAATGGACATGATGTAGGTTGAGGCACCTTCATCAATAACCGTACGATGAATCGTTCTGCTATTGATGATGACCTGTATAAGGAAAGCGACTTGGTGAGGCAGTCTCTGTGTAAAACCCTCGAGATCGAAAGAAATCAAATCTGAATCTGCCGGGTCGATGCCACCAATCGTTGATAGCAGGGACTTCCTCTGGGAAGGGCAGCTCTGGAGGACTTCTAGAGCGGACATAGCAGACGGAGCTTGAGCCAAGTCCTCAACAATGCTATAGTGCTGGGCAGCACGAGCATTAGGGTTGTAAGATGACTTCCTGAGTACACCTTTTGGAGGGGGTCGGGGGATCGTCTCAGCGCTGGGCCTTTCGATGTGGAGAGGACCAGAACTAGACGGAGGAGCGCTGGAGGGAACCTCCGGCTCTTTCCCGGCACGAGATAGATAATATTTCGCTCGAGTTGAAACATGGATGGGAATCGTTCCAGCCATGAACACTTGAGAACCGAACGAGCAAGAGGGTTGAGACGGGTCTGCCACCATTTGAGTCTGCTGGGAAGGGAAAGGCTCTTTAAGCACAGTAGGAGTCCCAGGAGCACCTTTCAATAACCGACTAACTTCGGACCACCTTGGGAAATCCTTAGTGTAGTGATCCTCATCACAGATGAGACAAGGATACTTAGGTTTTCGTTTAGCTCCTTCCTCGGGTGGAGGCTTAGGGGCATCCTGTTTGGGATGTCCAGATTTATCTTTAGCTTTCCCTTTCTTTTTCCCTTTTGAGGATTTATCCGCCGCAGTGGACTGGACGACATTTACCTCGGAGGTACTTCTAGGATTAGATTGGCCCTGAGGAGCATTTCGATTAGAAGCATTCTGTTTTTGCTTCCCAGGGTTCGCGACCGATTTCTTCGATGACGAATTAACAGAGCCAATGACTCCATCAACAGATGGTTTGGGCGGAGCCTTGGTCTGTCCAGGCCTCGGGGCGCCTGGCAAATAATCATATAGAGTACCCGACTGAGAGTATACCAAGTCTAGGTACTGAGCTCGCGCGATCGCTTTCTCTTCAGTTACACAAGCTCCCATGGCTATGTCTCGCGCAATCGTAGGGACAAAGGAAGTTGTGAACCAATCGGTCAGAAGTTGATTAGGAATCCAGAATTTGATCAAGCGGCGATGCCTTCTCCATTCATGTATATGATCAGATATATGGGTCACCGTGTCCTGCTTGAGAGACGTGAGGAGATGTGTCCCCGTCTCGTATCGAATGGGTAACTGAAAATGAGTTAAAAATGCCATAGCCAGCGAGTTGAAATCTTGAAAAGTGCCGCGATTTAGCTCAATGTACCACTTAGCGGCTGAGCCGGTGAGAGTTCTCTGAAAGAGGCGGAGCCAGATAGAGTCATCAAGCCATGAGTTCAATGAACACCAGAGGTGATAGGTCATGACGTGGGCTTGAGGATCTTCACCAGCTTTGCCATCAAATTTTGGACAATCACCGGGTATTTTAGTTGGAACTGGTGGCCAATATGGATTATGCAGAATGGGATCGTTCGTTAGCTTGGACACATCCGGAAGTTCCAACGTCGCTAAGAATGGCAACTGAGGGTTAAAGGACATTTGTGGCTGTGGGTTCGAGGCAGTATTAGGGTTCCAACCAGATGGCGGTTGCCCCCATGGACCCTGTCCAGATGGACCCGGCCCGAAAGGGCCTGGCGCATAGGGACCTTGTCCAGATGGACCTGGCCCAAAAGGGCCTGGCGCATAGGGACCTTGTCCGTAGGGGTTTTGCCCATACAGATTTTGTCCATATGCAGACAGTTGTCCCTGGGTCTGCCCCCCAGCACCCCATGTGTTAGCAACTTGACCCGCAGGTGCAGCATACTGATAATTTTGGTAAGGAGTGACCTGCATCTGTTGATAATTCTGATAAGGGGTAAACTGAGTTTGCCCCTGGGGTTGCTGGTAGCCATACATTTGCTGGGCTCCATACTGAGCCTGATAAGCAGGCTGCGCTTGGTAGGAAGGTTGGGGCCGTGGCCCGCCTTGCATTTGATAACCCATTTGAGTTTGAGGCCCAGAATAATGTCCTTGAACCGGTTGGGCTTGGATCATCTGGCCGGAAGGTTGGCCTGGTTGAATTTGGGATGGACCTGTTTGCCCAGAAGGACGTACTTGCTGGGTGCCAGGTTGTCCTTGAGCAACCAAGGGTTGTCCTTGCAGAACAGATGACTGAGCAGGCTGGATGGATGGTTGACCTTGCGGTTGGCTAGCCTGTCCAGATGGATGATTAGGGCGGACAGTGGGTTGGCCTTGCTGCATAGGAGGCTGGCCCGTTTGTCCGGAAGGTTGTACTGGCTGAGTAGTGGGTTGGCCCTGCTGCACGTAGGGTTGCCCCCCTTGCCTAGGAGGATGCATGGGTTGAGCAGTGGGTTGGCCCTGCTGTACGTAGGGTTGCCCCCCTGCCCAGAAGGTTGCACGGGCTGAGCAGTGGGTTGGCCCTGCTGTACGTAGGGTTGCCCCCCCTGCCCAAAAGGATACCGCTGTTGGATTGCTGGTTGACCTTGAGGAATGTAATTTTTCCCAGCTTGTCCAGCGGGATAACCTTGCTGGAAACCAGGTTGGCCTTGTTGGATGTAAGGCTGTCCTAGTTGCCCAGAAGGATAGCCTTGCTGGGTACCCAGTTGCCCCGGATAACCAACATGTTGACTCTGATAGGAAAAAGATGGACCACCCATGGCCGAAGGTTGTCCCGGGTAGGGTTGTCCTTGTGGGCCCCCAGATTGTCCTGGGTAAGACTGGCCATACAGTGGCTGCCCTTGGGGGGCTTGCACATAAGGTGGCTGACCTAGATTAGGTGGTCCTTGAGGCTGTCCAGGAATTGCCTGGCCCCCATGAAAAGAATGAGTACCGGGATCATAAGTAATGGATAATGGTACCGAGACTTCAACGAAAGGTTGAAGAGGCGCGGATTGAGCGAACTGGAGGTACTGACCGGTAGAATCATAATAAAAGAGTGGACCTTGGTAGTTCGGGTCCACAATGGGTTGCCCATGGGCATCATATGGCCCCCCTCCTAGAACAGGACCAGAAGAGGGCTGAGCACTTTGTGCAGGGTCGATGACTCCAGACGAAAGTCCCGGCTGGCCATTACTCACTTGACCGTGAGAGGGACCAGCCCCAGGGTTCGTAGATGAAGATGCTGTCACAGCACTGACGACTGGAGTTGAGTACGCTACACAAACAGTTGGAATCGTGGGAACTGAGGTAACAGGCGTATTAGGGGGTTGCGAAAGAAAAGGCTTCGTGGTGGCAATGAGACTAGGGTCCCATATAGTCGTAGAAGGCATTCTGGCAGCTATTCTATCCCTCATCGACTGATACCGTGGAGGGAGTGGGGAAGTAGCTGGAATGGGAGATTCAACATTCGACACCACGGGTGTCTCACCTGCGCTGGGATATGTCTCATCCATGTGGGAAGTGGACATCGGAGACGACATACCGGGAGGGGTAACAAGAATATCGTCCTCGTCAGGCTCCCAGATAGGGTTCTAATCTTCTTCGTAATCCTCGTCGCCCGGGGCACGTACGTTGATAGGCTGGATACTCGGGATAACCGGAAGAGTATCGCTTACAACTGGTACCTCAGGAGCAACAGAAGATGGAGAACCTTGATCACTTGGACCGAGAGTTGACGGGTCAGCCAGGATGACAAACCCCACACAAAACCCTAAAGGAAACTAACGATAAAGACCCTACTCAAACTAACGTGCACAAAATCTAACCAGGTAATGTTATCGTGGCCGAATAAATTTTTAAGACAAAGGAACCAAACTTGACCTTTTCATGTTTCAAGAGTCGAGAAAAGGACGAAAAGATGACTCTAGTCTCCTTCGAATGTTTAATGAGCACGAAGTGACAAGAAGCTCACTGGCACCTTTTCATTTAGGGAGTCTGAAAAGGATCAAAAGTGACTGCTCTGGAGATTCTAGGCAAAGGGTTTACCAAGCAATCCGTAAAACTGCTTATACACCTTGGCAATCGTATGAGAACCAAGGACTTTCCGTACTGCAGTCAATCTTCCCGAACGCTGTGTTCGGTGCGTTACGGTTCGCAGGGCGGCTGACTCGGCTTCCTATGGATCAAGGATAAAAGCCTAGTGGGGTCTCCCTATATACGCGATGGTACGTGGGAGCACAGTCCGTGTTAGACCACTATCGAGTCACAAAAGGAGGAATCACCCAACCGTAATGTGAAACAACAGTGACTATGTTTAAAGACGCCGGAACACGTCTCTAACCTAGACCTCTAGATGTTTGCGTTAAGTTCCAATGCGTTTTTAGGTTTATTCAGTTTATTTTATGGTTGATCTTGAATTAAGTTTCAGTTTCAGGCCTTATCGTGTGATCTCTCACAATTACTTAGATGCAAACTACATGCCAAAGAATACCATTTCGTTCGATAAATCCTAACTATGAGAAGGTTAAGAGTTTTCAATCAAGCAAAACGAACTCAAACAATCAAACAATCTAATGCAGCTAATGACAAAGAAATGAAATTTTTCTTTTGAGAACACAAATCAATGAAATGCTCTTCTTCTCATTAACTATTGAATGCAAAAGACATTAGTTTGATTTCTTTTTCAATGGCATCGTGCACTTATGATGAATTTTGAGAGACAACAACACCGAGTAAAGAGAAATAAAATCACTCAATGAAAAGCAGAACAAGCGTGAAAAGAGCCGATTGAACCCAAGCAACCGTGATCTGTGTCTGGGTAGTGAAACAATCCAAGGACTGGTCCAACGACAATCACCTCAAACAAACAAGCAAAGAAAGCGAAAAGAGGAAGGCTTTCACAATAGCAAAGGCAAGTAGCAACGAACTTTTGTGAACAAGTGAATAAAGCAAGGTCAATCTAGTGAAAACGGGATGATGGCACTAGGTCATGGGACACAAAAACGAAATTCATCCGACAAGACTTCGCAAGCAAGTGTTTCACAATTCAAACAATAAATATCAAGTCATAAACCAAGTAGAAAGAGCTGGAGATAGTCAAACCAACAGGCTCAGGAGGCAAAATTGAAACAAATTCAATTTTACAGGATCAGCGCAGGTAGCGCTCAGCAACAATGCGCTGACAAAAGGTCACGCGTAGCAACTAGGCACTGTCAGCGCGGAAGGACACGACTTAAGCGCGCTGGTTCGATTTCAGAACCGTCGCGACTGTTTTACGTACAAGCGCGATGACAACAGGGTTAAAGAAATAGCTATGCGCTGTCAGCGCAACTGTTTTGATATAAACCGCGCTGAGGCTAAAAAAGAGGCAGAATCAAGCCAAAAACTCCCAAACCAAGGCCAAAACTCTTTAAACAATTTATACACCTCCCAGACTGAACCAGGAAGTCTAAAAGCAGAGAACTAATCCCCAATTTTGAAAAGAGAGAACAATCAAACTCAAACACAAAAATGAACAAAAAGAGACAAAGGCTAGCTCCCCAGCGGAGTCGCCAAATTGTTGGAGAGGTAAATCCCCTCTACGGATAGAGGCGATCCCTACTAGCCCAGAATGGGTCTAGCAACAATCAATCAATGCTACTGTGCAAGTTCCTAATTGCAAATAAAAGAGAGGCAATGAACACCTACTTGGATTCCAACGCTATTGTTTGATGAAGAGATGCCGCTCTCGCTCCTTCGCTCTGGCCGGTCACGATCCTCCACAATCTCCGTGAATAGATACCTGCACACACGAAGAGAAAGACAAACACAAGCGTGAAATATAATAAAAGCAATTATACATCAGTTAGAAAGGATGTAATTCACATTAACCATTAGAAAGACAAATGAGAATGGAACCATAACAGTAGTCATCTATTATTAATCAATAACAGAGAAAGGTACAACCAAAGTTCTGACGCTGAGTCCTTCTCTAGAGGGTCCAGCCAGCAAGTCTCTTAAGCATTCATCCTTGGAGGTAGATTCTCCCAAAACAAAGATCTCTCTCACACAAGCAATACTCACAACCTTCCTTAAGCTTCCTCTAGCAAAACCACACTTGTCACACCAACTACCTACTAGCAGCAGCAATCCAAGCACTATGAATTCCACACTATCCAAAACTAGCTGCTCATGGCAATGGTGGAGGTTTAAATAGGAGAAGGAGTCTCCATGAATGGTGGAAGGATAAGCTTATCTTCAAGGAAGGTGGTTCCAAATGATGAACAGACATGCCATAGAAGGGAGGGCGATACTCACAAGGCTAACAACCAGGTCTGGAGTTATCTGGAAGGCTGGCTGTTAGAACAAATTCGCCCAAACTGGATCAGCGCGGGTGTAACACTGAACTGGAGCACTGACAGCGCATCATAATAACGGAGAAGGTTGTGTCAGCGCGGCTTAATACTTTCATAGTATGCGCTGGCTCATTAAATTCGACCAACGCGGAAAACCCGTGTGCTTCCGCGCTGGCAGCGCATCAGTTACACTATCAGCCGTCAATCAACACGGTTATTTTAATAACAGTCGCGCTGATGAAATAAACTTTGGCAAAGTGGGTCATTTGGCCAGTTTAGAGAGCATGAGCATGGTGCATTTGATTTCATGACACAGTAGGGAGACTGACAAGGAGACAGTGACAATTTACTGCGTAACAGGAAGCTTAGGGCCACCAGGAGAGGAGGTCAAGCCTAGATCAGCTGGAGATCAATTGTAGAGCTTGAAGAGCCATTTTTGGGGTTTTCGGGTCTTCTGAATCCAATGGAGTATTTTTCAAAGCCATTCGAGCACTATAGGTTCATGCAATTAGAAAATTGACCATTAATCCAAAGAGGACCTAACCATTGAAGCATGTCCAAGGAGATGTAGCCCAGGAAGGGTGAACTCCTTTATCGTCTTGTTGTCATGAGTTTGCTGTATACTTGTTTGCTGGCTCTCAACCAGGGGAAACCCATCCAAGGGGAAAACCCGCCTACTTCAAATGAGATACAAAGACCCAAACCCTAGACCAAGTCCTTCTCCTAGTACAAAGTCATCCCTTCCTCAAGTCCTTCCTTGTTTCTGCAACAACCAACTTCAATATTGCAACTTTGACCTGTCGGCTTCAATACTGCAACTCATCTTGTGACTTTGACCCTACAATTTCAGACTTGCAGCTTCCTTAGAAACCCCAAACCAACCTCCTCCTAATACCTTCATAGCGCAAGAAAAATATCCCAAGGTCAACGAGGTCATAAAGGGCTTTTTCCCTTGCAACTACAAGATTCTGCGCTTTGTCCTATTGCAACTCGGACTTGTAACTTCATCCCCCTACATCACCAGAAACCCTAAAAATTTGCACGTTTGAGAGACACAGAGCCCAAAACAAATATTTTTCATCCTTCTTCTCGTAGACCTTCATTCTTCTTCTTCCTCCTTCCTAGCTTCAGATTTAACTCTTTCTTGTTAGATCGAACTTATGTGTGAGTGAGTCTCAAATGAGGTTGAACTACTTCTTTATGTAGCCTTCTCAAGGGGTCGAATTCCCTGCTTTAGGCCGACTTCATGTTCTCAAGGCTGACTTGTACTTTGGAGCTTCCAGGTATTTTTAGATTAAAAAATAATTCTTTTTACAAATATATTTTGTCCGAAAGGGTCTTATAAACATGATGTTGACTCCTTTGACTCAGAACAATAAATCCTAAGACCTAACAAACCCTAGAAGCATGAAGAACATGCTTTTACCTAGAAGACCATCAATAATGAGAATTTAACCCATGCTTTAATAATAATAAAAGATATTTTCTTTTCTTCTTTGTTACATATGATACATATTGAAATGAGTACAATAGTTATGAAGACCAAAACTAGTTGCATTTCTCAACACTCCCTCTTAATTAGGGAGGTATTCATATTTGTACAACAAATACAACATCCTACCTCAAACTGAAGAGTTCTCACAAGAGTCAGATTGATAAGCAATACTATATGAATCATCATTACAACCAACATTGCCCCTCAGGCCTAACTGGACAATCTCTACTTTAGTCAAGAGAAACATGCTGTGATGCTTTATGTGTGATACTGTACTACCTCTACAAGGTACATACCCCATCTAAATCTCTAAAAACTATGTTATTTTAGGACTATTCTTATCTTGGATCTCCAATCTCGAGTCCTTAAATAATACCAATCCTCTTCAACCACTCCTCTTGGATACCTGTCACATCCTAAAAGAGTGTCAGTACCTTTCCTTTCTTGGGTGTTTTATCCTCAAGAAAACCAAAAATGCTTATCCAATCCTCTGTCATTCTCTCTTCATCACCTGAAGAGGAGAATACATATGTGATGTCCAACATCACTCCCTCTCAACCAGAGAGGACATTCCTATTCTCCTTTAATATTAAGAATAAAACCTTGCTCCTATACAAGGAGACTCCTTTACTCCCTCTCAAAATCAAAGGAGATCTAGAATTCCTTTCTATTTTGGAAGTCATCATCACAAGCCTTACAATTTGTCTTCATAAGAGTATCAACTACCAGTTCTTCATAGCTTCATGAATCCCTTTTTCCTCTGCATCATCAAGATTTATTTCTTTCAAGGTATCATAGAGCTACCTTCTCTCTTCAATCTTGTAACAGGTTCTAGACCAATCTTCTTGCTTATCACTTTCTCCTTTGATATGAAGGCATTAAATTGATCCTTCCCAAACTTCAAGCTGACCATAGCTTCTTCTTGAAAGTGATCTTCCTTTGACCTCCAGGTTATCTCGCACTACTAGATTTTAATCCCAAGATATCTATATCTTGACTTTACACTTGTCAGGTGCCAAATATCGAGCTTCCCTCAATATCCTTCATCCATACAATTGAACCAAATAACCAACAATAATTAAAATCAGACTTACCTCATCATGATGACCTTCTCATTCCATCAACATCCTCATGGTCCATATCCATATGAATCTTCTTTCCAGCATCAGAGTGCCCAAGGATCAAACTTGATTACCAAGTTATAACTTTTCTTCTGGAGACTATATTTGATGTTAATCATTATTACATATATTCTAGAGAAAGTCTTAAATTCTTTATAGATCATTAGGTAAGTCAAATCCTATTCTTTTCAAGCATCATATATGCATATACCTAAGCATATTTTATGACCAACTTTTTCTCCACAAGATTCTATACATACGAATCTTATCCAAAGCCTTATATCCAACATGGAATCCTATGCTTTCATTCGTTCATCCAACTATCCATATATCTCACAAAGAACATGCGTCTTGAACCATTGCAGTCATTCATCCCTTTACCAATATTGATTTCACATTACATGGAATGTATACTAACCTTTGTCATAGTGCTTCTTCCAAGAACCTTTCATAATTATGGTTCTTCCAGGATCATGATGATCCATCTAAGAAATATGACTTCCTCTAACATAATGTTAGATAATGCCTGGATGATCAACATGAAAAATGGTTTATTTATCCATCAATCTAGATGATCTCAACAAAGAAACTTAATCATGTAAATTCTAGACATGCTACTATCATATGCTTCTTTTTATGATGCCATGCAAAGCATACTATCCTAAAAGAAAAATTAATCCTTATAAAGAACCTGAAAATCAATGAACCTTCTTCAGTAGTAAATATCCTTTACTTCTTCCTTCTTAGGTTTTCTAACTGCTTCAACTACATGAGCTTCACTTCTTTTTTTTCTCTTATTGTTTTGTTGTCTTGGAAAGTCCCTCTTAAAGTGTCTAAATTCATTGCACTTGAAGCATTGAACCTTGGAAATGTCTTTCTTCTTACCAAACTTTCCCTTCTTCAGCTTCTTGACTCGAGCAAGAAAGGCTTGATATTGCTCATCTGATCCAATATCATCCTTGACCTTGATCCTTGATTCTTCCAGTATGCACTATGCCCACAACTCATCGAAGGGAGTTGAATCCTTCTTGGAGTATATGATAGTTGAAAAGCTACTCCATTCTAGTGGAAATGTCTTTAGTACACAATTGGTTACTTCAGAATCAGTAATTGGTTCCCCAAGTCCTTGTAGATGGTCTCTTAGTTGAAAGACTCTCATAATAAAGGATGCCACATCCTCATCCTTTGATATCTTTATTCTATTCAAATTGTTCCTCAATGACATATTTTGTCCGGTTGTACTTACTGAGTATAAATACACTAACTTGTCATACATAGCCTTGGAAGTATTCAAATTTACAATGAATGTAAAAAGAGAATCTTTCATGGATTCCACTATGATCCTTTATGCCCTTACTTCCCCTTTCTTATATTTTTCTAGTTCTTGTGTCTTATCTTTCTTAGGTTTAGTAATTCCCCAGTAATATATTCCATTACTTCTTGTTCTATGAGTATCAATTCAATTCTTTTCTTCCATGCTAGATAGTTTGATGCCTCCATGAGCTTATTGCTCTCCTTGCAGAAAGAACCCATATGACTTGAAGATTCAAACATGGTGTAATAATGTGACACTTAAGTTGATGGCTAAGATTGATGATGTATTAAACCTTCTTGATGCCTTTAAGATCCTTGAAGAGTCTTCAACAATGTATTTGAAAGATATTTCTTGGGATTCTTCCAACAACAACTTCCAAGATCCTTGATTCCTTCTAAATAAATCTTCTTCTAGAGAGAGAGAGAGATCAAAACTATTCTTGAGGTCTTCTTTTCATATCTTCCTTTGATGAGAGCTTGACTTAGATTTGATCTCCTTGTAGAAACTCTCCTTCCTTGAGTCTTTTCTCAAATGTTTCTTCTTGACAATCAAATTATTCTTGAAGATATTCCTTTTACCTTCCCCTTGACTAGTAACTCCTAGTGTCCTTCCAACTTCCTTCCTTGTTCACCTTAGCTCTGATACCATGTTGGAAAATGGATAATGGCAGTTATTAATCTTATTTATCTTCTTTGTGTTCTTTAGTTAGATATTTTCACCAAACATTATTAAGAAGAATAATAACAACAATAGAGGACACAAATATTACGTTCTTAGTTAGGGAAAAACCCCTGTAAGGGGAAAACTCAGAAACTCTTCTCTTCTTAGAATCTGCTTCAAATGAGATACACAGACCCAAACCCTAGACCAATTCCTTCTCCTAGCACTAAGTCAACCCTTCCTCAAGTCTTTCCTTGATTCTACACCAACCAACTTCAATACTGCAGCTTCAAATTTCCAGCATTCAATACCGCAACTCATTTTGCACTTTCAAACCTGCAATTTCAAACTTGCAACTTCCTCAAAAACCCTAAACCAACCTCCTAATACCTTCCCAGAGAAATAAAACTCTCCCAAGGTCAATGAGGTCAATATAGGGCTTTCTCCTTTCTAGCTACAATATTCTGCACTTCGTCCCACTGTAACTCGGACCTGCAACTTCGGCCTCCTTCTGTAGCACCAAAAACCCTAGAACTTCACACGTGTGAGAGAGATAGAGCCCAAAACAAAGATTTTTCGTCCTTTTCCTCCCAGACCTTTGCTCTTCTTCTTCCTACTTCCTAGCTTCAGATCAAAAATCCTTCTTGATAGATCAAACTTGTGTGAGTGAGTCTCAAATAAGGTCGAACTACTTGTTTATATATCCTTCTCAAGGACCAAATTCCCTCCTTTAGGCCAACTTGATGTTCCTAGGGCCGAATTGTACTTTGGAACTTCCATGACTTTCTAGACTAAAAAATAATTCTTTTTACAAATATATTTTCCCGAAAGGGTCTTATAAACATGATGTTGACTCCTTTGACTCAAGACAACAAATCCTAAGACCTAACAAACCTTATAAGCATGAACAATATGATTTTACCTAGAAGACCATCAATAATGAGCATGAATCCATGCTTTAATAATAATAATTTTTCTTTTCTTTTCTTGTTTGTTACAAAGGATAAATGTTGAAATGAGTACAATAATTATGAAGATTGAAACTAGTTATATTTCTCAACATATACTTCCTTTTCTTTGGATGCACCAATATAACTTTCTTCACTTTCTTCAGGAATCATCGTAAGTAAGTTTCCATATATGATTACAGCTAGAGCTGTGAGAATATGCCTTCAGGGTCAAATCCTTGGATGGGATATGTTTCAATTAAATTTAAAAAATTCAACAACTTATAGAATTCTGCTAGAAGAAAAAATTTCTTACCGTAATCTCTCTAATGATAAAATGTAAGGAGATGAAATACTTTTTCATTTTTCTTTTATATAGAATTAATTATGGGTGGTAATGTTGGTAGAATTAAGCAACATTGTATCTATCGAGCAAGAACTTAGGGAGTAAGAAGAAATTGTCTTGAAATACATAAATTCTAACAAGAGTATGGTCTTCCCTTTCCTCATGTATTCCCTTTCCCCATAGGAAATTCTATGCTTTAGTAGAATTACTTGGGGGCTCTCGCTCTATCAACATATAATTGGCTTCTTTGACAAATAAATATTGAATTTGATAAAAATGAAATGGAGCCTTATGTTTTCATAGTATGGGATACCATAATTGTGTTGGCTCCACATATGGATTTATATTACTTTTATGTGGTAATCTATGAAAAGTATGGCATGAAATGGGAGCCATAACTAGATAAGTAGTCATGAAAAAACTTAGAGTCTTAAGCAAATTTACTAACTGAAAAGAAATCTAATTGGAGATGACCTTCACCCATTTGAAGATGCCATCTCTCTTGCAAGAATTATACAACACATAAAAAACTAACTTGGGAACAATTGATGTTGTTTCTCATCCATTAGTCACACAAATAGGCAAGAGAAATCTCTGTATCAACAAATATACATATATTAAAAAAGATATGTTGGTAAAGACTTGTGCCGAGTGTGTCAACAATTCGTGGATGATATTCATTTCACTACCTTGAGAATTTAGAAAAGCATCGGCTTCAGACACCTTGAGATTCCTAGTGGGCTTTGATAGCTTAAATATTTTCCTGAAGACCTTGGGAATTAGGGAAATTTGACTCTTATTGATGTCTAGCTTGATAGTTCTGGTCTTCGAGTCAAAGTGCCTAGCATATAGATAAACCACTTCTATGAAGTTGAACACTTCATGAACAAATGCAAGGTTTGCTAGTCCCATGGTACAATTTTTATTTTTTTGTCTTTCTTCGAGGGCTAGATTAGTGAACACTCTTATCTTGATGGGTGAGTGAAGTAGATGTGTCCCTAGAAATTGCCTCCTTTCTTTTGGTAGCCATCTATTCGAAGTACTTAGAGATGCACGAAATATCAATGAAGATTTAGTGGACCTTAGCTATTAAATCCTTGTTATTTGGTGTAATTCATAGGATGTTACCTTAGTTCATACCAATTTTGTTGGTCCAAGTGAAACAATAATTAGAATTTAATGCTTATGGATTCTCTCTACATGACGTGATGGGGAGTAATACACATAGTATTATATCAAGCACTTGAGGAGTGATTCACATAGTACTATATTAAGCACTTCCTTTTCCTTGAGGATCAAAATTTTCCCAATGAACTTTAATTTAACCTCAAGACGAGATAATAGCAGATTTACTTAAATGATGGAAGTAAAGTCAGTGAGGTGGCCTCTTAATGTTCCATGTACGACGAATTTCCAAGCATGGGAATCAATGTATGTAGAAGCAATGGGTGTGTGGAAGGGTACAATGTGCAAAAGACAAGGATGTGAAAAGCAAAAGATCT
Organism: Pinus tabuliformis; assembly: GCA_031772625.1. Taxonomy (NCBI): domain Eukaryota; kingdom Viridiplantae; phylum Streptophyta; class Pinopsida; order Pinales; family Pinaceae; genus Pinus; species Pinus tabuliformis. The sequence goes on from CM062811.1 coordinate 899,739,948, forward strand.
ACAAAGATTTGATTTTGTGGGGGGATATATGGAGTGCAGTGTGGAGTGAAAACTTGTGCGAGGTTTCTCCACAAAGGTCCACAAGAAAAATGACTAAGTATAGAGCTTCATTATAATGCATTAAAATTAGATCAAAATTTGGCTCCTAGAGTAGATAATGTGTTATGAAACCAGCTCACAAAAAGATAGAAAAGAAAGATGAACGCCTTAGAAATAAGCCTCTTCGAGGGGGAAACCTCCTTTACATTACACAAATGAACAATTCTTTGATGATACAAGTGAACAAACTTCTTTTCTATATATAAGAGTCTAAGGGGTCATAATGTAATCAGAGCCGACATAATAATAATAATGTAAGGGCACAATAATAACAATAGTGGGCTTCTATGGGGCACAATAATAACAATATGGGGACTACATGGGCACAACAATATAATAAGGGGGTTGTACTAATAACAATAAGGGGTTACACTAGTAGTATAGGGACCTAAGATGCCCCTCTCCTTCAAAAAGTGTTGTCCTCAACCCTTGAGTAGTTCTTGATGCTCCTATATAAAATTCTTGTCCTCCCATGTGGTATCTTCAGCGGGTAAGTTCTTCCTTGATGAGATACTCTGAAATTGATCATTTTCATAGCTGTCGGGTTATTGTTTCTGTGACTTCTCCAGGCTCCAATATGATTTTTCCTTCCTCGTCAAGTTCTGGCAATATTGTTTGAACTGAGATCTTCTGCAACTTTTGAATGAGTGGCCATACTTCTTCGTCCTTCTTCCATTCATACCTTGTTCATTTATCCAATCTGGTTGGATAATAGAAATGGTGCACAACAATGCTTCCACATCCTCATCCTTTCTTGAGAGTGCATCTGCCACAACATTTTGCTTCCCTTTTTTGTAGATGATTTCAAAGTAATAACCCAACATCTTTGTGACACATTTTTTTTGCTCTTCAGAGGATAATCTTTGTTCTAAAAAGTATCTGATACTATCATCATCCATTTTTACCTTGAAGTGTCTTCCCATTAGGTAAGGTCACCATTTCTTAAGTGCATGTAGTATTGCCAACATTTCCTTCTCATAAATAGCTTTCTTGAGGGACATTTGTTTGTATGTATGTAACCATAAAAATACCCAATCGCCTACATCAAAAATTATTTCATTGCGATGTTGATCTGCTTGTTGTTTCATTCGATTTTGCGCCAAATTGGCGTTATCCTTTAAAAGTTGGAGAACTTATTGTTGATGCTCGATGTGATCTTTCACTACTTGAATATTTTTCTTCTTGATATGTCCTTCTATATTGAGAGGAGTGGTAATTTCTTCCAGTGCATTACAAGATATGGTCAGATTCATTTCTTGATGCTCTATGTGATCTTTCACTTCTTGAACATTTTTCTTCTTGATATGTCCTTCTATCTTGATAGTTTGAGGAGTGGTAATTCCGGCCATTGCATTACAAGATATGGTCGGATTCATTTCTTCTTTCTTGATGTGGTCTTTCACTTCTTGAAACTTTTTCTTCTTGATATGTCCTTCTATCTTAAGAGTTTGAGGAGTAGTATTTATTTCCAATGCTTTACAAGATGTGGTCGGATTCATTTCTTCTTTCTCTAGGGTTGGTTCTTGGTGTATATACTCTTCTTTTGACGTTTCTTGATCCTTTTCTTCCTCCTCTCCAAAATCAATGTAAAATAATTTCTTCTTAGCACACTTATGAACTTTAATGTATTTTTTATCACAATTGTAATGAAGCCCTTTTTCTCTTTTTTCTTCCAATTGTTGTGATGTAACCCTTGTAGGTTGTGGAAGGCTAGGAGAAATAACACTTCCATATTTATAGTTGTGAGGGGTAGGCTTCCTTGTTTCCGTAATTTTTCCTTCCACTTTGTAACAAATCCCTTTTGCTATTTTTTCTTCCAATTGTTGTGGTGTTGCTCTAAAGAAGGTGTTGCTCTTTGTATCCTCATAATGTGCTATAATTTCCTCCGTGAAATTTGACCACGTAACAAGTGGTTTACGAGAACAAAGCCCTTTATACCATAAAAATTGATCTTGTTCTAAATATGAAGATGAAATACATACCTTTTGTAACAAAGGAACACCATGTAGATCAAAATATTTCTCCATCTGTAGTATCCAATTTATCAGATCCTTGCCATCAAACTTCCTCATCTCGATTTTCCTTGATTTTAGGAGCTCGATCTTGAAACCACTGTAACTTTGTAATTTCAGATCTCCAAGTTTTGAAATTTCTTCCTGCGGTAGACCTCTGAGTTATCTTTCTAACCCTACAAGTCTGATCAGAATTTGATCATCCAAGAAAGAGTTATGCGAAATGTCCCAAGGTGACCTGGTTATAGACTAGTTTAGTAGAGCGAAATTACACGTGTCACGTCTCACTATTTCGACCTCAGTACCTGAAACTAATATACAAAAAACTATAGGAAGTCCTATTTCTAAAAATTCTTACGAAAATTCAATCTAATGCTTAGAGAGAAAGTTATGACAATTTCCCCAAGGTGACCTGTTTGGAATGTAATTCGGGGGTCTGCAAAAACCCTAACTTACTTAGATTATATCTCTGAAAATATAGTGAGATAGGATCTGAAATTCGGAGACGAGGTTCAGAATGATTTCTTCTCAAATGGGTTTTTTTTTTAGCTTCTGAAAGTTCGTAGAGAAAGCGTTATAGCGAACATTCCACAATGACCTGTTTTAGATGAAAGTCTGGAGCTTGCAAAAACTCTAACTTCCTCAGATCATATATCTGAAAATAAAGTAAGACAGGATACGAAATTTGGTCACGAGGTTATGCACGATTTCGTCTCAAATGGGTTTTTTTTTGCATCTGAAACGTCGCAGAAAAAAGTTATAGTGAACATTCCACGATGACCTGTTTGGAGCAGCGAAACCCTAGAATCCAAAGCTCTGATACCAAATTTTATGAAACAGCTCACAAAAAGATAGAAAAGAAAGATGAACGCCTTAGAAATAAGCCTCTTCGAGGGGGCAACCTCCTTTACATCACACAAATGAACAATTCTTTGATGATACAAGTGAAAAGACTTCCTTTCTATATATAGGAGTCTAAGGGGTCATAATATAATCAGAACCGACATAACAATAATAATGTAAGGGCAGAATAATAACAACAGTGGGCTTCTATGGGGCACAATAATAACAATATGGGGAATGCATGTGCACAACAATATAATAAGGAGGTTGTACTAATAACAATAAGAGGTTACACTAGTAGTATAGGGACCTAACATAATGACTCGCTGTAGGTTACCAAAAACCTAAAACATGATTACTACCCTTTACCATGGGCTATGTAGTCAATATATACAGGTAGATGAAACAATATTGAAGTTATATATGTACAAGGTTATAAAATTATATGTAAAAAGAGGTATTTGAAGATTCCTAGACAAATAAATACTTGATATGATGCCTGTTAACAAGCAATATCAATTTCTAACCATCCATTCTTTTAAAAATATATGAATTACAACCATTGATTTTATTTGTAATATATAGTCCAATCCATAAAGAATTGAACATCTTTTTCATTTAAGACTTCTCTTTAGATTTATTCCATAATAGTACTAATTGGCCTCTTGAAATATTTTATGCGTTGCTCACTTATTGAAACTTCTGGTCAGGGCTTTCTGTCTCCCTTGAATCCTTCTAAAAGCTTGTTCTCTTTGTTCTTCTAGTTGCATTAGCTGATGAGGTATGATTTGCATAGGTCTGTTTTCGTTTTCATCTTGTACCTATTTTGCTATAGTCAATGCATAATATTTGTATGTACATGTAACCTTGAATTCTTTCCATATACCAGAAGAAATGGTATTTGACCAGTGCTTACTTTTGGAGTGACTCTGTAAGCCCATAAATCATTCAACAGTTTCATGTCCCAATTCTTATAATTTTCTGCCATTGTTTTCTTTAAGATATTATCCAAAATCTTATTTATTGATTTGGTAAGGCCATTACATTGTGGATGATAATTAGAAAATTGTCCTATAAGTATCCCATGTTTTTGCTTGCTTCAAGGCTGCTAATTCTGGCCACTTAGTAAATACTATGTTTTCATTATGATTTAAGCATGACCAAAGATTGAGTCGAGATTAATTGGACCAATAACATTCAATCCCCAATGGGTGAAAGGAGTAGCAAATAAAATAGTCTTAAAAAAATCTTAGTCTTTCTTTGCTTTCTTGAGAACTTCTGACATTGAAGGCATTTCCTTATATACACGTGTATATCTCTAAAACGTGTGGGCCAACATAACCCAACTATAATAATTTTGAGTTGTTACAATAGGAGAAAAAATCCCTCCACATATAACTTCATGCATTTCTCTAATAACCTCCAAGCGTTTTATTTGAGGGAGGCATATTCATTGTGATTTTTTATGAATAAGGTTCTTGATATCAATATATAAGAGTTTTATTTCATCTTGAGGGATTTTATTTCTTTGCTTGTCATTCCATTTTGGAATTATCTTGATCTCAAGTAAAATAGAACATCCTTATACCAATAAGATGTTTGTGTTATATAATCTTGAACTTCCTCATTAAAAGACTCAATGTTTATGGCTTCAATCCCTCCAATTAATTTACAGATCCTTGTCCCTTTATAAAATTTAGGGGTTTTATTTCAACATAATATTCTTGTATTTTGGACAACTAGTTAACCCATTTCACATCACTCAATTGTTGTGTTATCATCATTTTAATAGGTGTATATAAGGTACATAAGCTATCACATGTGATGTCAAAATATACCTTCTGAAAGATGCAATAGATTTAACTAGAGCATAAGCTTGTTTTTCAATTAAATAATACTTCAAATCATGTTCTTGTAATGAATAAATCATGAAAGAAATAGGATTTTATTCTTTCATATCCATTATTTGGGTCATAATGGTAGTGATATTCTCATTAGATATGGAAGTGTACATGACAAACTCTTTTGTAAAGTCAGGACTGATTAAAATAAGAGTTGAGGATATTGACTTTACGTCTTCAAAGGATTTTTGAGCTTGTTATGTCCATTCAAACTTAAAATCCTTCTTCAATAACTTGTTTATAGGCTTAAAAATATATGCATAGTCTAGAACAAAGTGTTTTATAAAATTTATTTTTGCAAAAACGATTGGATTGCTTTTGTTGTATTTGGAGGCATTAAATCACCTATTAATTTGACTATTCTAGGATCTAGATAGATTCCCTTTTAGCTCACTATATGGTAGATCAATCATCCCTTTGATACTGCGAATAAACATTTCTTGGGGTTAAGGGACACTCCATATTGGATGCACGTTTCAAAAATCTGTTGCGAGTGAGCTCATTGGGATGTTCTAAGCTTGGGGTACATAGTTAAGTCATCCTAATAGTCATCCATGATTTTACTAATCATTTATTTGAATGTGTAATCCACGCCTCTTTGAAATTTTGCCTCAAAATTCTTCTATCTAAATGGAATTCAAGCAAAGGCATGTTCCCCATGGTGTGATAAATATAATATTGTGTTTATGCTATCCACCACTATATGATTATATCCTTAAAATCCATATAGCATTGCCATTATTGTCAATCCAGTAACATGTTGCAATAGTCTCTCCATTTTTGGAAGAGGATAATTGTTTTTGAGTGAAGCTTTATTAAGATCACAAAAATCAATACATAACCTTATTTCACTATTTTCCTTTGTAACAACAAATGGATTTGCAATCCATTTAGAATTACTAATTGGAAAAATGATTCTATCTTTTTCCATCTTTTTAATTTCCATTTTGTAAAAGGCTTCAACTTGGGATTGATTGTTAGTGGATTTGCCTTACAACTTAGCTCCTCCCTTTGAAGAAATGGCATGTTGGATGATCTTCTTATCATATTCCTTTAGATCATGATATGTACATGTAAAAACATTCTAGAATCTTTTGAATAAGGTGATGTATTCATCAACCTCATGTTAAGAACATGTTGTCCCGGTATTCAACCATTTCGGTGCTTAAGGATTTTCAATATTCACCATTTTGAATTCTTGAATTTTATTATTTGACAGTTCTGATAATTGGAACATCTTGATTTGATCATTCCAGTTGAAAATTTATTCAAGCGACTCTAGAACTTTAAGTTTTTTAGACAATTCTTCACTCTCCTCGCCTTCCTGAATAATAAATTCTATGGTATGTTGTTTATTACCAAAAACTTACCATTTTTCTTGATTATCATGAATAGAAGTGTGAAACAAGATCTCAACTTTGAATTATCATTTTATCTAGAATTAAGCGAAGAAGTTTCTACTTCTAAATAATCAACATTTTGATTATATTCCCTTGGGTCAAAAAATATTTCGAAGGGATTGAAATTTTGTAGTAACTTCCAAATTCTCTCTACATAAGATTTCAATTTATTTTTATTGATATTGTACTTCTTGCAGACTTGATTAATTATGAGCTCCGAATCTCTAAAAATAACAATGTTTTTGATCCCCTTTTGTTGGGAAAGAAGTAGCCCTTGAACCGATGCTTCATATTCTGCTTCATTACTTGAACATGCAAACTATAAATGAAAAACATGTGGGAAACACTATCCCTTTGGGCTTTCAAATATTAGGCCAACTCCTAATCCTATATTTGACAAAGCTCCATTGAAAGAAGAATTTCCATTTACTTTGATATACATTTACACTAGTATTATCTACAATATTTACATCATTTAATATGGCATAATTTCCATGACCATTATCAATGTAAGTGATTGTCCCATCAATCTACTTTTTCTCAAAAAAGACATGATTCCTCAATTCTCTCGATATTCTTATTATGTGACCATCTTTATTTGGAAGCATCATACAACTTCCATCATTCATCATATATCCTCTTAGAGGAAAACTCCATTCTCTTCCTAAGGCTACTCCATATGAAACATGAAAGTTCACCACTATTATGATGAAGATAGTTGTAATATTTGGTGTTGAACCTATGGAAACACAAAATATTTAATTTTTCCATAAGTTGTTACTCTTCTTGAATCAATAGCACAAATTATTTCTATGGTCTCATAATACTTATTGCAATCTAAACCTATTTCTTTCATAATGTAGAGTGACATGATATTATTGGTTGCACCACTATCTACCAAAAAATTATGCAATAAGAACTCTAAAGTTTCCAATTGTATATAGAAAGGAGGCACTTTATCTTGAGGCTTAACAAGAGGGGAAATATTATTTTTCTGATGACATATAACAACTGCCACTACTCTTGTATTGGATGGATCCCCATCTATAACAACTTTGAAAATATCCTCTATTTGTTGAGGAATATTTATTACTTCTGAAAATAGTACAAAAATTTGGAGTTTACATAAGTAATCCATGATATTATAAGACATTTTAATTGGAGTGACTAGATTATTGGTCTTGATTTGGGCTGGTCCAGATTCTCTTGTTGTGTATTTATTTGTGTTGCTATTTCTCCTTGATTACTTGTATCGGTATGTTGAGCTAGTCCTTTCGCTTAACTTGTCTTACTCAAATGAGCCCTTGTCTGAATAATATTGTCTTGCTCCATGACCTCTTGAATTTCTTGTATAATCTCTTCTTCTAATGAGAATAGTTGGACGTCTCTAATTTCTGTCGATTTTAAGGTGGTCAAATTCTCATTTGTAAGAAGTTTAGGTGAATCTTCTTCTTCTTCCATCACTAGGGTAATTGGATTTTGAAATATTGGTGGCCTTTGTCCCCTTGGATATACATTGTTAACATTTTGACCTTGATCATGTCTTTTTTTGAAACCATATGTTGGTGCTCTAACATTTTCTTGCGGTTAAGGCCTCTACTCATCCCCTCTTCATAGCATTATTATTTCATTATGCATATATTTGATTGTTCTACTCATCTGAGAAATTTATGAATTATTTGAGGGAGATGGTTTGTTTGCTATAGGGACCTTCCACACATTGGGAGGAATCCCACAAAAAAATCCTCTTCCAACTACTGTATCTTAATTACTTCATTTTGGTGTTGTTTTTTTTGCTTTTGATATCTTTAAGGAAGACACTTCTCTTTGTACTTTTCCCAGAATGATTTCTATATTAGCATTAACTTCTAGCACATGTTCCTCCATCTCTTATGTTCTTCTCATAGCTTTTTGTAATTTATTGATATGTGTAAATAATATCGTATACTTGACATTTGCAGGACTTTCGTTTTTATAACAACTGAATACAATTGGGTCATTAGGGTGAGTATCTTGTGATATCTACTATTAAATAGTTTGAGATTAAAATATCTCATATTTTCATTATTTTCTTGATGAATTTAAGAGAATTGTGTAAGAAAGGTATGGTATGCAACATGCTAGGTATACATTCCTATGAAGGATTCTTCTATATAATCAAAATAAGTAATTGAGGTAGTAAGCAGGGAAATATACCAATTATAAGAAGGTCCTATTAAAGTTTGAAGAAATACTCTAACCATAACATATTCATGTATAATTCCTTGGATATCACAAATGGCCAAGAATTGATACATATGTTTATTGGGATTCATAACACCATCCCCATTAGATACAGATAAGACTCTAGAGGGTATAGCAGGAAGTGTATGTTGATCACCTTACAAGGCAATATGACTTACCCTCAAAAGATTTCTTGGATTATCATCCTATTTTCTTTTATTTCTCTAATCATCCACCTCTATCTTTTGATTTCTTTGATTTTCAACCTCTTTCCTTTCTTCTCATATTTATTCATGATCCAACATCTTTTGTTTTCCAAGTGGAAAGAAAAGATAGACCTTTTCTTTCTCAAAGTTGTTGGAATTTTCAAGAAGCTCCTTTTTAGGCTCCTACTTAGTGGACTTTTTGGATTCTATGGATCCTCCAGCTTCAAGTTTGTATTTCAATGAAGTCACCTTTCTAGATTTCAAAGTGCAGGAAATTCCTGTTGGTCTAGAACTTGCCATGATATTTCAAGCTCTTCTCAAGTTCGTGTAGTGTTGAAGACCAAGTTATATAATTGAGGAAATATGCTTCTTTGGTCTTCCAGTCCAATGGGAAGGTGAGGTTGGACTGGATCAAGATGAGTCATCTAATGGGAAAATAATATTGACTTTTCAATCCCTAGTATGGTTGCAAAAGAATGTTGACATATTTTCCTAATAAGGAAAAAGGGTCAACCTCGTAGGTTTTGTTTCCAAAATCCCTTTACATTTTTAAAGATGTGGCGCTCCTCTTTTGATCATACTTTGATATGATTATAAATTGAATATTAGAGATCAAGCATTCAAGACATTCACATGTCAGTGGAAAATGCATTTTTCAATGTAAAGAATACAACCATAAATTATATTCTCCAAAGTTCATTCCACGTGATAATCCATAAACACATGTGAGAAAACATATTTGAAGAAAATTCAAATAGATGGAAATAGAAAGCAATGGCCCATATATTTAGAGAAATACAAAATTATATAATTCATTTGGAATCATAAGAGAGTAGGAAAACATCCAAGAAATTCCTACTTCTTATTTGGAAATTATAAATTCAAAATCACAAATGGACTTGTATATGGGCTTGAAGTCTCAGAATAAAGTTAAGTGCCTAAAGAATTTTCACAAACTCTTGTTACTTAATCGTAAAATAAAATGCATTACCCCCTAAGGACTAGGATTGGGCTCCCATAGACCAATAGAAATGATAAAAGGTACCTAGAAGAGAGAGAGAAAAACAATTAAGGATTGGCTTTAGAAAACACGCAACAATTCAATAAAGACAAATTAATCAAACATTGAGAAGAGAGTAGGGAATTTATTCAAAGGAAAATAAACACTCCCAAAATTGCAGAGGGATTATAGGTGGAATGAACTCTCTCTCCTTGATGTTGAAGAAGTGTTTATTTCTATGGCTCTAGGAAATATCTTCATCCTAACTATTTGGGAATTTACTGAGGATTAATGGGTTCTTTTAATTTTTTGTGTAGCCATTCTTCAATAAACTCTTTCATTAGAGGAATGGTGATGTCTTGATTTACTTGTAACTCAAATATTTCTTCCTCGATTTATTGTGCATCTGATTGTAGGACAACCATAGATAATTAATCCTCGTTTTCATTGACAAAAGTAACCAACCACTTCTTAATTTGAGCCTTTATAAATTTTGTTAAGTTTTCAAACTCAGAACCCAATGTTTTAATAATTTCTAATTTTTCTTTCAATATATCCTTAGGAACCATCATGGAATATTTGATCATTCTAAAGGGCCTTGAAGGTCTTCAAAAACTTTAATAGCTTTGATAAAGGTGTTACTCCTATGATCATCAATACTCGAACACTCAACAATGGTATATTGCAACATTTTTATTCCAACAGACCATGCAACATTGATTTTCTTTATGCTTTTTGGGTTCTTTGGAAGTCACTTAGAGTATTGAACTAATTTACAAAATTAGAAAACTGATTATCAACATATTGTTGATCATATAGGATATCATTCCCCATACAATCAATAAACAAACTAATCCTTTGGGATAAGTTCCTCAAATGTAATGTAATTTTCCACACTTCTTCAATAATTCTAGTCACTTATTAATGTTGGTTGTGACATATGAATAACACCATTCAATAAGTGTATTAATTTCCTAAATTTTTGGGATGTGTTGGGTGTAGCAATTTCAATATCTGGTGCTTGAATAGCCAATGGAGTCATAAACAATGGAGCAGGATTAAGAGCTTCTTCAAGCTTATTTATCCTCTTCCTGAGCTTTAAATTTTTTGTTTCTTGTTCTATGATGGACCATGCTAAATATTCACTACTAGTCTAATGTAGCTTTAGAAACCCTATGGTTCCAACTCCGAAAACACCAACCTCAGACTTCCACTGGCTAGTAATCTTCTTATTTCAAACCTTCGCCTTTTAAATTTCAATCACTTGGTTGAATTATCGTACTAGGTATTTTGTATGGTTAAGGAATGGTCTTTAAAAGTGATCGGTTCCTCAAAAACAATTTCCTCTATTATTCTATGGGTTTCACCCATACATGTTGTAACCCAATCAAGAATTTCAGTATTGTCAACCTCCATGTCATCGAGTCCTCCTACATTCTGAGACCCTCTTTTGCTAGAAATCTTAATTTTGAGTTAACAAATAATATGTGGCTTTTCCAAAGTCACTTATAAAGGTGGTTCCTCTCCACCTTCTCCACCATAGCGCCTTTCATTACTCAGTCCTCTAATATAGATAGTGTCTCTTCTCCTGTGGCTAGAAGAGGAACCCAAGCTGGCTTGTGATGTTAAAGTTGATTGAGCAGTCATAGACTCTTTTACATCTTTTTTTGATTTTCCCTCTTGTGTTGGTGCTGGTTTCCATGATCACTTGTTTAACAGGGGAGAATACTTCCTTTTCTCTAGATGGGGCAATATGAATTTCTCCTCTTTATTTATAAATCCTTGTAAATAAGTTTCCGTATATAACTACAAATAGATGTTTTGCGAATATCCCTTAAGGGTCAAATCCATAGATGGTTTTTACTTCAATTAAATTTAAAGAATCAACGACTCATAAATTTTTTCTATGAGATAATTTCTTATGGTAATATTTCCAATAGTAAAATGTAAGGAGATGAACCTTATTTCAAACAAAATTAACCATGGGAAGTATTGTCGACAATCTTTGGCAACAAAATATATATTGAGCACAAACTTATGGATTAATAAGGGTTTGTCTTGAAATCCATAAAATTAAACAAGAGTATGGTCTTCCCTTTCCCCATAGGAAAGTCTGTGCTTTAGCAGAAACCTTTTGGGGCTCTCACCATGTTAGCATATAATTGATTTCTATGACAAATCAATCTTGAATTTGATAAAAATGAAATGGAGCCTTATACTTCCATAATATGGGATACCATAATTTTATTGGATCCACACATGGATTTAGATTACTTTTATGTGGTAACCCATGAAAAATATGGCATGAAAGGAGAGCCATAACTAGATAAGCAGTTATGAATACCTTTGAGTCTTAAAAAAATTTACTAACTGAAAATAAATCTCACTGGATATGACATTCGAACAATCAAAGATGACATATCTCTTGAAGGAATAATACAACAAATACAAAAATGACCTAGGAATAGTTCACGTTGTTTCTCATCTCAATTTTCACACAAATAATTATGAGACACCTTTGTTTGGCTTAGAAAATATAAATATATCAATAAAATATATTCTGGGTGGGACTTGTGCTAAGTGTGTCAATAATTCCTGGATGATATTCATACTACCACCCTAAGAATCAATAAAGAAATTACCTTTACACTGTTGGGTTGAGTTATATTCTTTCCATGACTAGCCCATGTAGTTAACCGGGGGGTTAGAGGGGAGGGGGGGGGGGAGCCCCCCCTCTTTGCGCCGATTGCATGGCGGGGGGGTCACAGGGAGTTTGAGGGGTGCAGGTAACCGCCCTCTATGAGGTTTGGGGCAGCACCCTAGAAAATTTTGCAGCAAGGAATTTGAAGAATTCTAGAAGAAGTGTGGTATAGCACGACAAAATACTACTCCATACACACTTGAGAAAAATGGAGTTGCAGAAAGAATGAAAAAGATGTTGATCGAAAGGGCAAGAATCATGCTCAGTGGTGCTGGGTTAGGACAAGAATTCTGGGTAGAGGCGGTGGAGACAACATGTTACTTGGTCAACAGATCACCTTCATTAGCGTGGAGGATAAGACTCCACAAGAGGTATGGACTGGTAAGAAACCCTCTCTTTCACATCTGAAGGTATTTGGATGTGATGCATATGTACATGTTCCAAAGGAGAAAAGAACCAAGTTGGATAGTAAATCTGAAAAGTGCACCTTTATTGGGTATAAGGATGGTTTAAAGAGTTATAAGCTTTGGAACCCAGTGACAAGGAAGGTTGTGTACAGCTGAGATGTGGTGTTTAGAGAGGTGAAAGATGTTATTAAACATGAAGTCCAACCAAAGTAACCTGAGAATATAGAGTTTGAGCTTAAAGAGGAAGAATCAGACTCTACAGTAGAGGAGGAATCAGAAGATGAAGAGCCACAAACTCCGGGTGTGAGAAGATCAGTTCGAGAAAGAAGGCATCCGGAAATGTATAGTCCATCTGATTTCTGTTCAAATTTTGCTTTATCTGTTATTGATGATGATCCCAGAACTATGAAGGAAGCAGTAGATTCAGAGGATGGAAAACTCTAGAAAGAGGCCATGGTTGATGAAATGGCATCTTTGCACAAAAATGAGGCGTGGGATCTGGTGGAGTTGCCGGCGGGAAGGAAACCCATTGGCGGCAAATGGGTGTTCAAGAAGAAGACAAATACAGAAGGAAAGGTGGAGAAATACATAGCTCAGTTGGTAGCAAAAGGTTATTCCCAGGTGCTAGGAATTGATTTTGGTGATATTTTTTCTCTTGTTGCCAAGGTAGCTTCTATTAGATTACTTTTATCTATTTCTGCTGCTTTTGATTTTGAGGTAGAACAAATGGATGTGAAGACAACATTTCTTCATGGGGATCTGGAAGAGGAGATCTACATGAAGCAACTTGAAGGTTTTGCAGTGAAGGGTAAGAAAGAAATTGTATGCAAGTTAAAGAACTCTCTGTATGGGTTAAAATAGTCACCAAAGATGCCGTAGCAGAAATTTGATACATTTATATGGGGACTTGGCTTCACCAGAAGCAAAGAAGATCACTGTGTGTATTTTAAATTAATTGGTGACTGTGTTATTTATTTGGTCTTGTATGTGGATGATATGTTGCTGGTTGAAAATGACAAAGAAATTATCTAGGATTTGAATACCCAATTGTCCTCCAAATTGACATGAAAGATATTGGTGATGCAAACTATATTTTGGGCATGGAAATTAAAAGAGACTGGGAAAAGAGGAAGTTCTGGTTAAACCAGAGGAAGTATGTTGATACAATACTGCAGAGGTTTAATATGCAGGATAGTAAATTGGTGAAGTTTCCTATTCTTGTAGGTGTGAGGTTATCTATTGAACAGTGTCCCAAGACATAAGAAGAGGAAGAGGACATGTCCTGTGTTCCATATGCAAGTGCAGTCGATAGCCTAATGTATGCAATGGTATGTACTAGACTAGACATTTCACATGTAGTGGGAGTATTGAGTAGGTTTATGTCAAAACCAGGGAAGGAGCACTGGACAACAGTGAAGCGGGTTTTCAGGTATTTACGTGGCACTAGTGATTATAGTTTGTGCTACCAAGGAAGACCAGGATTGGACAAAGTGTTGGATATTCGTGGCTTTGTTGATGCAGATTGGGCTGGAGATCTGGATCAAAGAAAATCTACAAGTGGGTATGTGTTTAACATATTTGGAGGTGTAGTCAGTTGGATGATTAAGAAACACCTGTAGTGGCACTATCAATTACAGAGGTAGAATACATCGCAGCCACTCATGCAAGCAAGGAAGCAGTTTGGTTGCAGAGATTTTGTTCAAGTATGGGGTTAGTACAGGGAGCTATAAGGATAGACTGTGTAGCCAATGTGCAATTTTCTTAGCAAAGAACCCTGCATATCATGCAAACACAAAGCACATTGATGTTCAGTATCACTTTGTAAGGGATATGATAGAAGACCAAAAGGTGTTGCTGGTAAAGATGGACACTTTGAAGAATACTACAGATGCATTGACAAAATATGTGAGCTCTGAGAAGTTCTCTTGGTGTAGAGAAACAATGGGAATTGCAGGGCTGGATAAATGACTAAGCTCTCTTGTGGTCCCCTGTGGAAAGAAAACAACAAGTGGGAGAATGTTGGGTTGTGTTATATTCTTTCCACGACTAGCCCACATAGTTAACCGGGGGGTTAGAGGGGGGGCAGAGCCCCCCCTTCGTTGCGACAATTGTATAGTGGGGGGGTCACAGGGGGTTTGAAGGGTGTAGGTAACCCCCCTCTATGGGGTACGGGGCAACGCCTTGGAAAATTTTGTTTTTTGGACCCTATATTAGGTTGGGCGGACCTACCTCTGGTTTTGTGCATGATTTTCACACATGATTTTGGACGCGATGGTTTTTGGTCCATGGTTTTGGACGTGATGGTTTTCGGTACATGGTATTGGATGATTCAGCATGTATATATGTATTGTAACATTGAAAGGAACATAATGAAAAATCAAGCTAGTAGTCCCGGTTTTGGGATCCAGGGGAAATCTCTGTGTATATGTGTTTTATGTGTTATGCTCTCACATTGTTTATTTTCTGTGTTTTAGAATTTGTATGCAGGTAATTTCTGTACAGGGTTAAAACCTACACGGACAACTTGAGATGACTGGTGGGATTTGGTAGCTTAAATATTTTACTAAATACTTTTCGAGTAAGGGGAATTGGAATATTCTTGATGCCTAGCTGGATGGTTCTGGTCTTCTAGTCAAAGTTCTTAGCAAGAAGATAAACCACTCTCTAAATTTGAATGCTTCTGGAACACATGTAGTATTTTCTAGCCCCATGGTCCAAATTTTGTTATTTTTTCTTTCTTCTAGGGCTAGATTAAAATACCATTTGTATGTAATGGACCAATGAAAAATGTTATCTTGGCAGGTGAGTGAATTAGCTGTGTCCCCACAAAATACTTGCTTATTTCTTTTGGTAGCCATCTGTTCAATGTACTTAAATATGCATGAAAGATCAATGAAGATTTAATGGAACTTAATTGTTAAATCCTCATTCTTTGTTATAATTAATAGGATTCTACCTTCATTTATACCATTTCTAATTATTTTGGCCATTCTCTACATGAGGTGATGGGGAGTAAATCATGCAGTACAATATCAAGCACTTGAAGAGAAAATCATTGATAATACCATATTAGACTTCCCTCAATGAGATTTGAATCAACCTCAAAATGAGAAAAAGGCATATTTACTTAAAGGACGGAGGTAAATTTGGTGAGGTGGCCTCTTGGCATGTCATGTACAGAGAATTGTCATGCATGGAAATCAATGTATATAGAAGAAATGGGTATGTAGAAGGTTGCATTGTGCAGAAGATAAGGATATGTAGATTTAAAGATGTGCAAAGGTCTGATTGTGTGGGGGAACGTAAGGACAAAATCCTTCTAGACACCAAAAATTGGGTAGATACTGAAAGTGCATAGAAGATGTGTGCGAAGTGAAAATTTGTGCGATGTTTCTCCACACAAGCCCATAGGAAAAATGACTAAGTATGAAGCTTCATTGTAATTCATAAAAAATGGAACAACATAACTGTGGTTGTTTTCTAATCCAGGGTAAATGGATTGGCGATTTATGGATGCCGCAATATATTGTATTGTAATGCTATAAATAAGAATATATTGAGAAACATTTATGCTTTTCTTAGTTTGGGATTCTAGGGTAAAATATCTTAGTTAGTTTGTGTGTTTTCCAATGTATATTTTATGTTTTTATTGATAATATATATGTATCAATTAACTATATAGAGTTAAAACACACATTTGGTGGCAGAGTGGTTTTGGATTTAAGGGGATGGTTTTGTGGCTAAAGAGTTGTTGGGAAAAATACTGAGAGGGGGGGGGGGGTGAATCAGTATTTTCAAATCATTAAATTTTTCAATTTCATATCCTGATTTTTGTACACGACTTTACTGAAGGGAACCCACGTATGTACGCGACTGTTATTTAGACAACTAGCGTATATCCAATAAACTTATTTTTCAGTTAATTCATTATCTGTTTATCTTGAGCCACTGCATCAGTACTTCATTATACATTAAATAAACATTAATCATGTGTAGTAAGAAAAAAAAAACCATCACACTTAAGAAACACATAAACACACATGAACACCATGACTTTTAGGTGGAAACCCAATGTGGGAAAAAACCACCGCTGATGTCGTCTCTGTCTTCCTTTTATTATAAAGAAAAATTCTTACAATCTTGTACTGGTACAAAATCATACTAGCATGCAGGTAACCACCTGCAGAAGGCTACAACCTTCTCTTATTATCCAGCACCTACTAGAAGGTAGATCCAACCCCCTGATCTCATTTACCGACACCCATCGGAAGGGAGCTCCAAACCCCTGAACTGATTTACTAGCTACCACTGGAAGGAAGCTTAGACTTCCTCATTGAAGGCTACAACCCTCAACACCTTCATGGACCACATTTCATAAATTTTCATACAAGATCCACCTGCTACAAACATCACAACTTGCAGGCTACATTTCATCAAATTTTCAGACTGGACCCACTACCATCATTTAAGCCCAAAATCAAACATCAACGCTGAAATTGATCACTACAAAAAATCACTCAATCATCAACTGAAACAACCAATATTTGAATAAAAAAATAATGAAACAAATCAATCAAATTTTTCTCAAACAACCAGAACAATTAGATCACTGTAACCAGAGTACTAATACTGAACCTAAACACTACATCATCTTACTGAATTAACTGAAAGCCCTTATCAATAAATTATCAAAATATATATGCTACTTTTCTATAGGAAACCCGCGTGTATACGCGACTTCCTTGAAGCATACCCGCGTACATATCTTAAAACATTGAACCCTGAAATTGAACCACTGTCACTCTGAAATAAACACCGAATCATACACAAAACCACTACATCATTATGAAATAATCATAAAATCATCCTTGATCTTCAATCACAAACAACTAGTAGCTTCATCATTCTTCAATCAATCAATCCTCATGAAAAACATCACTATTAAGCCCAGATCATCAAGTAAGACTTCATTGACAGATAACAGGAACACAATAACACTGATTAAATTGATCAGACATCTTTTCCAGCAAAACCCTAACTTATATACGCGCTTTCCTCAAACCATTTTTGCATGTATACACGATTTTTAGGAAACAAACCCACATATAGATTTGAATATATACATGACTTATCAGTGTTAAACCCACATGTTCACATTCCTTTCAGGTTATCAAACCCACATACAGATTTGCAATTACTGACACAAACCTTCGCTACATTACATAACTTCATACATACCCAGATCTCAACATACACAAAAAAATCATATGTAAAGACACTATCATCATTGATCAAATTAACCCATAATCAACATTGTCATTTCAGATCTATTAGATATTATCCATCATCAAATTCCCGGGTGCATACATAGTTTTAGATCAAACAAATCAATAATAGCCCATTACATGCACACTTGCTTCAAATCTAACTATTCATGAAAATATTCATCACTTTCACACACCTACCACTTTGATCTTCATCTCCTTATATAACTTAGCCCTTATCCAATACCACAAGTCAAAACCATACTAATGTCGATGGTATTCTTAGACAAGATCAAATATTCGTTGCTGGGCTCAATACCACAAATCAATACCATGGTAAAGACCCTTGGTATTTAGAATACCATGGTGCAGAAATTGTACGTGCCTTTCCTTATTCATACTCGTGTGTGTACGCGGATTTGATTTACAGAACCCACATATACTCTTAGAAATTTCAACTTATCAATCCTTTGTCTCTGACTGCTATGCCTTTGACCAAAATATTTGTCACATGTAGACACATCCTGTTGACATCTTCATCAAGTAGGTTGCCATAAGTTTCCATCAAAAAAAAACACATCAAATAGGTTGCCATCAAGGTTAACAAATTAGTCATAATTCCAACAAGAATTTTGCTTGGGCTTGTGGTAGGCCTTGTTACAATGGGAAATATATCGAATCAATTCTTGTGGTGAAAGGAAATGGAAATTAGTTCTAAGATAGAGATTGGTAAATTTTATGGGTAGAGTTTTAAGCTATAGAAGATTTGCTTGTAGGAAAATATCAGTGGATCATTGTGGATTTGGGTCTTGCACCAACAAGGATGTTGAAAAAGATTATACCATTTGGATCAAAAGGAAAAGAGCACAATAAAATTATGTCTCTCATATTAAATATGATTGAATGTTTAAGGAGAAGCTACATCAAAGGCATTATGGAACAAGTTAGGGACTTTGTATTAGTCTAAGTCCCCAATGAACAAATTGTTCCTACATAAAAAATTGTATAACTTAAGGATGATGTTGGGAAAAATACTAAGAGGGGGGGGGGGGTGAATCAGTTTTTAAAAATCACTACAACATTTTCTTTTCTTACTCATATTTATGTACACGACTTTAATGAAATAAACTTGTGTATGTATGCGATTGTTATGGAGACAACTAGTGTATATCCAGTTAAATTACTTTTCAGTTAAGTCATCATCTATTTAACTTAAACCAGTGTATCAATACTTCAATAGGAATTAAATAAACAGTAACTATGTGCAATAAGAACAGAATAAACCATCACACATAAGCAACACATCAACACACATGAACATTGATATTTTTAGGTGGAAACCCAATGTGGGAAAAAACCACCACTACTGTCATCTCTGTCTACATCTTTTGTTATAATGAAAAAAATCTTACAATATTGTATCAGCACAGATTCATACCAGCACGCAGGAACCCACTTGTAGAAGGATACAACCGTCTCTCATTTTCTAGCACCCATTGGAAGGGAGCTCCAATCCCTTGATCTTGTTTACCGACACCTACTGGAAGGGAGCTCCTACCCCCTAATCTGATTTACCAGCTATGACTGGAAGGAAGCTTTGACTCCCTTATTGAAGGCTTTAACCCTCAACACCTCCATGGACCACGTTTCATAAATTTTCACACTGGATCCACCTGATACAAAACATCACAACTTGTAGGTCACTTTTCATCAAATTTTCAAATCAGACCCACTACCATAGTTTAAGCCCAATACCAATTATCAAAACTGAAACCGATCACTGCAAAAATTCACTCAATCATTGAACACACTCAATAAACCAATCATTGAACAAACTAAGATCCAAATCAATCAACTTATTCTCAACCAATCAAAGTAGTTAGATCACTATAACCAGAATACCAATACGAAACTAAAACACTACATCAACTCACTGAACCAACTGAAAACCATGATCAATAAAATATCATAATATACGCTACTTTACTTTAGCAAACCTGCATGTATACACAACTTCATTGAGTCATACCCGTGTACAGATCTCAAAACATTGAACCTTGAAACTGAATCACTGTCATTCTGAAACATACACTGATTTACACCCTGAACCATTTAATTATTCTGAAATAATCATAGAACCATCACTAATATTCAATCACAAACAACTAGCATCATCATCATTATTCAATCAATCAATTCAACTTCAAACATCAATTTTAAACCTAGATCATCAAGTAAGACTTCATTGACACACAACTTAAACACAACAAGACTAACTAGACTGAAAAAACACCTTTTTTTCAGCAAAAACCCTAGCTTATATACACACTTTCCTCAAAAAAATTCCACGTGTATATGCATTTTTTAAGAATCAAACCCGCATATATATCTGAATAGATACTCGACTTACCAACATTAAACTTGCATGTGTACACACCTTTTAAGTTATCAAACCTGGGTACAAATTTGCAATTTCTGACTTATACCTTTGCTTCACATAAGATCTTCAAAACAAACCCATCTCTCGACATACATAAAAAAACATGAGTTAGATATAAATATTTCAGATCTAATCAATCCACTCTCAATACAGTTATTTCAGATCTATTGGATCTGATCCATAATCAAATTTCGGGTGCATACATAGTTTTAGATCAAACAAATAATTAATAACACATTACATGCACACTTACTTTAGATCTAACTATTCATGAAATATGCATCACTTGCACACCCAAACATTTTGATCTTCATCCCCTTATATAACTTAGCCCTTATCCAATACCATAGGTCAAAACCATACTAATATCGATGGTATTCTTAGACGAATCAAATATCTGTTTCTGGGCTCAATACCAAGGGAAAATACCATGGTAAAGATCCTTGGTATTTCAAATACCATGGTGTGGAAACTATACGTGCCTTTTCTTCTTCATACCCACGTGTGTACCTGACTTTTCTTCACAAAACCTACATATACACGACTTTTCTTCACCAAAACTATGTATGCACTCGACTTTTCTTCATAGAACCTGTGTATACACGAATTTGCTTCACCAAACCTAGGTATGTATGTGGATTTGCTTCATATAACCTGTGTATACATGACTTTGTTTCACCAAACCTGAGTATGTACACGACTGTGTTTCATAGAACCTGTGTATACTTCTTCAAACTTCATCTTTATCGTTGCTCTGTCTCTGACTGATATTCCTTTGTCCAATCTTTCTGTCACATCTGTATTGGCCTGAATACTAATCCTGCAACCATCATGTTGACATGTTTATTAAGTGGGTTTCCATCAAAAGACAACTCATCAAGTAAGTTTCCATAAAGGACAACACATTACTCATAATGCTAACAATCTCCCCCTTTGGACTTGATGGAAACCACTTTGGTGTTTGGTTACCACAACCTGTAAATGCCTATAAACACATATGTAGATATACCAAGCATTCTTCAAACACCAATATTCTCCCCCCATTTGACATCAAGGGAAAAGGGATGAACAATGTTGAATGAAGGCTTTTCTCCCTTTGTTGACATGATTGTTGTAGATATGATTTGTTGAGTATGAATACTGAATACTGACCAAGCTCCCCCTGAGCACATGTTGAATTTTCTGAAGATATACAAAGAAGTACATGAACCTATGACATGAAATTTCCTATCACCATGGACTCAAAATTACATTAATCACCCAATCATAGTGGGGTTACAAACTACATCATATGCCCAAAAAGATTGGATTACATGACTTGACCATAATAGTCCATACATGACTGAATATTAAATTATTACATTAGAGGTCTTTAAATGACCCTTACATAAAATTACATATATGAAATTTATAACCAAGACCAAGGACATATATGGTGAGGTAACAAGACCAAGATAGTCTTCAACAATCATCATATACTATGTAGGATCTGCACCATAAGCATCTGACAACAACAAATCATCATCAATATGCAAGATAGGACAATGTAGCTTGTGACCAAGTATGCATCAACAACACCATAAGTGAGAACCAAGCATACAATCAAAAAGTAAGATAGGGAAGTGTAGCATCATTGTTCAACATCATCAAAATATGCCATGTTTCGAAGTATCTTCCAACAGATGTAGAAGTGGTATATCAATACCCATATCTTCACAAAACCATTTGCATTATAACATGTACATGTAGCTCATGTAAGCATCATAAGCACCATCCATGATAAAAACATTATCATCAAATAATCATAGCAAGTTCTACATGTTATTTCCACAACAATCCCCAACATATCATCTATCATCCCACATCTGATAAGCATCAACCATAATTAGCAACTTGTGCATCATCAGATAAGCATCAATATGTACCAAGGAGTTCTAAAGCAAACATAATGCCAACAATGCATTATTAGAAGCATAGCAAATGCTCCCCCTGAACTTGTGCCAACTATTCACTATTAGATCTGATCACATCAACTCATATGCCAGTAAAACATCAAAGTATATTCATCAATAAATTATCCATGAAGACATCAACAAATTATAAAATCCAAAACCACTTGTAAATAGCATCAACAAACTGTAGCCATCAACCATCAGAACATGAAATCCAAATAATAATTGACTGAAGCATATCAGAGCCTTTTCCTAAGTCTGTCTCATTGTTTCTTCATCATAGAAAAACATACGTGACTGTTCAAATCATAACTCACGTATATATGTGACTTGTCTTCATAGGATCTGTGTATAAAAAGTGAAATACTAAAACTTCACAACTTTAGCTCCCCCTGAGCCTATAATGTATGTACCTATTCACTGTTACTACACTAGATGCACTGTTAGTAGTATAAGCAACATGAATATCAAAACAATCATAGGAATCATCATCAAGACAAAACATGTATTTCTCCCCTTGAGATTATACATCACTGATCTTGAAGACCTGATAATCATCTTATGTTCTTATGAGGTCATGTACCTCACATCACTTCTGCAGTCACTATTAGAAGTATTCTTTTAAGAATAATGGACTGCAATGGGCACCATCTTCTTTTACTCTGAGTCTGAATCCTCATATCTGCGAGAATTTCGTTCTTCAAGCACATATAATTTTTCTGGGTTTCTATATCCTCTTGCTATGACTTTTCCAGTTTCTTCATCCATAACCTTGCACTTGGTTGATGTAAACACAATTATATTTCCTTTATCTGCCATTTGACCTACACTTAGAATATTCTGCTTTAGCCCTTGAACTAGTAAAGTAGAATTTTCTGCTTTAGCCCTTGAACTAGTAAAGTATCAACCACTCCTCTATGTTTATTAATTATGGCTCCACCCTTTCCCAGAAATTTTGCTGGAGCATTATTTCCAAGAATAACATTAGCATATTTGTTTTTCTTGAGATACTCCATCTTACTCTTATCTCTAGTCATGTGATGAGAGCATCCATTATCTTTGTACGATTCATATTCTTCTTCAAATGAGAAGAGAGCAAGACCACACTTGATATGTGTTATGAAACCAGCTCACAAAAAGATAGAAAAGATAGCTCAACGCCTTATAATTCAGCCTCTTCGAGGGGGCAACCTCCTTTGCATTACATAAATGAAGAATTCTTCGATGATACAAATGAAAAGACCTCCTTTCTATATATAGGAGTCTAAGGGGTCATAATATAATCACAGTCGACATAATAATAATAATGTAAGGGCACAATAATAACAATAGTGGGCTTCTATGAGGCACAATAATAACAATATGGGGACTATATGGGTACAACAATATAATAAGGGGGTTGTGCTAATAACAATAAGGGGTTACACTAGTAGTATAGGGGCATAACATGCCCTCTCCTTCAAAAAGTGTTGTCCTCAATGCTTAAGTAGTTCTTGATGCTTCTGTATAAAATTCTTGTCCTCCCATGTGGAATCTTCAACGGGTAAGTTCTTCCACTTGATGAGATACTCTGAAATTGATCAATTTCGTAGCTATCGGGTTCTTGTTTCTGTGACTACTCTAGGTTCCAATATGATTTTTCCTTCCTCTTCAAAGAGATGTATCCACCAATATTTCTCATAATAAGCAGAAAGAAGAAGAACATATTGTTAGGCCCCTATACTACTAGTGTAACCCATTATTGTTATTAGTACAACCCCATTATTATATTGTTGTACCCATGTAGTCCCCATATTGTTATTATTGTGCCCCATAGAATCCCACTATTGTTATTATTGTGCCCTTACATTATTATTGTTATGTCAACTGTGATTACATTATGACCCCTTAGATTTCTATATATAGAAAGCAGGTCTTTTCATTTGTATCATCGAAGAATTATTCATTTATGTAATGTAAAGGAGGTTGCGCCCTCGAAGAGGCTGAATTCTAAGGCGTTGAGCTATCTTTTCTATTTTTTTGTGAGCTGGTTTCATAACACATATTAGGTGTGGTCTTGCTCTCTTCTCATTTGAAGAAGAAGATGAATCGTACAAAGATAATGGATGCTCTCATCACATGACTAGAGATAAGAGTAAGATGGAGTATCTCAAGAAAAACCAATATGGTAATGTTATTCTTGGAAATAATGCTCCAGCAAAATTTATGGGAAAGGGTAGAGCCATAATTAATAAACATAGAGGAGTGGTTGATACTTTACTAGTTCAAGGGCTAAAGCAGAAAATTCAAGTGTAGGTCAAATGGCAGATAAAGGAAATATAATTGTGTTTACATCAACCAAGTGCAAGGTTATGGATGAAGAAACTGGAAAAGTCATAGTAAGAGGATATAGAAACCCAAAAAAATTATATGGGCACTACATGGGTACATCAATATAATAAGGGGTTGTACTAATAACAATAACGGGTTACACTAGTAGTATAGGGGCCTAACAATATGTTCTTCTTCTTTCTGCTTATTATGAGATATATTGGTGGATCCATCTCTTTCCTGCTTATTATGAGAAATATTATATGAGCCGAGGAATCATAATATTTCTACTTCATATTCCTTCTATTGCAATCAATGACTTTGTGACCAAATATATTGCAAGAAAAAAATTATCCCTTAAATAAATCTGAGTACTTGGAAGCTGATGATATTTCTATGAAGCGATTATTTTCTTGTGATTGAAACCCTCTACTTCTGCAATTAGATGCAACGTGTCCATACTTATGACATATAAAACATTCAACATTATTGATCAGAAGAGAGAATCGATTAAAATTAGGAGTAAATGATTTTCTTTGAAGATTCACTTTCCTTGATTTTTGATCAGGTTGACTTCTTATCTCTTTGTTCAACATTTCAGGTTTCTCATTGTTACCCTTTGAATTCCTTGCCTCAGCTTGTGAACTAGATTCCCCTTCAACAGTTTCATGAAAACCAAGAACAAATTTGATTGCGGGAGGTGTTTTACTAAGAATATTATCCAAAGTCTTAGTACTATCTTGAGATCGCAAATGTTTATATTTTTCTTCTAATTTACCTTTTAGGATGTTTATCTCAACCTCAATTCTTTGATATTGTTTTTCCTTTTCTAGATACTACTTCTTTTTAACTTCTTCAACCCTTCTTCCTTTCTCCACTTTCTGCTTTAATTTGAGAATCTCTTCTTTTAGCCCATTTTATTATTCTTCAAATGCTCGAAGTAGTTCTTCATTCCGCTTATCTAATTTTTTAAGTTCTTCTCTTAGAGAGACAATCTCAGATTCAAGACCTTCACAATACTGTTTAGATTCTACAACAACATTTACCGATTTAACATGATCCTTGTTATCATATGCCTGCAACTTATCTTTAATATTAACAACCTTTTTCAAAGTAAGATCAATTTTTGTTCTAAGATAAAAAATTTCTTCTAACCTATCTTCTTCTGAATCAACAAATCCATTTGACATAAAAAAGGTTGACACATTGTTAAGGATAGGATTACTTGGTAGTTCCCTTGATGAGGAATCTTCCTTTGGGATTTCTTCATGGATTTCTTGTAGCTTATCCCACACTTGCTTTTCAATTGTACAATGCTTAACCTGATTTATTGTTGAATCAGGTATGCTACAAAAGATGTCACTCAAATCCTTACTATTATTTGCATGTACATGTGATCTGAATGTCTTGCAATATTTGCATCATCCAAAGTAGTTGTGTGCATCAAGATGTAGTAGCCACATATTTTGCTTTAGTTGTAGATAAGGCAATCAAACGTTGTTTGTTGCTGAACCATGACACTAACCAAGAACCCATATAGTATACACCTCCACTAGTGATCTTTCGATCATCAACATTTCCTGCCCAATTTGCATATGTATATGCATGAAGAGTAAGGTCTGTATCTTTAGGATACCATAGTCCAAAGTCCTGAGTTCCTTGAAGATATTTGAAAATTCTTTTGACTGCCTGGAGATGTGATTCCTTTGGATTTTCTTGGAACTTTCCAACAATTTCTACTGCATGCATGATATCAGGTCTTGTACCTATTAGATAAAGTAGACTTCTAATCATAGATCTATAAGTTGGTTGGTTTACTATTGGTGATTCACCGTTAGAACTGAGACTGCATCCTATTACCATTGGAGTACATACTGGTTTAAAATCTTCCATTCTGCACTTCTTCAAGATCTGCTTGAGATATTTTGTTTGTGAAAGGAAAATACCATCTTTTTTTTGTTGAACTTGTAGACCAAGAAAATAAGTAAGTCCACCAAATAATGACATTTCAAATTCTTGTTGCATTACTAAAGAAAAATTCTGACTCATGGATTCTTCATTGCTACCAAAGATGATATCATCAACTTAAACAACAATAATTAGCAGTTTATCATTTTCACTATTCGTGTATAAAGTGCTATGTGCAGAACCTTTTGTGAAACCTTGTTGTTGTAGATATTTGTCAAGGCAGTAATACCAAGCCCTTGGATCCTGTTTTAGACCATAGAGAGCCTTTTTGAGCTTTCATATGAGTTTTACATCATTTCCAAGAATGAATCCTTCTTGTTGTTCAATATAATATTCTTCTTCTACATCTCCATTAAGAAAAGCTGATTTTACATCCATTTGATATACTTTGAATTTTCAAAAACTAGAAAGAGCAAGAAACATCCTTATGGCTTCAAGTCTGGCAACAAGTGCAAAAGTTTCTTCAAAATATATACCTTGTTGTTGAGCATACCCTTTGCAAACAAGTCTTGCCTTGTTTCTAATAACTTCTCCATTTTCATTCAACTTATTCTTGAATATCCATTTTGTTCCTATAACATTTTTATCATGAGGTCTAGGAACTAACTCCCAAGTATCATTCTTTTCAATTTGGTCAAGTTCTTCATTCATGGCCTTGACCCAACATTCATCTTTGTAGGATTCATTTACATTCTGAGGTTTTGTGGAGGATAGTAATGCTAGATAACTTGAGGTCCCTCTAAGAGTTCTTCTTTTCTGTACACCAACCCCTTTTTCTCCTAGAATTTGAGATTCTGGATGATTCTTCTGAACATATCTGGATGGAGTCTTTTCCCTGTCTGCTATATCTTCTTCTGGTGCTTCATTGTCTTCTTCTTCTATATCATTTTGATTTGATGCGGGAAAACATTCCCCATCTTCCTCACTGTCATATGCCTCTGTTGATTTCATTTGTTCCAGATTTCTACATGCTTCATTAATTACAACATCAATGCTTTCAACAATTTTCCAAAGTCTTTTATTATAACATTTGTATCCTTTACTTCTAGATGAATAACCAAGAAGAATTCCTTCGTCTGCTCTGGGTTTGAACTTACCAAGTTTTTCATCAGTCCTTTTGATGAAATATTTGCTTCCAAACACTCTAAAATGTTTTACAGTAGGAGGCTTACCATACCAAAGTTCATATGGAGTTTGATTTCTATTTACCCGAACATTCGCTTTGTTGAGAATAGTCATGGCAACAAATGCAGCTTCACCCCATAAGGATGCAGGAGTTCCAGATTCATCAAGCATTGCTTGAGCCATTTTTTGAACTGTTTTGTTCATTATTTCCACCACGCCATTTTGCTGAGGAGTTATTATGACAAAGAATTGCCTATTTATTCCATGTTGTTCACAAAAGTCAAAGAATTCATCTGATATGAAT
Source organism: Pinus tabuliformis (assembly GCA_031772625.1). Taxonomy (NCBI): domain Eukaryota; kingdom Viridiplantae; phylum Streptophyta; class Pinopsida; order Pinales; family Pinaceae; genus Pinus; species Pinus tabuliformis. The sequence goes on from CM062811.1 coordinate 899,768,103, forward strand.
TCTCCCCCTCGATCAGATCTAAGACATTTTATTTTTCGATCTGTTTCATTTTCAACAAAAGCTTTGAAGTCTTTAAACTTTTCAAATGCTTCATCTTTATGCCTTAGTAGACCTATCCAACACATCCTGGAAAAATCATCAATAAATAAAATAAAGTATTCTTCTCCACGAGGTGACTTTTTCCTTTTCGGTCCACATAAATCAGTATGGATGAGTTCAAGAGGCCACTTGCTAATCCTTCTTTTTCATTGAAGTGAAATCCGACTTTCTTACTGACCAGACATGGTTTTCATATTGTATTTTCTGGGATGTTGATATCTGAAATATCACAAACTACCTTAAACCTGCATGCTTTTCTTCTTTGAGAAAAGATTACATGTCCCAATATTCTATGCCATATCCAGTTTTCATTTGTTTTGCTTAGATAACATTGTTGTTGTCCTCCTTTGAGTATGTATAAGTTGTTTGGAGTTCCTTTGATCACGGTATTTCATGTATCAAGCTCACAAACCACACATCTGTTTGATCGAAACACAACTTCATTTCCTTGATCACACATTTGACTGACACTCAACATGTTATGCTTTAAACCATCTACATACATGGCATTTCCAGCTTTAACCTTTTCTTTCAAGAAGACAAAACCTTTACCTTTAATGACAGTTGGAGTGTCGTTTCCAAATGAGACATTCTTTTCCTTTTCTAAAGCATTATATGAATGAAGTTTCTCTTTATCACCTGTCATGTGTTTGGAGCATCCACTGTCGATGTACCACTAATTTTCTTGTCCTTCTGCATACAGATCTATGCCACATCTTTCTAATTGAGATTCCTTCTTTCCACATACCTTTTGATTTAATGATGTTTGCTCCTTTTGAAGTGATGGCCGAAATTTGCTCCAGCATTCAGATTCTTCATGACCAAATTTGTTGTTACAAATTGAACATTCTAGTTCATTTTCAAGAGGAGAAAGGTTATTATAGGAATTTTTCTTGATTCCTGTTACACTCCTTTGATTTCGTGCTTCTCTAGTCATGATGGTTTTGTAAGCAACACATTGAGCAACCTTATGCCCAAAGTTATGACATGAAAAACATTGCCCATTAAAGAAGTTTTTGTGATCATAGAATCTTTTGGCATTGTTTACCTGTTGGTTGAAGCTTCTACTGCTATTCATCCTTGGAGTAAATTGAGTATGATTTACCTGATGAGTAATTTTAGGCCTTTGCTGATGATTGACATACTTTTCACTGGTCTTTGTGGCATCAAGATAGCTTTTGGTGGAGGCTGATAACTTTTGTGATTGAGATGATTCTTCAGTATATCCAAGACTTGCCTTTATCAGAGGAGAATGCTGAACTTTGATGATTTTCTTCTCAAGTTTTTTTCTTAGACCCACAATTTCACATTCTAGATTTTCATTGTGTTTTTCTCTTTCAGTGAGTTGGTGTGTCAACGTATCTATGATCATATTCATTTCTTCTAAACAGAGTTTGAGTTTAGTTATTTCTTCAAGAAAGTCTTCCTCTTCTAAGGCATCCAAAAAATCATCATTTTCATAAGCCATGAGTAGTCTATAATCTTGTTTGGTTTCATCTTCATCACTATTGGATAACCCATCACTATCTTCATGCGTATAGTAACTCTTTCTATTCACAAATTGTTTTCTATTTCCTTTTGCATATTCCTTTCCTTTTTCATATTTATGTTTATGAGGAAATTTTACAGCATAATGGACGACTCTACCACAAGCAAAGCATTTGAAGCGTAGCTTACCTGTGAATCTTATAGAACCTCGTTGAAGCTTCTTGAAATTTTTTACCTCATCTTCTTCTTTTGAAATGTGTCCTGATTCATTGTGCTCTTCCTTTTCTTTTCCCTTTGTTGATGCTTTAAAAGCGAATTCTCTCATATTGATGGACCTCCTTTTCTCATTTCAAAGGTAGTTAGGATTCCATGGAGTTGAGTCACAGTAATAGTTTGAAGATCCTATTTTTCTTCTATGGTAGACACTTTTGACTCAAATTTAGAAGACAAAGGTCTCAAGATTTTCTCAACTAAAGTAGCTTCCTTTATCTCTTCACCCAGATTCTTCATACAATTAACAATGTCATCTATACATAAAAGGTAACTAGCAACACTCTCATCACTATGCATCTTAAGAGTTTCATACTGAATTATGAGAGTTTGAAGCTTAGCACATTTTACCTGAGAGTCTCTTCGTAGATCTGAATGATTTTGTCCCATATCTCTTTGGATATCTTGAGCTGCATGACCTTGACAAATTCTGATTCTGACAGACTTCCCAATAATTTATTGACAACTTTGGCATTGGTTTTGTATAACTTCTTACCTGCAGAGTCTGTAGGAATTGCTGCTGGAAATTAATATCCTCCTTCCACAATTTCCCAAACATCGGTTCCAAGAGATTGTAGATAGGCTCTAGTTCTTATTTTCCAATATACCAAGTTGCTCCCAATGAATATTGATGATTTTATCGATCCCATGCCTTCGTTATTATTCATCTTGAAAGATCTTCCTTCAAGCAATCAATCTTCTTCTGAGGGACCTGCTCTTATCCCAATTGTTGGAAATAATACTCGGGGGGGGATGAATGAGTATTATCAGTTCAATAATTTTTCATTTCCCAAACATATTTATATATGCTACTTCTGTGAAGTGAACTAGCATGTACACACTACTGTGATTAGAGAAACCAGTGTATACCCAGAGAACTTATGATTTAGTCAATTTATCATGTGTTGATTAGTGCATCAGTAACTTATTCAACAGTGCAGTAAAAATAGAATAAACCATCACACATAAGCAACACACATGAACACCAAGATTTAAGGTGGAAACCCAATGCGGGTAAAATCCACCTGCTACTGTCGTCTCTGTCTTCTTTTAATAATAAGAAAATTTGTTTACAATCATGTACTAGTGCAGTCTCATACTAGTACGCAAGAACCCACCTATAGAAGGCTACAACCTTCTCTCATTTTCCATCTTCTACTAGAAGTGAGCCACAACCCCCTAGCTCTTGTACTAGCCAATGTGTTTACTAGTACCTAGGCACCAACCTATATAAGGCTACGACCTTCTCTCTTCTTCGAAGGACCATGTTTCATAAATTTTCACACTAGATGCTCCTAGCACACAATATTACACATGAAGGCCTCGTTTCATCAAACTGGACCCATCAGAACTTTCAAACTGCATCAACCAATAATCAGTTAATCTGAACAGTCAAATCACTGTCACTAGAACACTATGTTGAACCCAGAAACTTGCATCATCATTCAAAACTAGCTGCAACCTCAAAAATCATGCATCATAATGTATACGCTACTTTACTGAACTCAACCTACGTGTATAAGCTACTTCCTTTAATCAAACTTGCATATACCTTCAAAACTACTGAAACATAAAACTTCTTAAACAAGTCTGTACCAACCAACAATATATTAAACATCTACTGTCAATTTACAGAGCTTTACATAAGCAGTAGCAGAGATCACCCTTCTCACTTATACAATCAATCAATCAGATATCAAGGTCCATATGCTTTCAGTTTTACATTTAGATCTAAGAATACTTCACTGATAAACAACAGTAAAACAACAGAACTGATCATATAGATTAGTCAGATCTGAATAAAAGGATTTTCCTTTGTATACGCTACTTAGAAGAGAGAAACTCCGCGTACACGCGCTTTTACCAAGACGAACCAGCATATAGATCTGCAAATATTAACTCATAACTTCGCTGCAATTCCAAATTTCAGACAAAACCAAATCATGACATTTAAAGAATAAAACAGGTGTACCCAATCAGATCTAGCCCAACCAATATCAGATCATTCAATGATAAATCATTTCATGTCTCATCATCCTAATCCAACATTGAATTCAAGGTGCACAAAATATTTCAGATCAAATCACAAGCATAGCCCCTGCAACATAAAATATACTTTAGATAGAAGTATTCCTTAGAAATCCTTTCACTTGCACACACTAGCCTTATGATCTTCTCCTCCTTATATAGTTTTAGGCCTTTCTCAATACCTCGAACCAAAACCACTTAGGACTCGTGGTATTCTTGGACGGGATCAAATAGTCATTACTCCACTCAATATTGTGGGCTAATACCATGGTATTGACCCCTGGTATTGTCTCCTCTTGAATTTCCTTGATTTTCCAACATATACGCGCTTTTCTTCTTGTGAAAGTGCGTGTATACGTATACGCTCTTTTTGTTCTGTGAACCAGCGTGTATACGTTTTTTTGACTAAGTGGACCTACGTATACATCTTAAACTTCTTTTCACCATCCTTTACCTTCAACTTCTTCATTCTGATTAGTAAACTTTAGTTCCATATTCTTGTTCTTCTATACCAGTGCCCTGTTACATTTGAATGGACCTGTTACACTGTGGGTTGTCTTTCATCAAAACTGAACTAACTTGTGAGTGAGTTGCCATCAAGTACAACACTTATATCATAATGCCAACAATCTCCCCCTTTGGAATTTATGGCAACCATGCTGGTGTTGATTACTGCAAGCTGTAGAAACGATAACAAGCAACACCAAAATAATCTTCCTCTTTGACATCAAGGGCAAAGGGTGGACAAGCTATTCTACTCCTTTGATATACATTATGTTTTCCATGCTCCCATGAGTACATGCAGAGTCTGCAGAGATATGTTTCAAAAGAATAATATGACTCTATAACTCAATTAAGTGAGTATGACCTCCCTATGACCAATGACTCATACATACATCAATCACCCAACCAAGTGGGGATACACCATATTTGACTCATCCACCCAACCAAGTGGGGATATACCAATTGTTTATACATGACAGAAATACAAAAATTATTACATCATCCATCCCATGCAAAGTGGGGATACAAATTACATCATATGTCCAATAGGAATCATTTAAATATAGACCATGACAAAAGAATTCATATCACACCCTAGATCTTTACATGACTTATGCAACAAATGATATAAGTATCTGAAACCATAGCTGAACTCAGCAACCATGATGCCAACAATGCAAAATGTGTGTGAAGGCTAATGCTCCCCCTGAACCTATGCTACCCACTGTTTTTCTGTTAGAAAAACTTATACATTCCTTTAGCCACAGAAACTCACGTGTATACGCGACTATACTTCATGAAACCCGCTTATAATAACCTTCCTCTGAAAACTGGATTTAACATCAGGATGATGCAGCAACTACTCCCAACTTTTGTCTGATATTTTCAAATGTTTCTATGAGAAGCGATTTAGTGAATATATCATCAATCTGTTCTTTGGAGGGAACATACTCCAATTTAACCTTTTGTTCAAGCACTTGTTCTCATAGAAAATGGTACTTAATGGGTATGTGCTTGGTCTTGGAGTGCATGACATGATTTTTCGAAATATTGATGGCACTTGTATTATCACATAGAATGGATATGGGTGGAGTACATGTGATCTGGATGTCTTGCAATGTTTGCATCATCCAAAGTAGTTGTGTGCAGCAAGATGTAGCAACCACATATTCTGCTTTAGTTGTAGATAAGGCAATCGAACTTTGTTTCTTGCTGAACCATGACACTAACCAAGAACCCATATAGAATGCACCTCCACTAGTGCTCTTTCGATCATCAACATTTCCTGCCCAATCTACATATGTATATGCATGAAGAGTAAGGTCTGTATCTTTAGGATACCATAGTCCAAAGTCTTGAGTTCCTTAAAGATATTTGAAACTTATTTTGACTGCTTGGAGATGTGATTCCTTCGGATTTTCTTGGAACCTTCCAACAATTCCTACTGCATGCATGATATCAGGTCTAGTACCTGTTAGATAAAGTAGACTTCCAATCATAGATCTATAAGTTGGTTGGTTTACTGTTGGTGATTCACCGTTAGAAATGAGACTGCATCCTATTACCATTGGATTACATACTAGTTAAGAATCTTCCATTCTACACTTCTTCAACATCTGCTTGAGATATTTTGTTTGTGAAAGGAAAATACCATCTTTTGTTTGTTGAACTTGTAGACCAAGAAAATAAGTAAGTTCATCAAGTAAGGACATTTCAAATTCTTGTTGCATTACTAAAGAAAATTTTTGACTCTTGGATTGTTCATTGCTACCAAAGATGATATCATCAACATAAACAACAATAATTAGCAGTTTATTGTTTTCAATATTTGTGTATAAATTGCTATTTGCAGAGCCTTTTGTGAAACCTTTTTGTTGTATATATTTGTCAAGGCGGTAATACCAAGCCCTTGGATCATGTTTCAGACCATAGAGAGCCTTTTTGAGCTTGCATATGAGTTTTGCATCATTTCCAAGAATGAATCCTTCTGGTTGTTCAATATAAACTTCTTCTTCTACATCTCCACTAAGAAAAGTTGATTTTACATCCATTTGATATACTTTGAATTTTCGAAAACTAGAAAGAGCAAGAAACATCCTTATGGCTTCAAGTCTGGCAATAGGAGCAAAAGTTTCTTCAAAATATATACCTTCTTGTTGAGAATACCCTTTGCAAACAAGTCTTTCCTTGTTTCTAATAACTTCTCCATTTTCATTTAGCTTATTCTTGAATATCCACTTTGTTCCTATAACATTTTTATCATGAGGTCTAGGAAATAACCCCCAAGTATCATTCTTTTCAATTTGGTCAAGTTCTTCATTCATGGCCTTGACCCAAAATTCATCTTTGCAGGATTCATTTACATTCTGAGGTTCTGTGGAGGATAGTAATGTTGGATAACTTGAGGTCCCTGTAAGAGTTCTTCTTTTCTTTACACCAACCCCTTTTTCTCCTAGAATTTGAGATTCTAGATGATTCTTCTGAACATATATGGATGGAGTCTTTTCTCTGTCTCTTGTATCTTCTTTTGGTGCTTCATTGGTTTCTTCTTCTATATCATTTTGATTTGATGCGAGAAAGGATTCCCCATCTTCCTCACTGTCATATGCCTCTGTTGATTTCATTTGTTATGGATTTCTACATGCTTCATTAATTACAACATCAATGCTTTCAACAATTTTCCAAAGTCTTTTATTATAACATTTGTATCCTTTACTTTTGGATGAATAACCAAGAAGAATTCCTCCGTCTGCTCTGGGTTCGAACTTACCAAGTTTTTCATCAATCCTTTTGATGAAACATTTTTTCCAAACACTCTAAAATGTTTTACAGTAGGAGACTTACCATACCAAAGTTCATATGGAGTTTGATTTCTATTTGCTCGAGCATTCACTTTGTTGAGAATAGTCACAGCAGAAAATGCAGCTTCACCCCATAAGGTTGTAGGAGTTCCAGATTCATCAAGCATTGCTCGAGCCGTTTTTTGAACTGTTTTGCTCATTCTTTCCACCACATCATTTTGCTGAGGAGTTCTTGCGACGGATAATTTCCTCTTTATTCCATGTGGTCACAAAAGTCAATGAATTCATTTGATATGAATTCTCCCCCTCGATCAGATCTGAGACATTTGATTTTTCGATCTGATTCATTTTCAACTAAAGCTTTGAAGGCTTTAAACTTTTCAAATGCTTCATCTTTATGGGTTATTAGACCTATCCAACACATAGTAGAAAAATCATCAATAAATAAAATAAAGAATTCTTCTCTACGAGGTGACTTTTTCCTTGTTGGTCCACATAAATCATTATGGATGAGTTCAAGAGGCTTACTTGTTGATCCTTCTTTTTCATTGAAGTGAACTTTGGTTTTCTTATCGATCAGACATGATTTGCATAAGGTATTTTCTGGGATTTTGATATCTGAAAGATCATGAACTACCTTGAGCCTACATGCTTTTATTATTTGAGAAAAGCTTAGATGTCCCAATATTCTATGCCATAGCCAGTTTTCATTTGTTTTGCTTAAATAGCATTGTTGTTGTCCTCCTTTGAGTATGTATAATTTGTTTCGAGTTCTTGCACCTTTGATCACGGTCTTTCTTGTATCAAGCTCATGAACCTGTTGATGCCTCTAAAATCCTGGCACCAACATTGGGGATAACCACCCGGTCCGAATCTTAGTACAACTCCTTTTCCATTTGGTGTGGTGGCTCTGATTGGATATTATGGGACCAGTTTCCCTTAATATATGGTTTAATGGATGGTTGTTTTGTAATGTATAATGGAGAGGGTAAATGTTTTAACCTATAACTCAAAATATACAAATATATTTATATAACCCGGGTATTCTGTAAACAATGCAATTTCTGATTATTTCTAACAGACAAATAATCATATAGATGGCTTACTTATCAATAGAAAGATGCACTCATATAATGATTACTTCGTTTAAAAAGTTAAACGAAGTAATAATAAAAGCATATCGCATTCATAACAATGTATATCGCTGACATATATCTTCAAAGGATAACAATTCTAAATCTTCAGAAATGATATGATAAAGAATTATTTGAAAAATCATACATATATATCAACTGTTCTTTTAGTTTCTCATTTTGCTGTCTTTGCTTTGCTAGCTGTTGCTCAAGCTGACTAATCCTTTGTTGTTCTTCTGTCGATTTCCCTTCGAGTTGGGTGATCCTTAGATCCTTTTCCCTGATTAGTTGGCTGACTTCAGAGGCTTTGTCCATTGTTGTGGCTGTATAAGCACCTGCATACTGAGATAACTTGGTTAAATCCTTAGAAGGATTGACTTCTGAGTCTTTCCATACCACATTCATCAGTTCGGCATGAGGAGTTGAGAGAGGTCCTTGATCAATTTTTCTCTTTTTCCTCTGTCTTTTGACCATAGCCCTATGCTTTGAACTACAGAATACATCTAGGGGTGGTATTTCTTCTACCTTTAATACAATCTCTTCTATAGGATTCTCAGGAATTATTTCAATATCCTACTGAATGTTGGGTGTGCCGACTACCCCTTCAATTGGAATATTAGTAACAACAGGCTCCTATGTTGCAGGATATTTTGTGTAATGAGGTTTTGGGAGTCATTCTGGTTCTTGATCATTTGATCGAACTACTGCCATTCCTTGATTAAGGTGGAATCAATATTTACATCAGTATCTAGGAGCTCAATGGTTATTTCGTTTGTCTGCTCCTTCTTGGGACTCTTCTCCCTTTCGGGGCTCTTCTCCTTTTCAGGAGTCTTCTCCTTTTCAAGAGTCTTCTCCTTTTCAGTGGTTTGTTCTTCATTGTCACCTTCTTGCTGCATCATAGGGGTAGTGTTTAACAAGTCCAGAGGTAGTGTTTGTAACCTCTGTGTCATGAACTTCATAAATATATCTAATCCCTCTGCTCCCAATCTGACTTTGCTAGATGTTCTACCTAAGAAAATAACTTAGATTAAGTGAAAAAATCATCATAATCATCTTTCTCATGTTCAAACTTGGAAATTTTCACATGAGAGGTAAAGCTGTAAGCCACTGCTTTTGGATCATACTGTCTCTTGGGAATGACTGCTAACTTTAAAAATTTTATCTTCTATGTTTCTTTCTCTGCATGTTTGAAATCATGTAGTGTGTAAGTACCACATTAGAGGGGGAATGAAGGCCACATTTGTTTCTTGGACTCCTTGAGGTTCCTGGACATCCCTGTTTCTGTTATCTAATAAGCTATTTCTTTGGCCAATAGCTTATCAGGAATGTACAAGGGGAGAACATGTGGATCTGTGGTGCTGCCAAAAATTCTGATGTAGGTGAAATTTTCTTCACCAAACCAACTACCGATTGATGTTAGGTCAATACTGGCCTCATCGGATAACCGAGGAGCAGGTTTGTCGAATATGGCCTGATGAACGGGTAAAACAAAACCATGGAAAATTCTATATAGATGATCTTTATAATGGGCCTTCCATAAATACTTATGATAGATATGAATAGGAGTTGGGTCTTGAGGAGTCCATTTCCATCCTAAAATGGGGTAATCAAAATTGAAACAGATGGTATCCATGATGTAGGCACTCATATAGAATGGGGGTATTATCCGGGTAGTCACAAACCTGTTTCTTCTATAATCAAGGATTTGGTTGGCCATTTTATCTAATAAAATGGTTGCCCAATCCATGATATAAGAATTAATTGTGGCTTCCATTAAGGGCATCATTTCTATAGAAAACCTAGCTAAATCAGAAACTCCAAAGAGTCTACATATCATAGCACCAACATAGCAATGAGGAGATGCTAAGGAGTCTATGAAGTACATACCTGAAGATTCATGCTTATGTTTGTTCGAGAAATGCCTCCACTGCTTGATAGGGTCCGACTCCACATTGTTTTCCTTGGTGAAAGCTTCTAAAAATGCCTTGTTGTAATGCTTCTGGGGGTCCGGAAATTGATACATCTTCTTGATATCTTCTACCCTGAATGTCCCGAACATCCTTCCATCAGCTGTATAGAAGGCCCTATCGGTTATGTTGATACTTTCTATAACCCATCTCACCATGTCATTGTATGGTAACACTTTTGCTCGGGCTGCTATTCTGTGGAGGAAGGAGTTGGCTAAATTGTATAGAGTATTTTTTGATTTATCAGTTGAACCAGTCGTTGCTCCTTCTTCTTCAACTTCACTTGGGTCCTCGGCTTCGAGTAAATTATATATACTCTCCCATGAAGTCTTGTCGAGGCCTGCACAGGTAGTATCAGCTATCAGTACCAACTTTACTGGTTCATCTTTGGCTATGACGAGGATCTTCACTTTCCGAGATTTCTTAGTCATTTTTGCTGAATTGGTGAGTTTAGACTCGTTCTGCAAAATGAAATAGAAGGACGTAACAGTGGAAAAAACTTGTTCAAAGCTAATACACAGCACACAAGACTAACAATAATTAAGCGCAAATGGGTGATACAAATTTTTAATATATTAAGCTACCATAGATGAAATCCTTGAAGGATTCAACCATAACTGCTTTCTTAATGATTTCCCGTAACTTCCAACGTGACACTTTAATGTCGTAATGACATGTCGCATCGCAAATTTATAACGGTCCTTTTTAAAATGAGTATCGTGACTACTTTGATTGGTGATTAGCGATAGTCGCATATCGCAGATCGGTAGGTACAAGTGTCATGCTTAAATGTTTCCTTTGCATAGTTGCAATTGCGATTAATGGCGAGCTGTCATGGGAGGCGGGATGACTTTTAAAATTGATAAATCATTTTTTTAATTTTTAATTTTTAATTTTTGCGTTATAATTGATTTATAACTTTAACCCGCAAATGTTCATAATATCTCATATTTACCTTTATCGAAAACGCACTTCACAATAATGAAATCACATCGGAAGACTTCAAAGGGGCTTTTGGTATGTGTTTTATGATTTTAGTGATGCGCGATTGCGATCGGCTTATCGCATCGAAGGATTTATATGAACACTTGGAAGGGCTCCTTGATAAGTAGCGATATGCGATTTCCGATGGAGTTATCACATTGGCAAATGTCAATGGAACACCTTAAGTCCACCATTGAAACTTAATAATTGTTTAATGATAAGGTTTTGTTATAATTTAATTGGATCAGACCTTATCAAGAGGACTTTCATGGGTTGAATAGATTTGGAAATTGCGATTGTTATTTGACTTATCCTAAAAGCAAAAGATCTATTATAATTTTTTTTTTTTAAACAATTTATTGATTTTATTTATATTTCTAAAAGGGTACCCATTTCTTATTAAAGTTTTTTATGAAAAATTTGAAATGGGGAGGGTTGTTGTATAGCACAACAATTGGCGATTCACTGGGAGAAACAGTTATATCTGAAAAATAACACAATATCTAAACTTTCTTAGTTTTGAAACTATTGAGGATAAAGAAATCCATCTAAGAATAGCTAAAAAAAATTAACTCTAAATAAAATACAATTTTTTGCACTTTCTTTTGCAATCCCTTAAAAATAAAAACATTTTTGGTTTTTTCAAGTTTTGATTGGTTGATAAAGATAAAGTAGGGGGCTATTCCAACTTAGCTTATAAATTTACTCTTTTGTCACAGGTAGTGCCTCTGCTGCCAGCAAACATCTATAGCCTCGATAGGGTTACCTTTTAACCATAAATCATTCATTGTCCCATCCATCTAAGAGCATAAATTTTGAAAGATAAAATAAAAAAGATATGTTTACATATAATTTTTGATTTTATATTCTTTTAATTTTTTAAAATATAAAAATCCATTATCCTGGTTTGGGAGCTAGCTAATGACAATGCCATTCACTGGTTGTAATTGAACTGAACAAGCTAGCTCGTAATGAGACCCCTTGTCTTATGATTATAAGCCATTACCCTGTTTTGATACGCAATATTGGTAATGTCAGTTTAATTAGTTCCCTGTGATCATGGTAAGTAGGCTCATGATGAGACCTCTTATCTTTTATATCAAACATATTTTAGAATTACACTCCGAAAAATCATAAACTTAGTGGATGGGGTGAATGAATTTCTCTTTAAGAGTTTATGGATGACAATTTTAGAGTTGTAGATGCTAATTTTGGAAAAGTCTTTACTTTTTACAAATAACCTCTCTTAACTTTAATAAAACTTAGAATGATTTACAGTATTTTCAAGGTTTTGGAAGATTTTGCAAACTTTAAAGAGTTCTTCAAAGTTTAATGTTTTATTCAACTTTCCAAAACTATAATCATTTCCTTAAAAGTTTCTAGCATCTGAAAGCAAGTATTCACAATATTTACTCAAAGAGATTTTCAATAGTAAAAGGCTAATGGAAGACTATTTACAACATTATTTTCTAAAAAATAAACAAACTTGCATAAAGAATATTTACAGGTAAGAAGGGGTTACCTCCTTAAGAAAAGAATTTCTTTAAGATAAGCCCATTCACAGGAAGAGAATCTCTCTTTCCTGATAAATCTTGCAGTATGAACGTTGATGAGCCTGTCTTTTCAATGATTTGAAATGGTCCAAGCCACATCTTTTGTAATTTGGTATGTTTACCTTTATCTTCATGTGTTTTGTCCCATTTCAAAATGAGATCACCAATTTGCAACGTTTTTGTGCTGGTATAACTTGCATCAAAAGAAGATTTAATGACTTGTTGATGTTTAACATGAGTGATTTTAGACTTCTCTCTTTCTTCCTCCAATTTGAGGATATGATCAAATCTTAATTGAACAGAGGAAGAAGGATTTTCTTCAATAAATTGTACTAGGTCTAGAGATGGGAGTGCTAAGTTTGAAGGTATTACAACTTCTTTCCCATACACTAGGTTAAAATGAGAAGTACCTATTGAGGCCTTCTGAGTTATGTGATCTGCCCATAAAGTAAATATCAAAGGTTTATGCCAATTCTTTTGATTTTGATCAACAGTTCTTTTAATAATCTTAATGAGATTATTATTAGTTGATTCTTCCAAACCATTACCTTGAGGGTAGTAATTTGCAGAATATTTTAATTTAAAGCCTCTCTTAAGAGAAAATTCAAGTATACTACTTCCAGAAAAATAAGATGCATCGTCAAAAATAACGGCATTAGGTACACCAAACCTGGTAATGATGAATTAATCAATGAACTCAATGATTGCATCAGAGTTGGCTACCTTTAATGGAATTGCTTCTGCCCACTTTGTGAAGTAATTCGTGGTTGTAAGGATGTATCTGTGTTGCTTGGAAGAATGTGGAACAATCTCTCCTATGATATCAAGCCCCCACTATTCAAATGGTTGCTCAATGTTTACTGGTTGTAAAGGAAAGGTTGGTTTCCTTTGTCTCCCACTAGAAGTTTGGCATATCTTGCATTTCCTGACATAATCATGGGCATCTTTAAACAAAGTGGGCCAATAATATCCAACATGTATGATTTTGTGAGCTGTAGTATCTCCTCCAAAATGTCCACCTGCTGGACCATCATGTAATTCCTGCAAAACCTTTTGTGCTTCAGTTTTTTCTAGGCATCTTAATAAAATTGAATCATAATTTCTTCTGAATAACACATCATCAATGATTTCGAAGTGTTTTGCTTTTAATCTTAAGGCACGTTTGTTTTTGTAACTGAAATTAGGGGGAGCATATCCATTTTTCAAGTAAAAGATCAGATCAGCATACTAAAATTCAGAATTTATGATACTTATCTCGTTCACTTGAAAAGTCTTATTTGAATCTTCATGTTCTGGAATATTAGAAGCTCCTGCTAATAACCTGCAAAAACCTTGCCCTCTCACAATTTTCGCTAGTTTAATATCAATATCATACTCCTGTAAATTTGTTACCCAATTAGCTCTCTTTTCTCCTACTTCCCTTTGCACTAGAAATTGTCTCACTGCAGAGAATGGGACTATTACTTTTGTGTGTGTTTTTAGGAGAAATGGTCTAAAGTGTTTGATAGATTTAAACACAACAAAAGCTTGTTTTTCTACTTCGGAATAGTTAAGTTCAACACCTTGTAAATTAGAACTGAAGAAGGATATGAGTGATTCCACTTGCTGATCATTGATTTGTGTTAAAACAACAACATAATATGTTTCAGTGGCTAAAGTATACAAAATAAAATGATTAGAAAAATTGGGAGTATTCAATGCAGGAGCATTAATAATTACCTGTTTGATTGAGTCAAAGTCTTCTTTTTCATTATGTCCCCATTTGAAAACTAAATTTTTCTTAATCATAGTGATCTGGATTTAAACAGGAACGCAATAAAACACAGAGATAACCATAAACATAGATATGCAGCGGAAATAATACTTCACTTCATTAATGTAAAATACTGAAATATGCTTACAAACAGTAAGGGAAATAAACCAGCTAGGGCGATGGTAGCTTATCTCTGAGAAGAGGTGTGGTGGCTACATGCCTCTGAATTGTCTTACAATGAGGCTCGAAGGCCTATTTATTGTTGAGAAACAATGGAAAACCCTTAACATTCCAAAACCTAACCCTAGAAGATGAAACGCCAAACTATGGGCCCCGTTTGGGTAAATTGGTACATCAACTTCCTGGGGTCGTAACTTTGGCATACGATCTCCGTTTGACGCGTACAATAGCTCGTTAGAAAGATCTATCCGAGCACTACCACTTTGGGAGACAACATGGGTCCAAGGACAACATGGGTCGAAGGACCCATGTTGCCCCAGATTTCCCAATAAAATGTCGTTTAGGGCCTTAAAATGGCTCTGGAAGTTCAGGGCCCGAAAAACTACTAAAAATAGTAAGTTGTGCTACAATTAAGGAAACTGAAAATGCTGAGAAAAACAATGGTGGGGTCCAGGTGGACTTGGCAGGTGGCCACCAAGATCCACCTGGATCATTCCTCCCCCCTTAGGAAGCAATGTTCCCCATTGCGTTGAGTTCCTTCATGAGATGAGGAAGCTTTTGCTGAACTTGGTCCCTGGTGAGCCACTTGCCCTGGTGAAGGAGTTGGCCTGCTTTGACAACTCGATACAGTTGGATATTCTGTTGGCGAGTGTTCTTGATCTGTGTGTCCATGATCTGATCAGTTGCAGCCTGTTCCATGCAATTTGGATTTAATTCTGTGGGTGTGAGCAGTTCTGCAATGTCGGATGTGTCTAACAATGGTGGAAAGTATGGCCAAAGGCGGTCCACATTGAACACTGGGTGTAGGCCAAGGAATGGGGGAATGCTGAGCTCAAATGAATTGCCCCCCACAGCCTTAGTAATGGTGTAAGGACCATATCGGAGTGGTCTAAGTTTTCGATAGGATCCAGTAAGGCGTTCCTTTTGAAAATGCAACCAGACTTTGTCGCCCACCTGAAACTTGTGTGGCACCCGATGTTGATCATGTCGCTGCTTGTACTTGGCATTTGATTTCTCCAGAATGTCATGGACCTGTTGGCAAATATGTTGGATGTGCTCAATGAAGCTGGTTGCCTTATCTGTTTCAGACTGGAGATGAGCTGAATATGTGTGAGTAGCTGCAAGTGGCATGGCCACATCAATGGGGCATAGTGGCTGGAATCCCAAGCCCACCTGAAAAGGGTTGTGGCCAGTCGAGTTGTGAAGAGCTCGGTTGTAGCCATGCTGAACATAGGGGAGGCTCTCATCCCATGTGCGTGGATGCTTTGAGTTGTACATGCGTAGAATGTGTACAATCATCCGATTGACAACCTCTGTCTGGCCATCAGTTTGAGGATGGAAGGCTGTGGACTTAGCGAGTTTGGTGTCCAACATTGACCAGAGACTGGACCAAAATGTACTGAGGAACTGACTGTCCCGATCTGAGATGATAGACTGTGGGATCCCAAAGTGCACCCACACTCGTTCAAAGAAGAGTTTAGCAGTGGCTTCTCCTGTGATATTCTTCTTGCAAGCCACCATAATGGCCATCTTCGAGAACCTGTCGACGACCACAAAAACACAATCATTTCCATGCTTAGTGGAAGGAATGCCTGACATGTAATCCATGGAGATGGATTCCCAAGGTCGACTAGGGGTAGGCAACGGGGTATAGAGGCCTTGCTTCTTGATGGTTGGTTTGGCAATGGCACAGGCAGTACATGGTCTGATGTACTTCCCGACATCCTGTCGAAGATTTGGCCAATAGAAATACTTTTGCAGTACTGCCACTGTTTTCTCAACCCCGAAATGCCCAGCAGCCCGACTGTAGTGTGCTTCCCAAATCATCTTGGCACGCTCGCTTGAAGGAACACAAAGGTGACCCAGGTGGCATAACAGGGCACCTTGGAGGTGAAAATCTGGAACATGCTGACCCCCAAGAGTGTCTGGTATGTGTGGCCAAATTCTGGGTCACTTTTGTAGAGAAGTGGCCAATAAGAAGTCTCGTGCCCATAAGAGTTGAGCACAATGGTTAACGCCATGATTGGTGGTCGACTGAGGCAATCTGCAACATTATTGGTGCTACCCTTCTTATACTTGATATTCAAATGGAACTGTTGCAGATATGTACACCACTTCTGATGGAGATCATTCTGCAATTTCCCTTGGGTCTGTATGAACTGCAGGGGTCGGTGGTCTGTGTGGATGACCATTTCCTTCCCCAAAATGTAATGCTTCCATTGTCGGCAGGCCTGCACAATGAAATAAATCTCTTTATCATAAGTGGGATACTTCCGGACTATTTCTGAAAGTGTTTCACTGTGATATTCCACTGGATGCCCGTGTTGAGTAAGGACTGCCCCAATAGCATAATCAGAGGCATCTGTCTTGACCTCAAATGGTTGTTGTAAATCTGGTAACACGAGCACTGGTGCCGTGGCGATCTTTCAACTCTATGAATGCCTTCTGTTGAGATTCAAACCAAAATAATTTCGCTTTCGCTCCTCCCTTGGTGACTTGACTCAAGGGCCAAGTGATATGAGAAAACCCCAACACGAACCTGCGGTAGAAGTTGGCAAGACCTAGAAAGCTGCGGAGCTCTGTCAGAGTGGTCGGAGATGGCCAATCTCGAATGACTTGGATCTTGGCCGGATCCACATGCACCCCCTATTCATCAATAATGTATCCCAGATACTGAACCTGGGTCATGCCAAAAGTGCATTTCTCCAAATTGGCACATAGCTTGTGTTGCCGCAGTGTTTGAAGAACCTGCCAGATGTGGTGGAGGTGCTCTTCCCAACTTTGGCTGAAGATTAGAATGTCATCCAAGTATACCACTACAAATGAGTTGGTGAATGGCCACAAGATGTCATCCATTAGCCTCATGAAGGTTGCAGGAGCATTCGTCAATCCAAAAGGCACAACCAACCATTCGAAGAGGCCCTCCTTGGCTTTGAAGGCAGTCTTCCACACATCAGAGGGTTCGATTGGTACCTGGTGATATCCTGACTTCAGATCGATCTTGCTGAAATATTTTTCCCCCTTTAGTTGGTCCAAGAGGTCATCAATCCGTGGGATCGGGTACCTATTACAGACAGTGATCTTGTTTAGCGCCCGATAGTCAATACAGAGTCTCCAAGTCCCATCCTTCTTCTGTACCAACACGATCGGGCTCCCACAAGGCGATGAACTCGGACGGATGTGACCTTTCTGTAACAGCTCCTGAATCTGCCTCTTGATTTCATCGTTCTCTAGAACGGAGAGCTGATAAATTGGTCCATTGGGTAGCGGCGCACCTGGGGTTAGATTGATGGAGTGCTTGACCTGACAGTGCAGAGGAACCCCTGTGGGGGAGGTAAATATGTCCTCGTACTCCTTCACGACCTTATCCATCTGTAGTTTTCGTGCGGAGGGGTTCTTTCTGGAGGTCTTGGCCACCATCTTCTTCTTTCCTTGAGGGCATATCATCAGGAAAACAAATTTCCCAGTCTTGGAAATGAGCTTACTGCATTGTTTTGCAGTAATCAAAGAGATGGCGGTAGGCGGTGCTACCTCTGGTATCCTGTACAACTTATTCCCCAATGTAACAATAACAGCCCGGGGCCTTGATTCATACACATCATGTCACTTCCACAAGTATGGTTGTCCTAATAATACATCACAAACTTCAAGGGGAGCAATGTCACATAATACCTCATCCGTTAAGGGCTTGATGTTGTATGGAAGGCGACACTGCTGGCTCACGCGAAGATCCCGTCCTTGGTGAAGCCACCTGATGGTGTATGGTTGTGGATGTGCTATGGTCAGTAAGCCCAACCACTTCACGACCTCTGCCGAAATGAGGTTCTTTTGGCTCCCGCTATCGACAATGAACTGTAGCGGGGAGCCCTTTACCCACATCTGGGAGTGGAAGAGACGCTCCTCCTCCTCTGGATCTTCGGGTTCATTTTTCTGGATCTTGGTAGTAGCAACAGTGGCATTGGGATCCGTGTCAATGATCTGCTTCCCTTTTTCATTCCCCTTGTCGGGTTCTGACTCAGAGTCGGAACATGCATCTGATTCTGGAACCTTTAGCTCGGCCACCAGTGACTGCTTGGCCCGACACTCACTGGTGTTGTGAGTGGAGCTCTTATGGAACTCACACCATTTTCCCGTGTCCTTTTTCGTCTTCGCGGCGCTGTTCTTTGCCTGCAGCTTTGGCGGGTTGTCTTGGGCTGCCCCGCCTTGGCTTTGTCCTTTGTTCTGTGTTTTAGGGGCACCTTTCCCTTGCTTCAGATTCGCAGATCCAAAGTCTCGCTTCTTTTGTTTAAACTTCTGCTCGACCTTGACGGCATATCGGTATGTTGTGCCGAGCGAGGAGATGTTCAGGAATTGTATTTCTTCCTGGATGTACTTGTGCAGGCAGCCGCGGTATTTGAGTATCAAATGCTGCTCCGTATCCTTGATACCCAACTTTGTGTGAAGGGTATGGAAAATATTGGTGAACTCCGACACGTCTTGGTCCCTTCCTTGCCGCAGCGTGGTCCATTTTATGTATTCATCCTCATAGCTTCCGATAGGGTAGTACTGCTCCTTGATGGTATCCCGAAATGAATTGCAGGTGGGTGCAGCTGAAAATAGTGAGCCGGTATTTTCATCCTTTTGCTCGCAGTAGGTTTCCCACCAATCCTTGACGTGGGGGGCTGCTTTGAGAAGAGCGAAAACAATCTTTTCCCGACTTGAAAATTCATGAACAGAAAAATAACCCTCCAGCAGATTTAACCATTTATCTACGGCATCTGCGTCTATCTAACCCTCAAATATGGGGATTTCAAAATTAACTTGTACCTTAAAGGGCGTGGTATTTCCAGAGTAGCTGCTGGAAGCCAATGCGTCGCTTCTGGGTAGCCGCTGAAGGATTTGGGAAAAATTGTCCATCATCGCGTTCCGTTGTCGCTCGAGGGCTTCTTCGAGCAAGATTTTGATAGGATCTCCTGCCCCCTCGTCTTTCTTCTCATCCGCCATAGGAGGCCGTCAGGATTTGCGAGGCTGGTCTTGCAAAGGTTCGACCAGTTCAAGCCCTAACTCCTTATATCCCGACCTCGTTGGGGACATGCAAAGAAAAACAGAGAAAAAGCAGACTGCTCTGATACCACTGATCCGGATTTAAACAGGAATGCAATAAAACACAGAGATAACCATAAACATAGATATGCAGTGGAAATAATACTTCACTTCATTAATGTAAAATACTGAAATATGCTTACAAACAGTAATGGAAATAAACCAGCTAGGGCGATGGTAGCTTATCTCTAAGAAGAGATGTGGTGGCTACATGCCTCTGAACTATCTTACAATGAGGCTCGAAGGCCTATTTATTGTTGAGAAACAATGGAAAACCCTTAACATTCCAAAACCTAACCCTAGAAGATGAAACGCCAAACTATGGGCCCCGTTTGGGTAAATTGGTACATCAACTTCCCGGGGTCGTAACTTTGGCATACGATCTTCGTTTGACGCGTACAATAGCTCATTAGAAAGATCTATCCGAGCACTACCACTTTGGGCGTCAACATGGGTCCATGGACCCATGTTGCCCCAGATTTCCCAAAAAACGTCGTTTAGGGCCTCAAAACGGCTCCGGAAGTTCAGGGCCCGAAAAACTACTAAAAATAGTAAGTTGTGCTACAATTAAGGAAACTGAAAATGCTGAGAAAAACAATGGTGGGGGTCAAGGTGGACTTGGTAGGTGGCCACCAAGATCCACCTGGATCACATAGTTTGTAAAAGTAAGACTATATGAGAAAAATCAGGAACAAATCTTTTTACAAAATTTATCTGTCCCAAAAATGATTGCATTGATTTCTTGTTATGTGGCAAAGGAATATCAAAATCTCTTTTATCCTGTGAGGATCAATATATATGCCATCTTTGGATACAATAAACCCTAAGAGTTTACCTTCATTAAGAGAAAAGAATGATTTCTTGGGATTTAGAGAAATTCCATACCTTTTACATCGTTCAAAGATCTGTTTTAAATCATGTAAATGATTGGCCCTTTTCTTGGAAAAGACAGTTATGTCATCTAGGTAAACAACAACTGACCTATTAATCAAACCTTTGAAGGATATATCCATTGCTCATTGGAAAGTAGCTCCAGCATTAATCAAACCAAAAGGCATTTTCTGATAAGCATATGTTCCCCATTTAGTTATGAATGTAGTTTTTAGTCCGTCATCTGGATGTACCAGTATTTGATTGTATCTTGAAAAACCATCCAGAAAGGACATTAACTCTGAACCAGATAATGATTGAAGTATCTGCTCCATTGTTGGTAATGGGAAATTATCCTTTTGGCATGCCTTATTGAGATTTCTAAAGTCTATGCATATCCTAATATCACAATTCTTTTTTTTTTTACAGGTACCAAGTTTGAAACCCATTTAGAATGTCTGACCGGGAAAATTATCTTAGCTTTCATAAGTTTATTCAACTCTGCTTTGATTTGACTTTCTAGAATTGGGTGAATTTTCCTTAACTTTTGTTGTACAGGTTTCTCATCAGAAATCATTAGAATTGTGTGTTGAATGATAGAAGTATCATAAGTTTTCAGATCTTCGTAATTCCAAGAAAAAACATTTTTGTATTTGTTCAATAATCTGATGAAAGAAAATCTTTCTTCTGATGTGATTTTAAGCCCTAGATTGACATTTTGTGGTTTGGTCTCGGTGCCAAGGTTTACTAATTCAAATTTTAAAGTAGAACTTTGAAGTTTTGCATTAGTGACCTTTCCAAATCTATCTTTGATGTCATAGAGATCTTCTAGCTTCACCACAAATTTAGGGATAGAATTCTCATTTGGTCTTTGTTTGATTTGAAGATCATGATCATTTTCATCAATAATCTGGTCATCATAATATTTTTCAGAAGTCAAGAAATTTAAAATGTCTTCATCATGATTAAATACCCGCCAATTGGTGACATTGTCTAGGACAGATGGTCGAAAAATTAATTCAACTAAAAACCTATCTGGACTATAATCCTCTGATGGAAGGAGCTTAGAAGCAACATTAGCCAATAAATCAGCAGCTACATTCTGAGATCTAGGAATAGGAGAAATGTTAAATGCTAGAAAATGAGTTATGAGGTCTTGAACAAGGGATTGATAATGTTTGACATGTCCTGAAAAGAAATGGATAGTGTTTATTACTTGTTTGATGACAATCTCGGAATCACCAAATACTTTTAGATATTGAATATTCAGGCCTATTGCTTTTTAGAGCCCTTGAATCAATGCCTCATATTCTGCAGTGTTATTGGTACACTCAAATTCTAGTCTACATGATAGCATAGTTTTTGCCCTTCTAAACTAACTAAAATACATATTTCTCCTGCACTGTCATTGGATTTTGATCCATCAAAATATAAAGACCAAAATAAAGGCTTATCTACAGATTTATTTACAAGTTCATCAGCAATACTAACACGTCTTGAGGTATCAGTATGAGAGAAGTTTTAAATTTGTGATGTGATACTATTAATAGAAAAAGGCGATTATTGAGCATTAAAATTTCTAAAGAATGACTCAGCTGAGTAATTTCCAAGAATGTTGTTATTGAAAGCTACAAGTTGGTTTTCTTGTTCAAACTCTGTTACTGTATGAGACATGTGTTTTTCCCGATCTATTTTGATTTGATTTGGTTTCCCTTTATAGGGAAGCCACATGTGAGACCAATCAGTGGAAATGTAACCATGGAGTTTCTCAAACCAATCCCTGCTTAGAATTAAACAATAAAACTCAGGGATGTCAACAATCAATATATCAATTCTTTGAACTACTCTGGGATCAGCCGATAGCCTAATGGTAACTGAATTAATCTCTCCTAAAACTTTCACTTTAGTTTGATCTAACTAAACGATATGGACTGTAGATTTTTGGGGCTCAATGTTTAATTTAGAGCAAACTGAGGCTGGCATTATATTTGATGAAGCCCTTGAATCTATCAGGAAGTTATGCAGATTTCTGTTATAGATCTCATAAGTCAAGAGAAAAGGAGGAGTATGAGAATTAGACCTATCTCTGATCAAAACAACATCAGTAGCATCTACTTTATCTAATGGTGGTTTACCTGACCCTTTATCTGCCTTGGATAATACAACATTTGGAAGAGGAGAAGAAGGTACCGCATTCAACTCTTTAAGTAACAAATTTTGTTGATTTTTTAGCTTGCTAAGTTCATGTAAAGAAATATTTGCTCGAGTCTTCTTCGTGTCCTCCACAATATTATAATCCATGGAGTCAGAGACTACTAATGTTTTATATTATGAAGGTGGATTGGAAGATGATGGTTGATTTTGGGTAGACACAATTGGAGTTTTCTTCATGGGAGCCTTGTCTTTGGTAACAGGGCTTGGATTTTTCTTCTTTGGATTTGTTTGAATAGGCTCTGCTGCATTTTTACATCTGGTATTTAGTGGGAGAGCTTCCTGTTCACTTTCATTATCAGAGTTAGGCAAGATAAAGTCCCACATCCCATGACATTCAACTATTTCATCTTCTTCTGTTTCCTCCGATGATAAAACTATGTCTTCATCTTCGTCGTCATCTAGATCTAGCATTAGGTGGTTTTGTTTCAATTGACTGATTTCTTTTGAAGTTCCTAAATGGTTTTTTAGTAGAGGTTTCAACTACTTGCTTTTTTATTTCCACCATTTCATTGGACATAGTCTTCAGAACTTTTTGCAAACCTTCCATGTCATATGGGTCTTTAGCTGCTTTCTTTTTTGAATCATCTTTAAAAGTAACTTTTTTGGACTTTCTTTCTTCAAGAGCATTTTTATTTTCTAAAGCAATGATACGTTTTTCAACAGCGGTCACTTCTTTCATATTTTCTACTAATGTGGGTTTGGAAGCCCTATAAACGAAGATGGCTATAGTTGGAGGCAAGGCAAAAATATACCATTCGCTTTAGACTTCTTCACTAGGCTTGGATGTAGCAGGAATTTTATTTAACAACTTATTAAATCGCAAGTTGAAGTTTTTAATGGGTTCCTTTGACTCAGATTTAAGATTGGAGAGATCATTAATTAATGTCGTTGTGGACCTATCATCTCCAAACTTGGTTAGAAACTGCTCCTGAAAAGCATCCCAGCTATTAATGGATCCTGGTGGTAATGAAAAATACCATGATCCAACTGCTCCTTGTAGAGTGTATGGGAAAAGCCTAACAACAACATCTTCTTCTGTTACCCCATTTAAGTTTATTGACAACATAAAATTGTTTATGTGTTCTTCTGCTAATATGCCAATGTCAAGATTAAACTTTGGCAACCATTTTTCAGGATGGGCTGGTAATTGAATTAAAGGTGCAGGCATTGTGACTACTCTTGGATTTTTCCATGGCTTTGGTTATGGTTGATTATGTGCCATTGTCGAACTGACAGCAGAGGAGGGTGAAGAGATAGTTGAAAGTGATTGGGTAGAGGAAGTTGGAGTACCTGTACCCTTATGGACTATGATCTTGAGTTGGGGAGTGGATGGATGACTTTGCAATGGTTTAGATGGAATGAATGATGATGAAGAAAGAGTGTCACTCTCAGACTCTAAAGGTGTCTTCCTAGCTCTTTTTCTAAATGGCAGAGGAAATTCAGTTGGTGGAATAGCAAGCTTTTCACTCTGGGATCTTGTAAAAGGCTGGGATGGAATATATTGCGAAGTCACAGTCCTTTGGGATAACTCAGACTGTTCTTGGGATATTGAAAACCCTTGGAGTTTATGAATTAACGTCTGTACTTCAGGGGGTTCAAGAGAAGAATTGTCAGGTGTATTTAAGTTTTCAGCAGAGGGTGTTGTATTTTCCTTTTCAACTTCTCGTTTAAAAATAGGAGATTTAGAATGTGAAGGAGAAGTTGGAGGAGATGGTGAGGGGGTTTTACTCTTAGAATGGCCTATGGATTTGGATTTACTCACCATTCACAGTTTAGGCCCTCCTTCTAGCACCAAAAATGTTGATGCCTCTAAAATCCTGGCACCAACATTGGGGATAACCACCCAGTCCGGACCTTAGTACAACTCCTTTTCCGTTTGGTGTGCTCCGACTAGATATTATGGGACCAGTTTCCCTTAAGATATGGTTTAATGGATGGTTGTTTTGTAATGTATAATGGAGAGGGTAAATGTTTTAGCCTATAACTCAAAATATAAAAATATATTTATATAACCCGGGTATTCTGTAAACAATGTGATTTCTAATTATTTCTAACAGACAAATAATCATATAGATGGCTCAATTATCAATAGAAATATGCACTCATATAATGATTACTTCGTTTAAAAATTTAAACGTAGTAATAATAAAATCATATCGCATTCATAACAATGTATATCGCTAACATATATCTTCAAAGGATAATAATTCTAAATCTTCAGAAATGATATGATAAAGAATTATTTAAAAAAGCATACATATATATCAACAATAGCAACTTTTAAAAGAAATGCTTCATCACATAAGGAAATAAGACAAAAACAGTGATAGGAATACCGCATGCATTTGAATCCTTCCGATGTAAATAACACTCTGCTTCCACTTTTTTATTTGAGAAAACCTTCCAAGAGATACAGAAGTGCAGGTCTTGAAAAAAGCTTCTTTCACAAAAATGTGGAACCTTGATCCACTATTGATAAAAAAATATTTAGAAGTACAAAAGTGCAACTTCTTAAGTCAAATATTATACAAGTTGAGAACCATTTCTTAAAAGACATGAAAGGGTTTAAATAATCAAAATAAAAACTAACTGTCAATAAAAATTGCTATGAGCTGTTAAAACTGCAAACATGAAAATCTGGGATTTGATTCATGAAAATAACAGTGTGATAGCCTTTGAACTGATTTGTTGTATCTACTTCTTCTCTTGCGCTTGCAACTGACAAATTGAGAGCATTGGCTGAATTTCCAGAGGGTGACTCATCCTGGAATGTAGTTGGGTTGTGTACGTAGCATCGGAGAGTTCGGGAACCATGAGATTGACTGCGTCGGAAAGGCATTTCATGGCCATTTGCTGGCTATGCGAATTGACTAGGAAAAACCAGAATGCATCCCATGTCAAGTTTTTCATCTTGTCGATTTGTTCTTCTCTGCTTTCCAACTCTTGTCTCCATTGATATTCTAGTTCTTTTGCTTTCGGGAGTTTTCCTGGAGAGCAATCGGAGATCAAGTTAGCCATATACAAGATGTCATTTACTAACTTGATTACAATGTTAATTGTAGCCCTGGCTCTATAAGTCACTCTTTCGGCTTTTATTAACTGTGATTCCCATTTCGAAAGCAAGATTTCCTTGTGCGATTCTTGTATTTTCGGTAAATTGGCAACCATGCCTTCTTTCGAATTTTGCCAAGAGAGAAAATTTGTTATCTTGTCATCTGATTTTTTAAATTCCAGTCTGGTGTCAATTGCCTGTTTAATAAGTGATGCAGAGATAGCGCACAATGGGTCAACCAATGATATTTTATGGCAAAGGATGTTTAGTTGCGAAGATAAGGCTTTACATACTTCGAGGGCTTCTTTCTTGAATTCACTAACTTTCGGTTAACCCTTGAATTTCTATATCTGTAATTGCTGCTATGCAATTTGATCTTCTTTAGCCTTCTTTTCCTGCTGAATTTCCATTTGAGGCTTGGCGAGTTATTGAGATAACTTCTGTTGTTTCTGGAGAGCCTGTTGATCAATATTTTGCTTCTTCCGATTCAATTGTTCTTTTAGTTGCTCATTTCGTTGTCTTTGCTCTACTAGCTGTTGCTCAAGCTAACTAATCCTTTGTTTTTCTTCTGCTGATTTCCCTTCGAGTTGGGTGATCCTTAGATCCTTTTCCCTGATTAGTTGGCTGACTTCGGAGGCTTTGTCCATTGTTGCAGCTGTATAAGCACCTGCATACTGAGATAACTTGGTTAAATCTTCATAAGGATTGACTTCTAATCCACATTCATCAGTTCGGCATGAGGAGTTGAGAGAGGTCCTTGATCAATTTTTCTCTTTTTCCTTTGTCTTTTGACCACAACCCTATGCTTTGGACTATAGAATACATCTAGGGGTGGTATTTCTTCTACCTTTAATACAATCTCTTGTATAGGATTCTCAGGAATTATTTCAATATCTTGTTGAATGTTGGGTGTGCCGACTGCCCCTTCAATTGGAATATTAGTAACAACAGACTCCTGTGTTGCGGGTGACTTTGGCATAATGAGGTTTTGGGAGTCATTCTAGTTTTTTATCATTTGATCGAACTACTCCCATTCCTTGATTAAGTTGGAATCAATATTTACATTAGTATCTAGGAGCTTAGTGGTCCTTTCATTTGTTTGCTCCCTCTCGGGACTCTTCTCCCTTTTGGGGCTCTTCCCCTTTTCAGGACTCTTCTCTTTTTCAGGAGTCTTCTCCTTTTCAGGAGTCTTCTCCTTTTCAGTAGTTTGTTCTTCATTGTGGCCTTCTTGTTGCACCATAGGGGTAGTGTTTAACAAGTCCAGAGGTAGTTTTTGTAACCTCTGTGTCCTAAACTTCATAAATCCATCTAATCCCTCTACTCCCAATCTGATCTTTGCTAGATGTCTCACCTGAGAAAATAACTCAGCTGAAGTTAACAAATCATCATAATCATCTTTCTCATGTTCAAACTTAGCAATTTTCACATGAGAGGTAAAGTTGTAAGCCACTTCTTTTGGATCATACTGTCTCTTGGGAATGACTGCTAACTTTAAAATTTTTATCTTCTCTGTTTCTTTCTCTGCATGTTTGAAGTCATGCAGTGTGTAAGTACCACATCGGAGGGGGAATGAAGGCCACATTTGTTTCTTGGACTCCTTGAGGTTCCTGGATATCCCTGTTTCTGTTATCTAATAAGCTATTTCTCTGGCCAATAGCTTATCAGGAATGTACAAGGGGAGAACATGTGGATCTATGGTGCTACCAAAAAGTCTAATGTAGGTGAACTTTTCTTCACCGAACCAACTATTGATTGATGTTAGGTCAATACTGGCCTCATCGGATAACCAAGGAGCAAGTTTGTCGAATATGGCCTGATGAACGGGTAAAACAAAACCATGGAAAATTCTATATAAATGATATTTATAATGGGCCTTCCATAAATACTTGTGATAGATATGAATAGGAGTTGGGTCTTGAGGAGTCCATTTCCATCCTAAAATGGGGTAATCAGAATTGAAACAGATGGTATCCATGATGTAGGCACTCATATAGAATGGGGGTATTATCCGGGTAGTCACAAACCTGTTTCTTCTATAATCAAGGATTTGGTTGGCCATTTTATCTGATAAAATGGTTGCCCAATCCATGATATAAGAATTAATTGCAGCTTCCATTAAGGGCACCATTTCTATAGAAAACCTAGTTGAATCAGAGACTCCAAAGAGTCTACATATCATAGCGCCAGCATAGCAATAAGGAGATGCTAAGGAGTCTACAGAGTACATACCCGAAGATTCATGCTTATGTTTGTTCGGGAAATGCCTCCACTGCTTGATAGGGTCCGACTCCACGTCGTTTTCCTTGGCGAAAGCTTCTAAAAATGCCTTGTTGTAATGCTTCTGGGGGTCTGGCAATTGATACATATTCTTGATATCTTCTGTCCTGAATGTATCGAACATCCTTTCATCGGCTATATAGAAGACCCTGTCAGTTATGTTGATACTTTATATAACCCATCTCACCATGTCCTTGTATGGTAACACTTTTGCTCGGGCTACTATTCTATAGAGGAAGGAGCTGGCTAAATCATATAGAGTATTTTCTAATTTATCAGTTGAACCAGTTGTTGCTCCTTCTTCTTCAACTTCACTTGGGTCCTCAACTTCAAGTAAATTATATATACTCTCCCATGAAGTCTTGTCGAGGCCTGCATAGGTAGTATCAACTATCAGTACTAACTTTACTATTTCATCTTTGGCTATGACGGGGACCTTCACTTTCCGAGATTTCTTAGTCATTTTTGTTGGATTAGTGAGTTCAGACTCGTTCTGCAAAATAAAACAGAAGGACGTAACAGTGGAAAAAACTTGTTCAAAGCTAATACATAGCACACAAGACTAAAAATAATTAAGCACAAATGGGTGATACAAATTTTTAATATATTAAGCTACCACGAATGAAATCCTTGAAGGATTCAACCATAATTGCTTTCTTAATGATTCCTGTAACTTCCAATGTGACATTTTAATGCCGTAATGACATGTCACATCGCAAATTTATAACGATCCTTTTTAAAATGAGTATCATGACTTCCCTAATAAGCTATTAACGATAGTCTCATATCACAGATCGGGAGGTACAAGCGTCATGCTTAAATGTTTCCTTTGCATAGTTGCGATTGCGATTAATCGTGAGATGTCATGGGGAGGAGGGATGACTTTTAAAATTGATAAATCGTTTGTTTTTTTTCTTTCTTTTTTTCATTATAATTGATTTATAACTTTAACCCGCAAATGTTCATAATAGATCATATTTACCTTTATCAAAAATTCACTTCACAATAATGAAATCGCATCAAAAGATTTCAAAGGGGCTTTTGGTATGTGTTTTATGATTTCAGCAATGTGTGATTGCGATCGGCTTATCGCATCAGAGGATTTATATGAACACTTGGAAGGGCTTCTTGATAAGTAGAGATATGCGATTTCCGATGGAGTTATCACATCGACGAATGTCAATGGAACACCTTAAGTCCACCATTGAAACAAAGGATTTGCGCGATGCAACACATTCCATTAATAATTGTTTAATGATAAGATTTTTTTATAATTTAAATCAGAACAGACCTTATCAAGAGGACTTTCATGGGTTGAATAGATTTGAAAATTGCTATTTTTATTTGACTTATCCTAAAAGCAAAAGACCTATTATAAAAAATTATTTTTAAACGTTTTATTGATTTTATTTATATTTCTAAAAGGGTACCCATTTCTTATTAAAGTTTTTAATGAACGATTTGAAATGGGGAGGGTTTTTGTATAGCACAACAGAACTGCACATCTATTTGATCGAAACACGACTTCATTTCCTTGATCACACATTTGACTAACACTCAACATGTTATGCTTTAAACCATCTACATACATGGCATTTCCAACTTTAATCTTTTCTTTCAAGAAGACAAAACCTTTACCTTTAATGACTGTTGGAGTGTCATTTCCAAATGAGACATTCTTTTCCTTTTCTAAAGCATTATATGAATGAAGTTTCTCTTTATCACATGTCATGTGTTTGGAGCATCCGCTGTTGATGTACCATTGATTTTCTTGTCCTTCTGTATACAGAGCTATGCCACATCTTTCTGATTGAGATTCCTTCTTTCTCCATACCTTGTGATTTAATGATGTTTGCTCCTTTTGAAATGATGGCCGAAATTTGCTCCTCCATTCAGATTCTTCATGACCAAAGTTGTTGTTACAA
The DNA here is from genome assembly GCA_031772625.1 of Pinus tabuliformis. Classification (NCBI taxonomy): domain Eukaryota; kingdom Viridiplantae; phylum Streptophyta; class Pinopsida; order Pinales; family Pinaceae; genus Pinus; species Pinus tabuliformis. Next base: position 899,798,283 of record CM062811.1, read on the forward strand.
ATTGAACATTCTACCTCATTTTCAATTGGAGAAAAGTTATTATAGGAATTTTTCTTGATTCCTGTTACACTCCTTTGATTTCGTTCTTCTCTAGTCATGATGGTTTTGTAAGAAACACATTGAGCAACCTTATGCCCAAAGTTATGACATGAAAAACATTGCCCATTAAAGAAGTTTTTGTGATCATAGAATATTTTGGCATTGTTTCCTTGTTGGTTGAAGCTTCTACTGCTATTCATCCTTGGAGTAAATTGAGTATGATTTACCTAATGAGTAATTTTAGACCTTTATTGACGATTGACATACTATTCACTGGTCTTTGTGGCATCAAGATAGATTTTGGTGGACGCTGACGGCTTCTGTGATTGAGATGATTCTTCGGTATAACCAAGACCTGCCTTTATCATAGGAGAATGCCAAACTTTGATGATTTCATTTAAAGTTTCAAATCATTTAGCAAATCTAAGATTAAGAGATTTTGTCTTCTCAAGTTCTTTTCTTAGACCACAATTTCACATTCTAGATTTTCATTGTGTTTTTCTCTTTCAGTGAGTTGGTGTGTCAACGTATCTATGATCATATTCTTTTCTTCTAAATAGATTTTGAGTTTAGTGATTTCTTCAAGGAAGTCTTCATCTTCTAAGGCATCCAAAATGTCATCATTTTCATAAGCCATGAGTAGTCTATAATCTTGTTCAGTTTCATCTTCATCACTATTGGATAACCCATCACTATCTTCATGCGTATAGTAACTCTTTCTATTCACAACCTGTTCTCTATTTCCTTTTGCATATTCCTTTCCTTTTTCATATTTATATTTATGAGGAAATTTGACAGCATAATGGCTGAATCTACCACAATAAAAGCATTTGAAGTCTAGCTTACCTCTGAATCTTCCTGAACCCCGTTGAAGCTTCTTGACAAAATTTACCTCATCTTATTCTTTTGAAATGTGTCCTGATTCATTGTGTTGTTCCTATTCTTTTGCCTTGTTGATGCTTTAAAAGCAGCTTCTCTCATATATGATGGACCTCCTTTTCTCATTTCAAAGGCAGTTAGGATTCCATGGAGTTGAGTCACAGTAATAGTTTGAAGATCCTATTTTTCTTCAATGGCAGACACTTTTGACTCAAATTTAGAAGACAAAGGTCTCAAGATTTTCCTAACTAAAGTAGTTTCCTTTATCTCCTCACCCAGATTCTTCATACAATTAACAATCTCATCTATATGTAAAAAGTAACTAGCAACACTCTCATAACTATGCATCTAAAGAGTTTCATACTGAATTCTGAGAGTTTGAAGCTTAGCATGTTTTACCTCAGAGTCTCCTTCATAGATCTGAATGATTTTGTCCATATCTCTTTGGCTATCTTGAGTTGCATGACTTTGAAAAATTCTGATTCTGACAAACTTCCCAATAATGTATTGATAGCTTTGGCATTGGTTTCATATAACTTCTTACTTGCAGAGTCCGTAGGAATTGCTTCTAGAAATTGATATCCTCCTTCCACAATTTCCCAAACATCGGTTCCAAGAGATTTTAGATAGGCTATGGTTCTTATTTTCCAATATACCAAGTTGCTCCCATTGAATATTGGTGGTTTGATAGATCCCATGCCTTCGTTATTATTCATCTTGAAAGATCTTCCTTTAAGCGATCAAGCTTCTTCTGAAGGACCTGCTCTGATCCCAATTGTTGGAAATAATACTCAGGGGGGGTGGGGGGTGAATGAGTATTATCAATTCAATAATTTTTCATTTCCCAAATAGATTTATATATGCTTCTTCTGTGAAGTGAACTAGCATATACACGCTACTATGATTAGAGAAACTAGCGTATACCCAGAGAACTTATGATTTAGTCAATTTATCATGTGTTGATCAGTGCATCAGTAACTTATTAAACAATGCAGTAAAAATAGAATAAACCATCACACATTTGAAACACACATGAACACCAAGATTTAAGGTGGAAACCCAATGCGGGTAAAAACCACTTACTGCTATCATCTCTGCCTTCTTTTAATAATAAGAAAATTTGTTTAAAATCATATACTAGTGTAGTCTCATACTAGTATGCAGGCACCCACCTACAGAAGGCTACAACCTTCTCTCATTTTCTAGATTCTACTAGAAGGTAGCTACAACCTCCTAGCTCTTGTACTAGCCAATGTGTTTACTAGTACGTAGGCGCCAGCTTACAGAAGGCTACGACCTTCTCTCTTCTTCCAAGGACCACATTTTATAAATTTTCAAACTAGATGTTCCTGGCACACAACAATACACATTAAGGCCTCATTTCATCAAATTTTCATACTGGACCCATCAGAACTTTCAACCTACATCAACCAATAATCAGTTAATCTGAACAGTCAGATCACTATCACTAGAAAACTATATTGAACCCAGAACCCTGCATCATCATTCAGAACCAGCCGCAACCTCAAAAATCATGCATCATAATGTGTACGCTACTTTACTGAACCCAACCTGCATGTATACGCTACTTCCTTTAATCAAACTTGCGTATACCTTCAAAACTACTGAAACATAAAACTTCTAAATCAACTCTATACCAACCTACAATATATTGAACATCTAGTGTCAATTTACAGAGCTTTACACAGGCAGTAGCAGAGATCACCCTTCTCACTTATATAATCAATCAATCAGATATCAAGGTCCTTATGCATTCAGTTTTACATTCAGATCTAAGAAGAATTCATTGACAGACAACAGTAAATTAACAGACTGATCATATAGATCAGTCAGATATGAAGAATAGGCTTTTCCTTTGTATACGCTACTTGGTATAGTAGAACCTGCGTGTACATGCGCTTTTACCAATGTTATAGACATTTTTGTGCCTTACAGCATTGAGCATGAAATGTCCATATGCTAAGGGATCCAAAGCCCTAAACATGTTTTTCCTACCCCTAGAGGAACAAGGCTAACAAACCACAGCAATTCACAGAAGTTCTTCACCAGAAACTGCTAAAAAACAAGTCAATTCAGGATCAATTCAATGGCTCCACTAGCTGTTTGCGCTGAATGTCAAAGTCAACACTGGCTACCTGCGCTGAATGTCAAAGGAAACACTGGCTACCTGTGCTGAGCGAGAGCTGACATGTGGCAAGTTCATTCCACGAGGTGTCAAATCCCAGGAAGCTTCCAAAATCTTCCTCAATGACACTTGCCTCAGGGAATTCGACTAGTGATGAGTAAGAGGTTCCAAATCTCCAAGTGGAAGCAAGAACCTCCAAGTGGAATCAAGAACTGACAGAGGGAGAGGACACTAGTCAGATCTCAAGCTGACTCATCCTCTCTCCAAACATCTATATATGGATCTCTCCTCCATGAGATCTAGAGGCTGGAATTTTGTTATTGCAAAGAATTGCTGTTGGTTTGAGATTGGAATCATTGGGTGCTTAATGCTTTGAAGGGGGTGAAGATAGGAATTCCATTTGCGGGGAAGGAGATGCTGGATTGGAGCCCTCTGGGTTGTATCTCTTCCTGAACCTTGTTATTCATCAATAAAGCTATCTTGGTTTCTCCTATATACTGATGTATTTTTGATGTATGATTGCATTAGTATGTTTAGTTTATTTCTAATCCTGAACTAGTTATGAATATGAATCCATGTCTTGTGTAGTGTTCTCTCCTTGTGATCTTGCAGAAACCTCTTGAAGCTGGGCGAGCGAGAAGGCAAGTAGCTGGGAACTCTCTAAGAGAAGAGAAACCGGATCGAGGGACAAACGGAAGACACCGGTTAGTCCATCCATATCTCTTCATTCTTAATTCATAAAGGAAGAATACTAGAATAGCTGTCTCTGTTTGTTGCTAAGGCACTGTCACACCTTAGGTGGATAGGATCGTCCTGCATAGGCATTTTTCCCCACAACAAATTGGCGACTCCGCTGGGGAGATCTGTTTAGTCATTTTATTTGTGTCTCTATCATTGTTTGTTTCATATACTTGACAGCAACAATCGAACTGCATCTGCTACTCCCAGATGCAAAGTAGACAGTTGCTGCTTTGATCCAATCACTGGACTTGTCTATGATATGAACAATGGACTCACAAATGATTTGATGATCCTTTGTGATAGATCTTAGTACTCCCTCAAAGCATCCCTTTGATTGTACCTTGCTTGTTGCTTTTAATTGGCTAAAACAATGGATTAAATAGCAATCTGTGACCCATAACCCAGTGAGAAACGAGAGTTTCTCCTTCAGCGCGACAACTGTGAAGAGGTTCTGCATTTCAACGCAGGTCCCGTGAAGGCTACCTGCGCTGAATGTCAAAACCCCTGTGTTGAGGTTGCGCTGAACCAGTTTGGCCTTGTGCAGCTGGGGTTCTCTGCTATGTTTTGCCTTGTTTTGATCTTTGATTTTTGCAGCCTGTAGCCAGCATAGGTACCAGTATGATAACTCCTTTTCTCTGCTTAAATTCCGCCTCCTTTTGTACAAAAAGGCTGTGAGAGTTTTTTTGTGTTTGTGGCGTCATTCGCAATTTTCCTTTACATGAGTGAAATAATCATCCTGTAGCCCTTGATTCAGATCTGTTGATTGTGATCTTAGGAGAGAGTTCATTGGCTGTTTACAGTTGATTATATATTTGCTTTTGCTTATTGGTTTGAGATTGTCTCTTTTAAGTGTCGAAACAAGTGTTCATTTCGGAAATCTTTAAGTGTTGTAATCTCTTCTACCCTCTTTGATTTCGAAAAAGTAAACTTGTTTGTATTTGTCATTTAAAAGCAAATTCAAATTTGTACAAAAGCTTTCTTTGTAGGCATCAATACTAAGAAAGCAGAAAACAAACACCTGCATTGTGCATTTGCATCTTGATAGTTTGCATGCTTGATTTAGGAAAAGTGCATTAGAGTGTGCTGATTGCTCTTTGAGAAAAGATGGTGTCTTTCTTTTCCCTTGGTAGCTAGGATTTTCAAAGTTGAAAAGATATAAAGCTTGCTTATCATCTTTAGACTGCATTTAGGAATTGTATCATACATCTCGTGGTGAACCTCAAAAGGCAAACTTCTAAAAAGATCAACCTAAAATAAATTGAATGAACTTAACAACGCTTTGCAACATAACGCACAACATAGAGGTCTAAGCTAGAGACGTGTTCCGGCGTCGTAAAGCCTGGTGACTGTCGATCTCGTTGATGGTGGGTGATTCCTCCTGAGAGACGATAGCGCCAGTACAGATTGTGCTCCCACGTACCGTCGCGTATATATTGGGAGACCCCTATAGGCATAAAACCTTTATCCTTAGGAAACCGTGTCAGCCGCCCTACTGATCGTAATGCACTGAACACAGCATTCAGGAAGATCGACCGCCCGTACCCTAAAAAGTATTCTGCGGTTTTGCGAAAAGTTTGGCACACCCTCTACCTAGAACTCCAGAGCAGTTCCTTTTGGCCTTTTTCAGACTCTATAATGGAAAAAGTCCATCCGAGCATTTGTCACTTCAGGCTCGTTAAAACATCGAAGGAGACTAGAGTCATCTTTAGCTTTTTCTCGACTCTTTAAAAGTGAAAAAGCAAGTTGTGTCTAAAAAATTCATTTAATTCGGAAACACACTTTCCCCTTTTTGTATTTTGGTTGATCGAGTAATCCGCAATCGTGGAAGAAATTCAATTGAAACCCCGTCATTCGCAGAGGCTTACGAGTCAACCGTCTTTGTCTCTGGAATCGAAAACAGTACGGACAAAGCGAACTCGTTTAACCGGTTCGAAATCTCCTATCAAAGTTAGAACAAGTGTTCCAACGACATCGGAGGTTCCGGTTACTCCAAACATTTCTGGAAACCCTGCCTCTATAGAAGAAGTTCAACAACCACAGAGGGACAGTAACACTGATCCTAGTCTGGGAGAAAATACTTGCGTTACTGAACCAGTTCCATCTGTAGCCGGTTCAAAAAGTATTGCTCCTCAAACAACTGTCGTTGTCGATTCAACCCCTTCTTCGGCACCAGAAATATTTTACGGACCTGACGGTCTTCCTCTTCCACCTGGTTTGATTGCGATAGAGGAAATTGTAGAGGATCCGCAAGCAAGTACTCCAACACATTTTGGAGTCGGGGTCACTCTATTTCCTTCATCAGAAGTTAGTCTACCACGAGTGGAAGTTCCTGTAGAATCGCTAGGTAATCTCTTGGATAGACTCAAAATGTCTGAACAACCGTCGACATCTAGGACTGTGTCAAATGACATAGCGACGACAGAACTCCCTGCCGTCACTCCGACAATGTTTGCCAGCGTACCATCTGTCCCAACTAGCTCACAACCGCTAGGAGGAGTCCACCCAGGGACTATTTCGACAGTGTGGTCTGTTCCAGTTTGTTCCTCCGGAATAATATCCGGCAACTCTTATGTTGAAACTCGCCAGATTGATCCATTTGGAGGTCAATTTGGGCAATCCAGTCCCCAAGGACAAACAATCCCCTTGATTTCCGGATTGCTACCGTATGGGGGGCAGTATGCCCTTTCATTACCCCCTCCAGGAGGGTATCCATACGGGAGTTCAAAACAGTATTCAGGTTATACTGGAATTACATCAAGTGGTTGGGTACCTATGCTACCTCAACAACCAAGGGTTGTGTATTCTATGCAACAATGTGTACCTATGTCGAACATCCCGACCACACCAGCTATTGTAACTGTGTCACAAGTTCAAGCGATGCCTGTTGTATGTCAGCCTCAGATTTCTCAGGTTGTAATGCAACAGCCCCTTGACCCTGTGACACAACCACAATCGCCAACTAGTGGGGCGAAACAGGTCCAAACGGGTACAATTACCCCACACTTTGGTCCAACGGTTAGTATAGCACAACAGAACATGGCTTCACAACCGTGGCTGGTGCAATACCAACAACCACAATTCCAGCAAGTGTACCAAGGTTCTGAGCAATAGATCTTTGTGAACAGTGGACAACCGTACATTCAAAACGGTCAAAACCAACCGCTTTACAGTGGTCAAGTCCACCAACCGTATCAGTCGTACCAACATCAATTACATTATGCTGGTATGCAAAGGCCCACTGCTCAAGCGATTCCATCGTACCCCGGGTATGCTTCACCTAACCTGAATCAACAGTTACCATTCGTGGCAACTTTAGAGTTACCCGATTTACACCGGTTAACCAACGATCCGATTGCTTACGCCCCTTGGTGGCCAACGATTCCTCACAAACTTCCATCGGACATTCCTAAATTTAATGGAAATCCAGGTGAAGACGCATCGAATCACGTGATGACTTTTCATCTGTGGTGTTCATCAAACACCCTAAACGATGATTCGATAAGGCTTCGCCTTTTCCAGAGGACGTTAACGAGTCCATCGGCAAAATGGTATATTGAATTACCTAGAGCCTCGTTCAACAATTTCAGCTCCCTGGCCACGACTTTCTTAACCCATTTTCAATTACCAATAAGGTATGAAACGGGAACACAAATCTTAACCAACTTCAAGCAGAAAACGGCCACTCATATATCCGATCATATACATGAGTGGCGTCGTCGTCGTAGGATGGTGAAAACGTACGTTCCCGATTAGTTGTTAGCTGAATGGTTTATAAAGTCGTTACTTCCTGCTATAACAGAAGATGTGGCCAAGGGGGGAGTCGTAACGGAGGAGCAAGTTATTGCTCGTGCACAATATCTAGACTTAGTCTATACTCAGTCTGGCACGCTCTACGACAAAATACCTGACGCCCATAGACCGGAATTCTCAATTCCTCCTCCTCCTAAATCAAACAGTGACTCTCATGCCGGCGATGGTGTGATTGGCACGACAAACACGAAATCAAAAAAGGCTTCGTCTAAGAAATCCCGTAAGACTTCAGATCAAAATGCAAAAGAAGAGATTCTTGCTTCGGAAGTAAATGTCGTATCAGCAGAAAAAGGCAAAGAAACCAATCAACCAGGAAGCAAGAAAAAGCAAAACAAAGGGAAGAAGAAGAAACAAGGTGGGTCATCCCCTGAAAAAACTTCTTCAAACCCTCCTGGGAAAGGGAAACCAAAAAGTCCATGTCAAATATGTGATGAGGATCATTGGACAGGCAATTGTCCATACAAAGCTGAGCTTAAAAGGTTCTTCAAAAGTTTGCAAACCTCAGCTGTGTTAACTGATCCATTCCCAAATCCAGGTCAAAATCTGGTTGATAGTGGAAATGCTTCCCCGTCGCAAGTGCTCATGTTGTCGGTTTCAAAACAGTAGAATGATGCTTTGATTTCGACAAGGAACAAAGATTACGGGAATCCGCACCTGTCGAACGGCAAGGATAAAGATCAACCAAGCTGTTCGACAACAACTTCGACAGAAGTTGTACCGCCCATCATTCCTGAATTAACGATACAACCGCCGAAGGGAGTAGTACACAAGTCGACATTTAATCCTCCTACCAGAGCGGCGCAGCATTATAACATAGTGGAAGATTTGGCCCAATCGCCATCCGCTATGTCGACTCTTGAAGTACTACAAAATTGTCCATCCCAAAGGCAGGCTTTGTTATCGGCTATTGGTGGGGTTGATCCTAAGGATTCCAATCTTGTATCCTTCGACCACAAAGGATACGATCCTCAGTTACCAGCTCAACTAGCTTTCCTTATTCAAGTGAAAGCCCTCAACAAAACTGTTCACCGAACAATTATTGATGAGGGGGCATCTACATGTATTATGTCGATGAGTTTCCGGAAAACTTTAGGGTCTCCGACCTTGTCGCGATCTTCAACGACATTGAAAGCATTCGACGGAAGGACCTATACCCCATGCGGTATCCTTAATAACTTGAAGGTTGAACTGGGGGGAAAAACAGTAGAAATAGATGTTGAAGTCATCGATGGGAATCTTGACTACAACATCCTACTAGGAAGACCGTGGATCTATGCCATGGCAGCTGTTGTGTCGACTTATTTTAGGAAGATCGCATTCCCTTTTCAAGGAGGGATTATGATCGTCGACCAACAAGACTTCCTCCCTAATGGTTCACAAGTTACAGGAAGCATTCCCATGATCCATGGAAGCAACCATTCGCTTCAAGATATCGGAGTAGGCCTACTGAAAGACCCCACATTAATGGGAACTTTCGCACTTCCACCTCCAATCTATATAGGAGAAGTAGCATTGGTAGGAGCCTGCAACATGATATCTTCCACGAAGATCTCAGAAGACGATATCGACATGGATCATGAAATGGTTTTGCCCCCAAGCCCTATAGAAATATTGTAGCAATCAATGTTTCGGGCATGGGAGGCGAACCCAAATCAACGCTCGTCAAGCGTTTGGGTAGATAGGTCTAGAGAATATGGTACCCCATTAGATCCTTGGTCGAAAGTACATGGGACTGACGGAGGAATCCTACAATCAATGTTGATTGAGGGGGCACCATGGAATGATTGCCACCATCATTCCCTTCTTCCAGAATATGAAGAAGATACTCAACATGACCTTTATCACCCTTCAGTTTTTGAATTCCTATCAAATACTGTAAATACGGTGGATTCCGAGCGAAACTTATCCAATATTGAAGAGACTATAGCCATAAATATCTCGACTAAAACAAATGTTGTAGAGAATATTTATGTCAGCAAAGGATGTTCTCCTTCAGAACTGGAAATATATAACGCTCTTTTTCGCGAATTCAGAGATGTCTTTGCTTGGTCATATGATGAAATGAAAGGCATTGATTCGAGTATCGTTGAACATGAAATTAAGATGTATCATGATGTCAAACCAGTAAGACAACGGCTTCGGCAGGTGCACCCCAAGAAAGCCGCTGCCATTAAAGCAGAAGTTGAAAAGCTCCTCCATGCTGGTTTCATCTACCCGGTTCCCCTAACCGATTGGGTATCGAATATTGTCCCTGTTATGAAGAAACAAGGGACAATTAGAGTGTGTGTTGATTATAGGGATGTAAACCAAGCTTGTCCGAAGGACAACTACCCTACACCCTTCATCAACCAGATAATTGATGAATGCGCCGGATGTGAAATCTTTTCATTCATGGATGGATTTTCCGGGTATAATCAAATAAATATCCGCCCACAGGACCAGTCAAAGACTGCATTCATTTGTCCGTGGGGCACATTCGCTTATCAAAAATTACCCTTTGGTTTAAAGAACGCAGGGGCGACGTTTCAGAGGGCAATGAATTATGCCTTCCATGACATCAAGAACATCGTTCAACCATATCTCGACGACCTTCCGGTTCATTCGCGAAAGCGGACTGATCATCCGCAACATTTAAGAGCGATATTTCTACGTTGCAGACACTACAACATAAGACTCAATCCACACAAATGTGTGTTTTGCGTCGGTTCTGGTCGTTTACTTGGCTTTGTAGTCTCTAAATATGGGATTCGTCTCGACCCTTGCAAGGTTCAGGCAATCATTAATTTTCCTCCACCTTCGAATTTGCTTCAGATTCAGAAACTCCAAGGGAAAGCAAACTTTCTGAGGAGGTTCATTCCAAATTACGCAGAACTTGCTAAAGGTTATACTCGTCTTTTGAAAAAGGATGTACCTTTTGTCTGGGATCAGGTGGCGCAAGCTTCCTTTGATGCTCTGAAAGATTCTCTAGTAAAAGCATCATTAATGTATGCCCCGGACTATCAAAGAGATTTTAACCTGTATCTGGCTGCAGCAGATACGACCATTGCGATGGTTTTAGTTCAAGAAGTCGATGGAATTGAACATCCTATATATTATTTAAGTAAAAACTTGAATTATACGGAAAGCAAATATTCCTATGTTGAAAAGCTAGCACTCGCTGCTGTTCAAGCGATACAAAGATTTCGACATTATGTCCTCTTTCGGAAAACTACCATTTTACCAGATTGCAACCCCATGACTTATATATTGTCGCGACAGTTGCTGGTGGGCAAATATTCAAAATGGATAGCGATCCTTCAAGAGTTTGATCTGGAATTTGTAAAATCCAAATCAAAGAAATCTTTAGTTTTCGCAGAATTATTGTGCGATCTCCCATCGTCGTCCAACGATGAAACATCCGAAGAATCAATCGTGGATGAAAGTTTGTTTCTGATATCTGCAAGCAATGAGTGGTATGGAGATATAATAATTTATCTCCAAACCCAAAAATTCAGGCCTGACACCTCTCACTCAGAACAGAAACGTATACGATACCAAGCCAAAGACTACATGATCGTCGGTGATACGCTTTATCGTCGTGGTATCGATATAGTTCTGAGGAGGTGCCTGACCCATGAGGAGGCCGAAAAAGCCCTGAATGAGTGTCATTCAGGCGCATGTGGGGGGCATCAATCTAGATATGCTACAGCACAGAAAATCTTACAAGCAGGATACTTCTGGCCAACCATGTTCAAAGATTGCATAACCGCATTCAGAAGTTTCCATGCTTGTCAAATTTTTGATAGCAAAACCAGAAGACCACCCGCACCTTTACAACCAATAGTTGTTGTTGGGCCTTTCGCCAAATGGGGCATCGATTTCATGACATGTAACCCCACCTCGACCGGGGGGCATGGGTATATTATAGTCGCCGTTGACTATTTTACCAAATGGGCCGAGGCGATGCCTACATTAGATAACACTGGTGAAACAGCTGCCCTTTTCTTTTTCAATCATGTAGTCGCCAGGTTCGGCGTACCACAGGCTATAGTTACAGATCATGGGTCGCATTTTCGCAATCACATGATGGTTGAATTAGCTGCCAAGCTAGGGCTATCTCACGATAGCTCTACCCCATACTATCCGCAAGCCAACGGACAAGTTGAAGCAATCAACAAGGTCCTGAAGCGTATGTTGCAAAGGATGATCAGGGTTCACAAAAGAAGGTGGCACCTAATCCTGTACTCAGCCTTGTGGGCTTACCGAACATCGGTAAGGAATGCGACCGGGTTCACACCTTTTCAACTGGTGTATGGCCTGGAAGCAGTCTTGCCAATCCAGTGTGAAATCTCGTCTCTTAAACTCGCAATTGATCTCCTCCCCGGAACTTCAGAAGAAGAGGCCCGTTTCTTGGAATTAATCCAATTGGATGAAACCCGTCGTGATGCCGCTTTGGCTAATGAAGCCCATAAGAAACGAGTTAAGGCGCAGTTCGACAAAAATGTCAAACCCCGTGTCTTCTCAAAAGGTGACTTAGTCTTGCTTTATGACCAAGAATCCGATAAATTGGGAGCAGGTAAATTTAATTCTTTATGGATGGGCCCTTATATTGTTAAACGAGTATTAGCAAAAGGAGCCTACGAGTTAATGGATTATGACGGAATTCCACTGGCGCAACCCCGTAATGGGTTGTACCTCAAGCGTTACTATGCTTAAATAGTAACCTGTATGCTTTTGTTGTATTTTGTTTTCGCTAAAGTGTTTGTTTTGGTCGAATGATCCACCTTTTTACAATCATTGCAGATGTCAAACCTTCTGGAGACATGTGTTGGATATGCCGACGAAGCGAGTCGTAGTTCGCAGAACCTGTCCTCCGCAGCCTGGGCCATTTTTTATCCAAGCGGCGAGTTAGTAAGTTTCAGAGGTGTATGTATTGGTAAATCAACGAATAACATCGCTGAATATAGCGCGTTGATAGAACTACTCTCTGATGCCATCACCCATGGTATACGCCAACTAATCGTCAGGCTAGACTCACAACTCGTAATACTACAACTCAATGGTATATATTCCGTCCGCAACCCAGCTATTTATTGCATGTTCCTAAGGGTTAAGATTTTGGAAAGACAATTTGATTTAATTCAATACCAGCATATTTCCAGAAACTTAAACACATTAACCGACTCATTAGCAAACTATGTGTTAGATAGACATTTGCGACAGTTATAAAAAGAGACACATCATCAATGTTGTACATATGGATCATATAACTCAACCAGAATAAACCTCGAAAATCAAAATATATATAAGTTGTTTATCGTTTATACATAATTTTCTATAACCAAGACAAAAATCGGTCGCATGACGGGCACCCTAGCCTAGTGATGCTCATGATAGCACGTCACGGCTTGTGCAATCATGCGTAAGAGACGAGTCCATCGTCTAGGCACACGAGTAGTATGCCGCTGCAACTGTAAAGGTAACTCATCAATCCTCACATTGGGAATGCCGAGAGTAAGGCTCTCAACCTGCTCCTGCACATCTGTAAGGGTCTCAGCCACATCAAGGTCGCGAAGAATAACCCTCCCAGCAGTCTCCCCTGCTGGGGCAGCAACTGACGCTCTCGGGCGAACTGCTGGACGGACAGGACCAACATCTACATGCACACATGAGTTTTATTAAAGTCTTGATAGAATAAAGCACAAGGACATTATAAATAAAAACAGTAAACAATGATATGGTCGAAGATTTTACCAATAGCTCCCCACTGTTCGCCATCCGGCAGCACCAAGTCTGGATCACCTCGGAAATCCATACCAACATATGGATACTCGGAGTAGACCATCTCCTGGCACTCTAACCACCTAAAGAAGATATCAGTGAAAGAAATCTGAGATTGACCAGCATGTCTGGACATGTGATCAACCCATCTCTGCATGCATGGCTCGGTAGGAGAAGGTAAGTCGAGTGCGATATACTGAGGCTGCATCAGTGGTATCTTCTCCAAGGCAAAGGCAGTCAAAATAGAACCAAATCCAAAGTTCTTAAGCTTCCCGTCCTTTACCTTGGTCAACTGACTTTTCATCTGAAGAAGTACTGCATCACACTAGTTGAATATTTTCGGTTGGAGGCACTTCAAGGCGTGCTGCACATAGGATCTGTTGGCAACATGAAGAGATGCACTACCGGCCATCCTACCAATAGTATACAGAATGGACCTGAGAGACCTGTCAGCAATCTCACGGATAACGACCTTGCCGTCTCTACTCGGCTGAGATCCTTCCTTGCAATACTGGCGGACATAATCTCTCATGGAGTCATTCCCTCGGGCTGAACCTGACAAAGAAATGGGGGCACCCCGCCTTGACAAGCCAGTCAAGAAGTAAATGTATACTATGGTCAAGGGGATAGATTTGTCCCTAATCTGAAATACTTGGTTGATAGGATCCCAAGCATCAAGCATATACTACAGTAAGGAGATCTGTGCTCTCATACTAGAGATACAGAAGAACTTCAGCAGGCCACAGTTCCACAACGCGTTCACCGTGACAGGATCATGAAGGGCAATCATGTCCTCTTCTTCATGTTCTCATTCTCACCATGTAAGGGTCATTTTGCTCCAATAATCTCTGAAAACAAAAAATGAGAGGAGTTAGATCCTGGAGTTGATGAGAATCTGGCAAAATTTTCATCAAAAGCTGTGCAACAAAACTGTTTTCTATGCCCAATGCAACTAGCAAGTGTTCCACCTGCGTTGAAGGTCAAACTGCCTTCATGCAGCTTGACATTCAACGCAGGTTTCGAGTGAACTACCTGCGCTGATGGCAGAGAGCCCTAACAAAACCCCAGGGGCTCAGGGGAACAGGAAAACAGGCACAGAATGGGAAAAAGAAACCATGAAAAGAAAGAGCTAGAGTTTAGCTCCTACCTGGTCCAGACGGCGCCGAAAATCGTCCACAGAATCTCCCGGAATCAGCTGATGAAAATCAAGGGGGAAGAGGCACCTCCAAAGCTCCAACAAACCAAGTTCAAATGAAATGGTAAAATGAGAGGTAAAAACACTTTTAATTGATTTTTACGTAGTTCAAAGCGAAATATTAGGGTTTTAATCTCGTTTTCAAGCAAATGTTATTCATTTCTAACTAGTTTGATGCAGCAATTGAGGATACAGTACTATCTTTGAAAAGGGCAAAGCTAGTCATGGTAAAAAATCAATAATTTGACCATATAAAATCGAGCAGTTTTAGCACACAGTTCATGCTCGTTAAAAAATAAACGCAAGATCCGAGCAGTTTTAGCACATAGTTCATGCTCGTTAAAAAATAAACATAAGATCGAGCAAATGTTTCCACCTGCGTTTAAGCTCGTTAAAAAATGAACTATCCCGGTAAATAACCACTGTGAATGTAATATCATCAGCCATTAAAGCCTTGGTCGTGTTTGCACCGTCACCTCCACTTTTCCATTGGCCGATCGTTCACCTCCATATGTTTGTTTACCCATTTTGAGGAACAGCTGCGAAGAGTGATTTCACTAGCCATCCTTGTGACACTGCCGTGATTGGAAAATTCCAACCTGTACCTGGAATCAGCGGCTAACCTGTTTCATCACTCGTTCCTCAAAAGACGAGTCTTCTTTAAGCTCTTTTCATCTGACTCGTAAAATATGAAAATATTGCCGAGTCCTTGGCCTTCCAGCTTGTTAAAGGGATAGGAAGTGGTATCCCTCCTCTAGATTTTAATCTTTTTGGACCTAAGGGATTATTGCACAAAAAGATCAAGCGCTTGTTTTATTCGGCTCGTTAAAACTATCGAAAACTCATCCCTTCTGTATTGTTTTATACTTTTTCGGACTTAAGGGATTAGATGACGAAAAAGGACTTTTGGAGTTAACTTTATGTATCTTTTCAGACTCTCTAAAAATGAAAAGAACCGAGTTATCTTTGTCGTTAGACTCATTAAAATCATTAAATAGCGACAAACTTGTCTTTAGACGAGAACGAGTTTCACTATCGCTAGGCTCGTTAAAACATAGCGATGGGCTTGCCCGAAGGGTAGGTTATAGAACAAGCATATGTTATCCTCCTCAAGCTTGACAAAAATAAAGAGGTACTGGTCAGCAATGACTGGGGAAAAATTGGGAGAAACTAAAGAAAACTTTGATGGTAGCAAGTCGCTCTTGAACATGACACTTTTCCTCCGTACCACAATCGGGTTGGGTTGTTTCATTCACCGGTCACATCCATGGTCTCGCCATACCATCCATATTTGGGGTAATGCTACCGATCCATTGCATCAGTGTCGCCATATGTTCAAGAGAAGTCATTCAGAAAAGTCAACCGTGTCCCATCCACTGCCATACATTATCCTTCATCCTTTCATGACCGCTACCCTGAATCATATGTCACAGATCGTTTTCACCTCCATCAAAATCATTAGCTCCGTTCTGTGTCATTGATGTGGGATTCATTAAGGCCCTCCTTTGACGGATTGCTTCTTGTCGACATCAGCTCATTATCCAAGAATTTGATATAGGAACAACCCCTTCAGTACTTTGAAGCTTGCATGCCTCAATGGCAAGTTTCTCACTTCCGGCGACAGGTATACGTCAATGACCTTCGACCGAAAGATTTTGCATGGTGTTCGACGCCAAGTCCTTTATTCACACCACGTGAATAGTACTGCAGTACCTTGAGGGTCATTATCATTATCGGTGATTCCTCTCGCGCTTGTTAACGGTTTACATCATTGACCGGTAATCAAGCGATGTCTTTCTATGTTCGACTTCAGAACATTTCTCACGTGGATCGACTTGTACTTAGAGCGAAGATCGAACGAGTTTGAAGACCCCGGATCTAGTTTCATCCATCCGGGTTGTGATATATATTCAGGAAAGATAAAGACATTGACATGTACATCATTGCAGTAGATAATCATCCTACCCCAAAGGATGATAATTTCATCAAAATTATCAGTCTACCACCAGACGATTGTCTGTTTTATGTACAGAAAAATGAATTTATAACGCTGAGCATGGGAATGCCCGCCTTAGCTAGATCATGAAAAGCATTATGAAAAATAATGTATTTTATTGTATCTTATTACAGGTCTCCTCCCAGCATTGGATGAACTTCGGATCCCCCTGATAAAGCGTTTCACCCGATAAAAGGCCTCATACTTTAGGGGGCAACTGTTATAGACATTTTTGTGCCTTACAACATTGAGCATGAAATGTCCATAATCTAAGGGATCCAAAGCCCTAAACATGTTGTTCCTACCCCTAGAGGAACAAGGCTAACAAACGACAACAATTCACAGAATTTCTCCACCAGAAACTGCTCAAAAACAAGTCAATTCAGGATCAATTCAGTGGCTCCACTAGCTGTTTGCGCTGAATGTCAAAGCCAACACTGGCTACCTGCGATGAATGTCAAAGGAAACACTGGCTACCTGCGCTGAGCGAGAGTTGACATGTGGCAAGTTCATTCCACGAGGTGTCAAATCCCAGGAAGCTTCCAAAATCTTCCTCAATGACACTTGCCTCAGGGAATTCGACTGGTGATGAGTAAGAGGTTCCAAATCTCCAAGTGGAAGCAAGAACCTCCAAGTGGAATCAAGAACTGACAGAGGGAGAGGACACTAGTCAGATCTCAAGCTGACTCATCCTCTCTCCAAACATCTATATATGGATCTCTCCTCCATGAGATCTAGAGGCTGGAATTTTGTTATTCCAAAGAATTGTTGTTGGTTTGAGATTGGAACCATTGGGTGCTTAATGCTTTGAAGGGGGTGAAGATAGGAATTCCATTTGCGGGGAAGGAGATGCTGGATTGGAGCCCTCTGGGTTGTATCTCTTCCTGAACCTTGTTATTCATCAATAAAGCTATCTTGGTTTCTCCTATATACTGATGTATTTTTGATGTATGATTGCATTAGTATGTTTAGTTTATTTCTAATCCTGAACTAGTTATGAATATGAATCCATGTATTGTGTAGTGTTCTCTCCTTGTGATCTTGCAGAAACCTCTTGAAGACGGGCGAGCGAGAAGGCAAGTAGCTGGGAACTCTCTAAGAGAAGAAAAACCAGATCGAGGGACAAACGGAAGACACCGGTTAGTCCATCCATCTCTCTTCATTCTTAATTCATAAAGGAAGAATACTAGAATAGTTGTCTCTGTTTGTTGCTAAGGCACTGTCACACCTTAGGTGGATAGGATTGTCCTGCATAGGCATTTTTTCCCACAACAGCCGAGACGAACCAGTGTATAGCTCTGAAAATATTAACTCATAACTTCGTTGTTGGGTCCCTATAATACTAGTAATTACCCTATTACTATTGTAGTTGCACTCCTTTTTAATATAGTTGTGCCACTATTATCCCCATATTGTTATTACTGTGTCCCATAGAATCCCTCTATTGTTATTTTTGTGGCTTCATATTATTATTGTTAGGTCGACTGGGTTATACTGTGACTCCTTAGACTCCTATATATAGAAAGGAGGTTTTGTCATTTGAATCATCCAAGAATTGCTCATTTATGTAATGTAAAGGAGGTTTCCCCCTCGAAGAGGCTAAATTCTAAGGCATTGATCTATCTTTTCTATCTTTACTTGAGCTGGTTTCATAAAATTTCGTATCAGAGCTAATTATCTTTCCCGGTTTCCCTGCAATACCCCTTAATTCAACTTCCTTTCCTTCCACGGAAAATTTCATGAAAAGTTCTTGAAAATTGAAAGCTATATCGGACTTCACAAAAACCTTTATTGTGGAATGCGATGCTTCAGGAAATGGCATTGGTGTTGTTTTAATGCAAGATGAAAGACCCATTGCTTTTGAAAGTCGTCCAATCAAGGGAAAGTTTTTACACAGAGCTATTTATGAGAAGGAAATGTGGGCAATACTCCATGCACTTAAGAAATGACAACCCTACCTAATGGGAAGACACTTCAAGGTAAAAACGGATCATGATAGCCTTAAATACTTTTTAGAACAAAGATTATCCTTTGAAGAGCAACAAAAGTGGGTCACAAAGATGTTGGGTTATGACTTTGAAATCATCTACAAAAAGGGAAGCAAAATGTGGTGGCAGATGCACTCTCAAGAAAGGATGAGGATGTGGAAACATTGTTGTGCGCCATTTTTATTATCCAACCAGATTGGATAAATGAAGCAAGGGTGGAATGGAAGAATGACAAAGAAGTATGGGAACTTATTCGAAAGTTACAACAAGATTCCAGTACGTCTTATACATTTAGATGGCAAAATTATTCTTTATGGTTCAAAGATCGCTTATACCTATGTAAGAATTCCCAACTAAAACAAAAGATTCTTATGGAATTGCACACTTCTCCCTTAGGAGGGCACTCAAGATTTTTAAAAACTTACCACAGGGTTAAGAAGGAATTTTTTTGGGATGGCCTTAAATGGGATATTCAAAAATTTGTGGCGGAATGTTTGGTTTGCCAAAAAAATAAAGTTGAAACAATTAAGACACCGGGTCTATTACAAACTCTATCCATTCCAAGCCAACGTTGGGAGGAGGTTTCAATGGATTTTATCACAGGGTTACCCAAGTCTGAGGGAAAGAGTGTCATCATGGTGGTAATTGACAGACTTACCAAGTATGCACACTTTTGTGCATTATCACATCCTTTTAAAGTCAGTATGGTTTCTACTGCATTTATGGAAACAATTCAAAAGCTACATGGAAACCCAAAGATTATTGTAAGTGACAAAGATCCCATTTTCACTAGAAATTTTTGGACATAATTATTTTCTTGTCTTGGCACTCAGTTAGCTCATAGCTCATCTTATCATCCTCAATCTGATGGGAAAACTGAGATAGTAAACAAATGTTTGGAAGGATATCTTCGTTGCTTTGTATCTGATAAACAGACACAATGGGTCAAATGGTTGCCTCTGGCTGAATGGTGGTATAACACTTCCTTCTATACAGCAACAAAAATGACCCCATTTATGGCACTTTGAGGATATCAGCCACCATCCATCACATCATATTTAATAGAAAATTCTAAGTTTCAAGTAGTGGAACATCACATCAAACATCAACAACAAGTCCTCCAACTCTTAAAGGATAACCTCGTGTTGGCACAGAATAGAATGAAACAACAGGCAGATCAGCATCGCAACGAAAGAAGTTTTGATGTAGGTGATTGGGTATTCCTATGACTTCAACCATATAAGCAAATGTCCCTCAAGCAAGCTAAGAAGGATAATAAATTATCACCAAAGTATTATGGTCCGTACAAGGTGTTGCAAAATATTGGTACTATGGCATACAAATTGGAGCTTCCTGCAACTTCTCGATTGCACCCAATTTTCCATGTTTCATGTTTAAAGAAGGTTATAGGTGACAAGCTGCCAGTTCAAACAATATTGCCAGAACTTGACGAGGAAGGAAAAATTATATTGGAACGGGAAGCAGTCACAGAAACAAGAACTCGACATCTATGAAATCGATCAATTTCAGAGTATCTTATCAAGTGGAAGAACTTATCCGTTGAAGATTCCACATGAGAGGATGAGAATTTTATACAGAAGCATCCAGAACTACTCAAGTGTTGAGGACAACACTTTTTTGAAGGAGAGGGGCATGTTGGGTCCCTATAATACTAGTAATTACCCCATTACTATTGTAGTTGCACCCCTTTTTAATATTGTTGTGCCCTATTATCCCCATATTGTTATTACTGTGTCCCATAGAATCCTTCTATTGTTATTTTTGTGGCTTTATATTATTATTGTTAGGTCGGCTGGGTTATATTGTGACTCCTTAGACTCCTATATATAGAAAGGATGTTTTGTCATTTGAATCATCCAAGAATTGCTCATTTATGTAATGTAAAGGAGGTTGCCCCCTCGAAGAGGCTAAATTCTAAGGCGTTGATCTATCTTTTCTTGAGCTGGTTTCATAACAGTTAATCTGAACAATCAGATCACTATCACTAGAAAACTATATTGAACCCAGAACCCTGCATCATCATTCAGAACCAGCTGCAACCTCAAAAATCATGCATCATAATGTGTACGCTACTTTACTGTACTGAACCTGCATGTATACGCTACTTCCTTTAATCAAACTTGCGTATACCTTCAAAACCACTGAAACATAAAACTTCTAAATCAACTGTGTACCAACCTGCAATATATTGAACATCTAGTGTCAATTTACAGAGCTTTACACAGGCAGTAGCAGAGATCACCCTTCTCACTTATATAATCAATCAATCAGATATCAAGATCCTTTTGCATTCAGTTTTACATTCAGATCTAAGAAGACTTCATTGACAGACATCGTTAAAACAACAAAATTGATCATATAGATCAGTCATATCTGAAGAATAGGCTTTTCCTTTGTATACGCTACTTGGAATAGTATAACCTGCGTGTACATGTGCTTTTACCGAGACGAACCAGCGTATAGCTCTTAAAATATTAACTCATAACTTCGCTGCAATTCCGGACTTCATACAAACCCATATCATGATGTTTGAAGAATAAAACAGGTGTACCCAATCAGATCTATCCCAACCAATATCAGATCATTCAATGATAAGTCATTTCAAGTCTCATGATGTTGATCCAATATTGAATTCAAGGTGCACAAAATATTTCAGATCAAATCACAAGCATAGCCCCTACAACATAAAATATACTTCAGATAGAAGTATTCCTTAGAAACCCTTTCACTTGCATACACTAGCCTTATGATCTTCTCCTCCTTATATAGTTTTAGTCCTTTCTCAATACCTCATACCAAAACCACTTAGGACTCATGGTATTCTTGGACGGGATCAAATAGTCGTTACTCCGCTCAATATTGTGGGCTAATACCATGGTATTGACCCCTGGTATTGTCTCCTCTTGAATTTCCTTGATTTTCCAACATATACACGCTTTTCTTCTTGTGAACGTATACGTATACGCTCTTTTTGTTCTATGAACCAACGTGTATACGTTGTTTTGACTAAGTGGACATGCGTATACATCTTAAACTGCTTTTCACCATCCTTTACCTTCAACTTCTTCATTCTGATTAGTAGACTTTAGATCCATCTTCCTATTCTTCTGTACCAATGCCCTGTTACATCTGAATGGACATGTTACACTGTGGGTTGCCTGTCATCAAAAACACTTATATCATAATGCCAACAATCTCCCCCTTTGGACTTTATGGCAACCATGTTGGTGTTGATTACTGCAAGTTGTAGAAACTGTTAGAGATAACAAGCAACACCAATCTCTCCCCCTTTGACAACAAGGGCAAAGGGTGGACCAAGCTATTATCCTCCTTTGATATGCATTATGTTGTCCATCCTCCCCCTGAGTACATGCCGAGTCTGTAGAGATATGTTTCAAAATAATAACATGACTCTATAACTCCACTAAGTGAGTATCACCTCCCTATAACCAATGACTCACACATACATCAATCACCCAACCAAGTGGGGATATACGAATTGTTTATACATGACAGAAATACAACAATTATTACATCATCCATCCCATGCAAAGTGGGGATACAAATTACATCATATGTCCAATAGGACTCATTCAAATATAGACCATGACTGAAGAATTCATATCACACCCTAGATCTTTACATGACTTATGCAACAATTGATATAAGTATCTGAAGTCGTAGCTGAACTCAGCAACCATGATCCCAACAATGCAGAATGTGTGTGAAGGCTAATGCTCCCCCTGAACCCGTGCTACCCACTGTTTTTCTATCAAAAAACCATATACGCTCCTTTAGCCATGGAAACCCGCATGTATACACGACTATACTTCATGAAACTCGTGTATAATAACCTTCCTCTGAAAACTGGATTTAACAGTAGGATGATGCAGCAACTAGTCCCAGCTTTCTCTGGGAAGTAGTTTAGTGAATATATCACCTGTTCTTTGGAGGGAACATACTCCAATTTAACCTTTTTTTAAAGCACTTGTTCTCATAGAAAATGGTACTTAATGGGTATGTGCTTGGTCTTGGAGTGCATGACATTATTTTTCGAAATACAAATGGCACTTGTATTATCACATAGAATGGAGATGGGTGGAGTACATGTGATCTGAATGTCTTGCAATGTTTGCATCATCCAAAGTAGTTGTGTGCAGCAAGATGCAACAGCTACATATTCTACTTTGTAGAAAAGGCAATCAAACTTTTTTTCTTGCTGAACCATGACACTAACTGAGAACCCATATAGAATGCACCTCCACTAGTGCTCTTTCGATCATCAACATTTCTTGCCCAATCTGCATATGTATATGCATGAAGAGTAAGGTCTGTATCTTTAGGATACCATAGTCTAAAGTCCTGAGTTCCTTGAAGATATTTGAAAATTCTTTTGACTGCCTGGGGGTGTGATTCCTTTGGATTTTCTTGGAACCTTCCAACAATTCCTACGGCATGCATGATATCAGGTCTGTTACCTGTTAGATAAAGTAGACTTCCAATCATAGATCTATAAGTTGGTTGGTTTATTGTTGGTGATTGATCGTTAGAACTGAGACTACATCCGATTACCATTGGAGTACATACTGGTTTAGAATCTTCCATTCTGTACTTCTTCAAGATCTACTTGAGATATTTTGTTTGTGAAAGGAAAATACCATATTTTATTTGCTGAACTTGTAGACCAAGAAAATAAGTAAGTTCACCAAGTAAGGACATTTCAAATTCTTGTTACATTACTGAAGAAAATTTCTGACTCATGGATTCTTCATTGCTACCAAAGATGATATCATCAACATAAACAACAATAATTAGCAGTTTATCATTTTCAATCTTTGTGTATAAATTTCTATCTGCAGAGCCTTTTGTGAAACCTTGTTGTTGTAGATATTTGTCAAGGTAGTAATACCAAGCCCTTGGATCCTGTTTCAGACCATAGAGATCCTTTTTGAGCTGCATATGAGTTTTGCATCATTTACAAGAATGAATCCTTCTGGTTGTTCAATATAAACTTCTTCTTCTACATCTCTACTAAGCAAAGTTGATTTTACATCCATTTGATATACTTTGAATTTTCGAAAACTAGAAAGAGTAAGAAACATCCTTATGGCTTCAAGTCTGGAAACAGGTGCAAAAGTTTCTTCAAAATCTATACCTTCTTGCTGAGCATACCCTTTGCAAACAAGTCTTGCATTGTTTCTAATAACTTCTCCATTTTCATTCAGCTTACTCTTGAATATCCATTTTGTTCCTATAACATTTTTATCATGAGGTCTAGGAACTAACTCCCAAGTATCATTCTTTTCAATTTGGTCATGTTCTTCATTCATTGCCTTGACCCAACATTCATATTTGCTGGCTTCATTTACATTTTGAGGTTCTGTGGAGGATAGTAATGCTAAATAACTTGAGGTCCCTGTAAGAGTTCTTCTTTTCTGTACACCAACCCCTTTTCCTCCTAGAATTTGAGATTCTAGATGATTCTTCTGAACATATCTGGATGGAGTCTTTTCCATGTCTGTTGTATCTTCTTCTGGTGCTTCATTGGTTTCTTCTTCTATATCATTTTGATTTGATGCGGGAAAGCATTCCCCATCTTCCTCACTGTCATATGCCTCTGTTGGTTTCATTTGTTCCAAATTTCTGCATGTTTCATCAATTACAACATCAGTGCTTTCAACAATTTTCCAAAGTCTTTTATTATAACATTTGTATCCTTTACTTCTGGATGAATAACCAAGAAGAATTCCTTCGTCTGCTCTAGGATTGAACTTACCAAGTTTTTCTTCAGTCTTTTTGATGAAACATTTGCTTCCAAAAACTCGAAAATGTTTTACAGTAGGAGGCTTACCATACCAAAGTTCATATGGAGTTTGATTTCTATGTACCTGAACATTCTCTTTGTTGAGAATAGTCACGACAACAAATGTAGCTTCACCCCAGAAGGTTGCAGAAGTTCCAGATTCATCAAGCATTGCTCGAGCCATTTTCTGGACTGTTTTGTTCATTCTTTCCACCACACCATTTTGCTGAGGAGTTCTTACGACAGAGAATTGCCTCTTTATTCCATGTTGTTCACAAAAGTCAAAGAATTTGTCTAATATGAATTCTCCCCCTCAATCAGATCTGAGACATTTGATTTTTCGATCTGATTCATTTTCAACTAAAGCTTTGAAGGCTTTAAAATTTTCAAATGCTTCATCTTTATGCCTTAGTATACCTATCCAACACATCCTGGAAAAATCAATATAAATAAAATAAAGTATTCTTCTCCATGAGGTGACTTTTTCCTTGTTGGTCCACATAAATCAG
This sequence comes from Pinus tabuliformis, assembly GCA_031772625.1. NCBI lineage: Eukaryota > Viridiplantae > Streptophyta > Pinopsida > Pinales > Pinaceae > Pinus > Pinus tabuliformis. Next base: position 899,823,170 of record CM062811.1, read on the forward strand.
TATGGATGAGTTCAAGAGGCTTACTCGCTGATCCTTATTTTTCATTGAAGTGAACTCTGGTTTCTTACCGACCAAGCATGATTTGCATATGGTATTTTCTGGGATGTTGATATTTGAAAGATCACGAGCTGCCTTGAGCTTGCATGCTTTTCTTATTTGAGAAAAGCTTAGATGTCCCAATATTCTATGCCATAGCCAGTTTTCATTTGTTTTACTTAGATAAAATTGTTGTTGTCCTCCTTTGAGTATGTATAAGTTGTTTGGAGTTCTTATACCTTTGATCACGGTCTTTTCTGTATCAAGCTCACAAACCACACATCTGTTTGATCGAAACACGACTTCATTTCCTTGATCACACATTTGACTGACACTCAACATGTTATGCTTTAAACCATCTACATACATGGCATTTCTTGCTTTAAGCTTTTATTTCAAGAAGATAGAACCTTTACCTTTAATGAAAGTTCGAGTGTCATTTCCAAATGAGACATTCTTTTCCTTTCCTAAAGCATTATATGAATGAAGTTTCTCTTTATCACCTGTCATGTGTTTGGAGGATCTGCTGTCGATGTACCATTGATTTTCTTGTCCTTCTGCATACAGTGCTAAGCCACATCTTTCTGATTGAGATTCCTTCTTTCTCCATACCTTGTGATTTATTAATGTTTGCTCCTTTTGAAGTGATGGCTGAAATTTGCTCCTGCATTCAGATTCTTCATGACCAAAGTTGTTTTTACAAATCAAACATTCTACTTCATTTTCAAGAGGATAAAAGTTATTATAGGAATTTTTCTTGATTCTTGTTACACTCCTTTGATTTCATACTTCTCGAGTCATGATGGTTTTGTTAGCAACACATTGAGCAGCCTTATGCCCAAAGTTATGACATGAAAAACATTGCCCATTAAAGAAGTTTTTGTGATCATAGAATCTTTTGGCATTGTTTATCTGTTGGTTGAAGCTTCTACTACTATTCATCCTTGGAGTAAATTGAGTATGATTTACCTGATGAGTAATTTAGGCCTTTGCTGACGATTGACATATTGTTCATTGGTCTTTGCTGCATCAAGATAGTTTTTGGTGGAGGCTGACAGCTTCTGTGATTGAGATGATTCTTTGGTATATCCAAGACCTGTCTTTATTAGAGGAGAACGTCGAACTTTGATGATTTCATTTAAAGTTTAAGATCCTTTAGCAAATCTAAGATTAAGAGATTTTGTCTTCTCAAGTTATTTTCTTAGACCCACAATTTCACATTCTAGATTTTCATTGTGTTTTTCTCTTTCAGTGAGTTGGTGTGTCAACGTATCTATGATCATATTCTTTTCTTCTAAATAGATTTTGAGTTTAGTGATTTCTTCAGGAAAGTCTTCCTCTTCTAAGGCATCCAAAAAATCATCATTTTCATAAGCCATGAGTAGTCTATAATCTTGTTCAGTTTCATCTTCATCACTATTGGATAACCCATCACTATCTTCATGCGTATAGTAACTCTTTCTATTCACAACCTGTTTTCTATTTCCTTTTGCATATTCCTTTCCTTTTTCATATTTATCTTTACAAGGAAATTTGACATCGTAATGGCCGACTCTACCAAAACCCAAGCATTTGAAGCGTAGCTTACCTCTGAATCTTCTGGAACCCCATTGAAGCTTCTTGACAAAATTTACCTCGTCTTCTTCTTCTGAAATGTGTCTTGATTCATTGTGCTCTTCCTTTTCTTTTCCCTTTGTTGATGCTTTAAAAGCGGCTTCTCTCATATCTGATGGACCTCCTTTTCTCATTTCAAAGGCAGTTAGGATTCCATGGAGTTGAGTCACAGTAATAGTTTGAATATCCTATTTTTCTTCTATGGTAGACACTTTTGACTCAAATTTAGAAGACAAAGGTCTCAAGATTTTCTCAACTAAAGTAGCTTCCTTTATCTCTTCACCCAAATTCTTCATACAATTAACAATCTCATCTATATGTAAAAAGTAACTAGCAACACTCTCATCACTATGCATCTTAAGAGTTTCATACTGAATTCTGAGAGTTTGAAGCTTAGCACGTTTTACCTGAGAGTCTCCTTCGTAGATTTGAATGATTTTGTCCCATATCTCTTTGGCTATCTTGAGCTACATGACTTTGACAAATTCTGATTCTAATAGACTTCCCAATAATGTATTGATAGCTTTGGCATTGGTTTCATATAACTTCTTACCTGCAGAGTATGTAGGAATTGCTTCTGGAAATTGATATCCTCCTTCCACAATTTCCCAAACATCGGTTCCAAGAGATTGTAGATAGGCTATGGTTCTTATTTTCCAATATACCAAGTTGCTTCCATTGAATATTGGTGGTCTGATAGATCCCATGCCTTCGTTATTATTCATCTTGAAAGATCTTCCTTTAAGCGATCAAGCTTCTTTTGAAGGACCTACTTTGATCCCAATTGTTGGAAATAATACTCACGGGGGGGGTGAATGAGTACTATCAGTTCAATAATTTTTCATTTCCCAAACAGATTTATATATGCTACTTCTATGAAGTGAACTAGCATATACACGCTACTGTGATTAGAGAAACTAGCGTATACCCAGAGAACTTATGATTTAGTCAATTTATCATGTGTTGATCAGTGCATCAGTAACTTATTAAACAATGCAGTAAAAATAGAATAAACCATCACACATAAGCAACACACATGAACACCAAGATTTAAGGTGGAAACCTAATGCGGGTAAAAACAATCTGTTGCTATCATCTTTGTCTTCTTTTAATAATAAGAATTTTTTTTTACAATCATGTACTAGTGCAGTCTCATACTAGTACACAGGCACCCACCTATAGAAGGCTACAACCTTCTCTCGTTTTCCAGCTTCTACTAGAAGGGAGCTACAACCCCCTAGCTATTGTACTAGTCAATGTGTTTACTAGTACGTAGGCGCCCACCTACAGAAGGCTATGACCTTCTCTCTTCTTCCAAGGACCACGTTTCATAAATTTTCAGACTAGATGCTCCTGGAATGCAACAATACATATGAAGGCCTTGTTTCATCAAATTTTCATGCTAGACCCATCAAAACTTTCAAACTGCATCAACCAATAAATAGTTAATCTGAACAGTCAGATCATTGTCACTAGAACACTGTGTTGAACCCAGAAACCTGCATCATCATTTAGAACCAGCTGCAACCTCAAAAACCATGTATCATAATGTATATGCTACTTTACTAAACCCAACCTTCGTGCATACGCTACTTCCTTTAATCAAACTTGTGTATACTTTCAAAACTACTGAAACATAAAACTTCTTAATCAAGTCTGTACCAACCAACAATATATTGAACATCTACTGTCAATTTACAGAGCTTTACACAGGTAGTAGCAGAGATCACCCTTCTCACTTATACAATCAATTAATCAGACATCAAGGTCCTTATGCATTCAGTTTTACATTCAGATCTAAGAAGACTTCATTGACAGACAACAGTAAAAAAACAGAACTGATCATATAGATCAGTCAAATCTGAAGTATAGGATTTTCCTTTGTATACGCTACTTGAAGAGTAAAACCTATGTGTACACGCGCTTTTACCAAGACGAACTAGTGTATAGATCTACAAATATTAACTCATAACTTCGCTGCAATTCCGAACTTCAGATAAACCCAGATCATGACATTTAAAGAATCAAACAGGTGTACCCAATCAGATCTAGCCCAACCAATATCAGATCATTCAATGATAAGTCATTTCAGGTCTCATGATCCTGATCCAACATTGAATTCAAGGTGCACAAAATATTTCAGATCAAATCACAAGCATAGCCTCTGAAACATAAAATATACTTTCAAAAGAAGTATTCCGCAGAATCCCTTTCACTTGCACACACTGGCCTTATGATCTTCTCCTCCTTATATAGTTTTAGGCCTTTCTCAATACCTCGCATCAAAACCACTTAGGACCCGTGGTATTCTTGGACGGGATCAAATAGTCGTTACTCTGCTCAATATTGTGGGCTAATACCATGGTATTGACCCCTGGTATTGTCTCCTTTTTAATTTCCTTGATTTTCCAACATATACGCACTTTTCTTCTTGTGAACGTGCGTGTATACGTATACGCTCTTTTTGTTCTGTGAACCAACGTGTATACGTTGTTTTGACTAAGTGGACCTGCGTATACATCTCAAACTGCTTTTCACCATCCTTTACCTTCAACTTCTTCATTCTGATTAGTAGATTTTAGTTTCATCTTCCTGTTCTTTTGTACCAATACCCTGTTACATTTGAATGGACCTGTTACACTATGGGTTTCCTTTCATTAAAACTAAACTGACCTGTGATTGAGTTGCCATCAAGGACAACACTTATATCATAATGCCAACATCCCATTACTTGGTTCCTTGCTTCAGTCAGCGGATTGAGGGAATTCTGCATGGTAATTTGGCTGACCTTAGTATCTATACCTGTCTTGCTTTTTAGCTTTCTCCCTTAGTGTTATCAATGTTTTGGGTGGAGTATGTTTCTTTTGTTCATTGTCTATCGCTTGGGTCTTCCTCTCTTGGTGTTCTTACCTTGGAATCCTGAGACACTCTGTTGGGTGAGCAGAAATTGGGCTTAGTGATGGAAGGGTGGTTTGGAGGTGATTGTGGTGATTGGCAATAAGCTTGGGTTCATTTCTCGCATCTTTTTGCTCTGGTGTCAAGTCCTTTTATTGGTGTCCTTGCACTCTAGTGCTTCTTTTGTTAGAGGAGAAGAAGAGGTTTCAGTCTGGTTGGTGCATTTATTATTTGTAGGATTGCTTGCAACCCTCTTGGTTAGTGTGTGGCGGTTGTCAGCTCTGAGGAGTAGACTTTTGTTGGATAATTTGGGGCTAGCTTTCACCTCACTTTGGCTCAAGGCTTTTCGGGAGGTGCTTCAAATTGGTGTTTGTCCTGTCTTGGGGGCATCTCCTTGGACACTCACCATGCGTCCTGTGCTGTGTAATTCTTGCCCCCAACCCCAACAAAGGGGAGCTTTGATTAGTCAGTGTGGTCCTGATATCGAAATGAAGGTGGTGCAGGAGGCTACTAAGCGTCCCAAGCGGGTTGGATGTGGTTGTGCAACTAGTGGTGGTAAGAAAGGTAGTGTGGAGCGTAGGGGTCGAGTAGGTGTGGCAGGTGTGCATATGAGGTACATTCCGGAAACTTCGCTCCAATCCCTATTGTGACTTGCTCCATACTGTTTTGGATCGCCTGGAAGTTTGTGATAAGACTAGGAAGGAAGAACACGAGGTTTTCATCGCCACACTAAATCAATTGCATTACTTTCAATGCCATGTTAGAGAAAGGATTGTGGTGGTTGGGTGTGGACAAAATCTGCTAGTTGAAAAGGTTGAGAAGCTGGAAATGTGGATGGCTCACTTGTCGTGTTCATATCATCCCCCTTCCCCTCTAGGGACTGGGCCAGACAATCCAACGTCCATTACTTCTAATGATTAAGCATGATCTCAGGTGTTCTTCTGGTTATGGTTGTCTTTTTTTGGCCTATTAAGCTTTAGAATTCTCCCTTAATTTTGCTACTGTTTCTTTGTCATGTAGTGATAGCTTTAGTCAACAAACCCGATCAGAATGAGACTACTTACATTCAAAAATTATATACCTTCTTTTTGATGAATGAATAAATTCTCGATTTCTTTTCTTTTTATAATGTTAATTTTAGTTAATCTTTTTCATCTCAAAAAGTTTCATTATTTTTTTATTTTTTTGTTTATCATTTATTAGTTATATATTCAATCTATTTAAATTGGTCTTGCAATTTTTAATTTTGATTGAAATTTTTTATTTCCTGCAATATACACACAATTATCTAAAAACAATTAATTAACAAAATGAAAAATGCCTTATTAATTTCTAAATTAAAATGAATAAAAAATATACAATATCATTTTGAACTCTTCACTAATTCAAATTTTTTTTTTTTTTCCGTTATCATTATTTTTATTTTTTTTCATCATTTATTAGTTATATATTCAATCTATTTAAATTGGTCTTGCAATGTTTAATTTTGATTGAAAATTTTTATTTACTTTAATAATGGTAGAACATCCATTCAAAATATCCAATGTTTCCTGCAATATACACACAATTATCCAAAAACAATTAATTAACAAAATGAAAAATGCCTTATTAATTTCTAAATTAAGATGAATAAAAAATTACATATACAATATCATTTTGAACTCTTCACTAAATCAAAAAATATCATTTTTTCGTAAATTTATCCTAACGAGGCTTATCGATAAAATAACAATTACACATAACAACCCGCTAATAAAATAAAAGTCTGAAAACAACTGACAATCTTCATAATATGCTCATGTCGCCACCTCAATTTGTAATTATTCTCATTATTTTTTAATTATAAGTTAATAACGGTTGTTTATTTAGTTCTTTTGATTGTTTTTAGTAAGTATAGATGATTTTTTATTATTTCATTTTTTTATTATTTTATATAGACGAATTTTAGGATGATACCTTCAATTAAAATTAATGGTTTATAAGTAGTTAGAATGTCAATTCAATTAAAAACAATCATTCTAAAGGCTATTTTAGTATAGGTAGTTAGATTGACAATTCAATTATATGAAAAACACATTCTAAAACTCTTAAAAATTATTATCAAGAAATTTCAGTGTAGAAATAAATGTAGAGATAACGTCTCAAATAAGTAAATAAGTATGAGGAATGATAGTTTAAGGTTATTATAGTATGGGTGGGTAGTTGGTTAATATTAGGAAAAAATTGAGATTTAAAATAGATTTTGTAAGGGAATAATAGAATAATAGTAGAAATGGATATAGAATTTGATTCCTCATCCAAAGAGCACCTAGGTTACATATTTTCGATAGACCCTTCTACACGGAAAATGAGAAATACATGAAAAACGTGATTGCAATCACATTTTTAATATATTTCTTATTTTTTGTGTATGGGTCTATCGAAAGTATGCAACATGGGTACTTTTTGGATGAGGAATTAACTTGAAATTTGAATCAAATATAAGTTGAAAATACAAGTTAAAAAATTAGTTTTATTATTTTATTATTTTTTAATTTTTTTAATTTTTATTCCAATAACGGTGAATCATCACCATGGTTGACATTATCATCTTGAATTCTATTGGTTCTTATTAAATTTATTTTGATTGTACATTTTTCCTAGGAGGAGGCTCATTTTAGACCTCAAAATTCCTCTGAGGATTATTTGAGAAAAAAATTTCATTCTATAAACATTTGTAAATCAATATAAAAAAACTCTATTGTATAAACAAATATGGAAAGAATGTCCCAAATAGATAAAGCATGAGAAAAATGTATTAATCTTCGAAGAAACCCAATTGAGTTTCTAGTTAAAAAAAAAAGCCAAAAATCTTTAACATACTTTGTTGCTAAGCAACAATCACTGATTTATACATAGAAGGAACATGGCTCGAATCTTAGAAGGCACTACCTAAGGAAATAATTTTATGCTTATTTTTTGAGTAAATTTTCTAAATTGTGTTTTACTTTGATCTTGAAGATCTACTTAGTTCAGATGTTGGGTTTCAGTTTTTGTTGAGATTTAATTTCTGATATTTATTAAGGAAATTATGGTTTTGGGAAAAAATAATAAATAATGATAAATTATATATATATATATATATATATATATATATATATATTGTTTTTGTTTGGTTAAGAGTTAATTTTCTTTGTAAGGAAACAAGTTAACGTTACAAGATCCAAAGGCATTTGGTGGAGTGAAAGCATGTCCCCTTATGGACCACCAACAAGTAATTTTAGGTGGCATTGTTCTCCTTGAATAATAGTGATGAGTGAGCATGCATTTGAGGATAGTAGTAAGTGATGGTTGTCACCATTGTTGGTTTCACAATGAAGTTATGATAGATTTTCCCATTGTTTAAAAACATGTATATGCTTGGGTTTAGAGTATACCCTCAAATTGTTTCTATTTGGCTACGAGCTCGTCTTCGTCAGATGTAAATAAATAGGTTAATGGCCCAAAACATAGAGGAAACTCACATGAATGAAACTCTTCCCCATTATGGATGATCAACAAGTAATTCCAAGTGACGTAATTTTCTTTGAATAATAATAATAAGCATGTGAAACTCTTCTCCATTATAGACAATCAACAAGTAATTCTAAGTGACTTAATTTTCTTTGAATAATAATAATAAGTTAAGTTATAGTAGATAATGATGATTATTCCCACTACTCATTTGAAAAAATAAATTTTTACACTGTAAATAAAATAAAATAAAATAATATTAAGTTAAAAATATGAAATAATTTTGTATGGTTTGAGAGAAATTAAGGAAATTATCCCTCAACAAACCATTTATTATTCTCTACCGCCAAAGTTTAAATAGTATTCATCATTTGTGAAGGCTTACAATTTCTACCCCATTTTGTATGGTTAATGGGATTTTTAATTTCTACTCCATTTTGTATGGTTAAGGGGATTATCAAGTGCAGGTAAACCATTTATCATTTTCTACTGTTAAATCTTATTTATCTTTTCTTTGAAGGCTTACCATTTCTACCCAATTTCCAACATACGCAATCATTTACCCAATTTCCAACCTACGCAATCCTTTATGGATACCACGTGACCATGTGGAGCCCATCCATACCTTTATGGAAGCATCAATATGTTGCCAGTGCTTGTTGTATCGATGATGACATCATAATGTTAACGTCGTTAGAGTGCAGAAACCTAAACCTCCCATGCAATTCAAAACTTGGATTAACAAACTTAATAATTTTGATATTTTGACTCAAAATAAAATTAAAACATAACAAATATGACCCCTTCTATATTTTAACTCAAATATTTTCACTTCAATGTTATCACAATAAAAGCTTAATTTAAAACTACAGATACTTTCATATTTATTTGTATAATCAACCGACTATATTTAAATTAAAAAAATTTGCTCTACTCTGTAGGGGTAGCTCAAGTGACGATGGTCATGAAATGAAGTCTCACTGAATCAGAGATCCTAGGTTCAAATTTTGTACTACTCTCTCTAGTTGTGAGGTGAATAACAAACTTTTAAAATTGAAAATAAAAGAGTCCTACCAAACTTAACAAAAAAAATTTACTCTAAAATATCTATAAATATATATTACAAACATAAGTGTAAAAATCGTTTATACTATAACAAATAAACCAACAATCTTAATTATTGTTTCATTAAAGATGTATCTTATACTTTTTTATATAATCGATTAAAACATTATAAATTTAAAATACATTATTAAAAGTAAAATTATGGGAAAAAAATAATTTATAAATTTAAAATACATTATTAAAAGTAAAATTATGGGAAAAAAATAATGTTAATACATTTGTTTTTTTTAAATCGTTGAAAGCATTATTAATCTTTTTGTAATAAAATGTATTTCCCATATTCTATTGTTTTGTTAAAACTAAAATTAATGTCAATACATAATTATGTTCAATTTTTATGGTTGAAAGCATAAAAATATAAAACTTTGTAACTTTTGGTTTTATTAAAGCTTAGTTTTTAATATTAATAAATTTTAATATGGGAAAACTAAAATAAAAATTATATTTAGCTTTACTTTTAAAATTCATATTTTTTTTTTTTTTTTTTTTTGTAATTGAAAAACTTTTCGGTGTAGCTCTGAGTAACCTGAACTAGGGTTCAACTTGGCACTTAGACTACTGCCATGAACTCTAGCGGAGGGCAGTGCCCTATTCGCAGAGCTCTGAAGGCGCGGGCTTGCCTTAGCCCAACAGATGAGGAGAGCGGGGTCCAATGGGGCCCCTTCATATAAGCAAGCAATGATGGATAAAGGAAAGGCCCCACTGGAAGGGGTGTAGATATCTGGCTCTGAGAATGTAGGAAAGGATGAGCTAAGCAAGAAGAAAAAGGTGGGTGGGAAAACCAAGGAAACCCAAAGTAAAAAACGAACCAATGATATAAGGATTCTAGAAGGAAAAAACAACGGGAATCCCAATCCCGAGCAGGTACCACAAGAAGCAGAAGAAAGAAACAAAAAAACTGTGGATACTGAAGCCCTGCCCCAGTACGACACAGATCTAGAGGGATCGGCCACTACGACTAGAAAACAGGAGAACCTGGGGCATTGCAAGCCCAAAACGACAGAGAGTCTGCGGGTTGTTATCACCGACCCTGAAATGCAAGCTTACAGAGACCATATGTCAATACATGCGGTGATCTGTAAGTTCATGGGCTTCTGGCCTACGGAAAAAGCCCTCTGCTTATGGATCAAACAACAGTGGAAGCCAAAAGGGGATGTCAGGCTACACCTGGGCGCCAAAGGTTTCTTTACTGTAGTCTTCATGAACCTGGAAGACAGGGATCACATTTTTTATGGTGGACCGTACTTTTATGCCTCAGCAGGTCTATATATGAGACCATGGAAACCCAACTTTGCACCAGAATAGGAGACTTTCAAGCATGTACCTGTTTGGATTTGCCTATTCTCTCTCCCCATTGATTACTGGAGACCTGCAGCGCTGGAACAAATAGGCAACAAACTGGGAACCTTCATCAAAGCCTCGGAGGCTACCCTGCAAAAAAGGTACACATCTTGTGCAAGAATATGTGTTGAAATGGATGTCTCAAGTGCCCTACATGAAGGTCTATGGTTAGAATTTAGAGATGAAGTCTTCTTTCAAGCCATAGATTATGAACAAATCCCATTTCGATGCCGGAAGTGCCACGAACATGGTCACTTGATTAGGGAATGCCCAATGAACAAGCCAAACGAGAAAGCCAAAGAAAACACAGGCAAGCATCAGGAAGGTTTTACCCATCCAAATGGAAGACATCGGGCCAATAGGAAATACCAACCCAAAACCAGCACCTCCATCAAAAGCACAGTCAATGCCTTTGAAGTTCTTGGGTCCGACACTGAGGCAGCCAAAGCCCCCCAGGTACTAGACCTAATGCAGGAAATCCAGGAAGATCTAGCACAGAAAGCACAAGATCCTAATCCAAACCAGACAATCGAAACCCTACAATTTCAGGAGTTGACAAAGGACTTAGAAGGAGATGCGGAAATGTTAGTCAGTGAAATAGGAATAGAGGATATGGAACTCAATGATATTCTAGAAAGGGAAGGCATGGATCTCATCACCATGCTAGAGCGATGGAAAAAAAAAAGGAATGGAACATATCCCAAAGTAGGAAGTAGCCAGAGTGAATTATCTATTCCTAGCAAGGCAAGATGCAGAACTAATAGTGTAGAAAAGAGGCTTTGGCGCAACAAAGGGTCTGGGAGTTAAAGCCCTAGGATTACATCAATCAAATACCAGTGCCAAACACAGGAAGAAGAGAGGTCGACGAACAAACAATGAGGCACTTCAAGAGCTAGGTCAGATACTCCTCAACTCGGGTAAGATGAAATCCCTTGAGGCTTTCACGCTTCCCTCTTAAAAGCCTTGTTAATTATGCAGATTATTTCATGGAATGCTAGAGGGCTAAACAACCAAAGGAAACAAAGACTTCTAAGAAAGAAAGTCAAAAATGAAAATCCTGACATGATTTTTTGGCAAGAAACCAAATGCTCTAGCCAAAAAATGAAAGGGATAAGTAGGAATTTAGGAAAAAGAAAGGAATACATGGAAGTGGAAGGGAATGGAATGGAGGGAGGCCTGGCCACGCTCTGGAATCCCCACGTCCTCCATCTTATAAATGCAGAGGCTTCAAGATCATTCATCTCCCTGGAAATGCAAATCATAGGGGATTCCAATACATAGTTGTGTTCTAATATTTATAGCCCCCAAAGACTAAAGGGAAAAATGATAATGCTAGATTGCCTCTCCAAATTGCAACACGGATATCCCATGGCTAAAGCTATCTATGGAGGAGATTTTAACATGATAACCTTGCTGACAGAAAATAAAGGAGGAATAAGAATGCTAAATTGAGATGCAGAGGCATTCAACAGCTTCATCAGAAAAGCAAATCTTGTGGATATCCTCCCCAAAAACGGATTATATACCTGGAATAACAAAAGAGGAGGAGACAGGCAGATTGCCTCTAGACTTGACCGCTTTCTCATAACAAAAGCCACCCTCCTTGAGGGGGTAACTGTAGAATTGGATATTATACCCTGTGGAGGCTCTGATCACTGGCCCATCACCATGGACGCAGCCATCCTCGGCACTCCAAAAAATATACCTTTTAGGTTTGAGAAATTTTGGTTAAGTCACCCGGAATTCACTTCCAAAATCAAACACTGGTGGCATGAGCCGATGGACACCAGAGGCACCAAAATGTACAAGTTCCAAGCCAAATTAAAGCACCTCAAAGCACGACTCAGATCCTAGAACCAAGAGGTCTTCAGAAACATCTTCAAAGACAAATAGGCCCTGGAGGAACAGTTGGAACAAATCCACACAGACTGGCTCCAAGGGGACATCACCCAGGATGCCATTAACACAGAGAAAATCCTCATGCAGAAGTGGAATGAAAGATGCCAGCAGGAGGAAATACTCTGGAGACAAAAGTCTCACATTCAATGGCTCAAAGAAGGGGAAAAAACACCAAGTTCTTCCATCATTCGGCTATAGATTACAGGTGTGCCAACAAAATCACCCAGCTGAAGGATGAACATGGCACCCCCCTCCAATCTCATCAGGATATCTCCTCCCTCCTCACTAATCACTTTAGCCACATAGCAACGGAACCAGATACATATAGGGAAGAGGCTATAAGGGAAGTCATGACCTCCATTCCAAGGTTAATAACCGAAGATCAGAATAAATCTTTAGACTGCCCTATTACAATGGAGGAGGTGGAAGAAGCAGTGAAAGAGATGCTTAGTGGAAAAGCACCTGGGCCATATGGTTTCACCATTGATTTTTATAAATCATGCTGGGAAATTTTGCGTATGGAAGTGTGGGAGGTGGTGGAAGACTCCAGAAAATCTTCATCCATCCTCAAATCCCTTAACTCTACATTCATTTCCCTTATTCCCAAAGAGGAGGCCGCAACTGCAAGTACCCCTTCAAAATTTCAACCAATTTCTCTATGCAATGTTCTTTATAAGATTATCTCCAAAGTAATGGCCAACATACTGAAGCCAATTCTTCCTTGGATAATCGTAGAGGAGCAATCTGGCTATGTGAAGGGCAGACAGATCATGGATAATGTCATGCTAGCTTAGGAAATGGTTCACACTCTTCAATCCCGGAAAAAGGCAGGTATGATCATCCAGTTGGACCTCTCAAAAGCCTATGATAAGGTCATTTGGAGGTATCTAGAAGCCATTCTAGAAGCCTTCAGATTTTCTCAATGCTGGATCAACTAGATTCTAGCCCTAATCAAATCCCCCAGATTTTCTATCCTAGTCAATGGAGCTCCCACCTTCCCCTTTGCCCCCTCTATAAGTATTCGTTAGGGGGATCCCATTTCCTCTTTTCTTTTTGTCATTTTGATGGAAGGCCTGAGTCGCATCATTAAAATTGCAGAGGAGAAAAACCTTATACAGGGCCTCCATGTTGGAAATAATACTGAGAGGGGGGGGTGAATCAGTATTAGCAAATCAACCACTTTTCAATTTTCATATTCTGATTCATATACGCTACTTCAGTTAAAGATATCCGCGTATATACGCGACTGTGTTAAAAGAAACTAGCGTACATCCAGTAAACTTTATGATTTAGTTAATTCATCTTCAGTGAATGCATCAGAACATTATTAACCATATGAACAGTAAACAGAACATATCATCACACATAAAGAGAACACATGAACACCATGATATAAGGTGGAAACCCAATGTGGGTGAAAACCACCTACTGCAATTTGTTTCTATCTTCCTTTAATAAGAAACTTCTTTTACAATGTACTGGTGCAGTCCTTTACCAGCACGCAGGCTGCAACCTGCAGAAGGCTACAACCTTCTTAGCTCTTGTACTAGCCGATCCATTTACTAGTACGTAGGCGCCGGCCTATTGAAGGCTCCAACCTTCACTCGTTTTCCAGCTGCTCCTGGAAGGGAGCTACAACCTCCTGGCTTTTGTACTGGTCGATATGTTTACCAGTACGTAGGCGCTGGCCTACTAAACTCTATGATCTTCCCGGGACCACGTTTCATACATTTTCATACTGGATCCATAAAACAATCACCATTGCAATACAATCATCAACTACACCTGCATCATCAATCTCTGAATCACCCAACACTAAAACCTTGTCAACAACACAGTAACATAACTCTGCAACAACAACCAGATCCAACTACAACTTCAAATATCATACTTCATACTGTATACGCTACTCGGACGAACCCAACCTGCGTGTATACGCGCTTTTACCAAAGACAACCCGCGTATAGATCTGCAAATTCTAACTTATAACTTTGCAGCTATTTCAGACATCAGAACATAACATTTACAGAATAAACATGCGCCAATAATTCAGATCTAGTCTATCCATAATCAAACCATTTAATCATAATCATTCCAAGCCTTAAGATCCCGTTCCATCGTTCATCATCCTCCACATGAGTGCAACCTTGGTTCAGATCAAGCAAGGCATCACCAACCCATAACCAGCATCTGGATCTCACACTTCATCAGATATTCATCTGTTGCTCTCTTCCCCATCTTGGCCTAATGATCTTCTCCTTATATAGGTTTAGGCTTCTCTAAATACCATGGCCCAAAACCATGTTGAACCAATACCTTGGACCCAATACCTGGGGTCAACATTTTGGACCAAATACCATGGACTAATACCAAAATACCATGGACCAAATACCACGGACCAAAACCATGGTTTCCAACCTGTACGCGCCTTTCCTTCTGTGAACCTGCGTGTGTACGTGTACGCGCCTTTTGTTCCGCTAACTCGCGTGTATACGCACTTTCATCACGGTTAACCCGCATATACATCTCTCTTTACCTGCTGCACTATGATCTGTCATCTGAGTGAGTTGCCATCAAGGACAACACCTGTATCATACCTCTGAGTGAGTTGCCATCAAGGACAACACTTGTATCATAATGCCAACACTCCAACCCCTACCACCCTACCCAGCCACTACTCATCAACAATTTGATGACGACACCATGCTCCATGGGACCCCAACGATTCGAGAATCCCAGGGATTCAAAGCTATTCTTAATCTCTTCAGTAAAGCTACAGGCATGGACCTTAATTTGGACAAATCCTCCATTTTCTTTTCAATACTCACTTAGCGATCCAGAAAAAATCTCACTGCTATCCTTGGGTTCAGAAGGCAAAACCTTCCCTCTAAATATCTAGGAATCCCTCTGACTGATAAACCCTGGCAAAAGATCCACTGGGAGAAACTGCTTTCTAACCTTGAAGATCGAAGTAAACAGTGGACTAATAGGGTCCTTAACTTTGCTGGTCGGCTTGTCCTAACTAAGGCTGTCCTACAAGCCATCCCTCAGTATATGCTCTCCATCCTTCTGGCCCCCAAAGGAGTTCTCTAGAAGATTAGAAACATTCAAAGAACCTTCCTATGGATTGTAAATTATGATAAACAGAAAATGGCCCTAGTAGCATGGAAAAAACATTGTAAACCCAAGATCCTGGGTGGTTTGGGACTTCAAGACCCAGACACAGTAAATAAAGCCTGTGGGGCAAAACTTTGGTGGAGGTGGGTTAAAGAACCATAGACACCCTGGGCCAGGCTATGGAACGCTAGGTATGCTGAAAATTGGAGCCCTCAGGATCTCATTCGAATGACTGACCGTCCAGCAGGATCCCCCATTTGGAACATGGTTAAGGCCAATCGAAACATCATACAGTAGCACCGCTTCTGGGAAATACATAATGGTAACACAACTCTCTTTTGGGAAGATGCTTGGCAACAACTTCCCAAGCTTGAAAGTCCTAACTTTCTTCCCTTGCAGCACAAGTACCAGGTACAAGGAAAAGTAATGGTGAACCAGTATTGGAGAGACAATATTGCGGACCAGCACTGGAGACATTGGGACACAAACACTACCCCACAGGCAGATGGAATGGATAACCTTCTCTTATCCTTGCACTCTTGTCTGGATAAAAGGAAGATCTGTTACTCTCAGGATGAGGATCAACTGAGATGGGGCAAACTTGATGGTGGCTCTTTCAACCTAAAGGAAGCCAGACTTTATTTAGAAAATAGGGATCATGAAGAGAAAGTGAATTGGCACAACAATGTATGGGACACCACCATCTGGCCGAAGATAAAAACCTTCTTATGGCTCTTAATGAATCGTAAGATCCTCACTTGGGAGAACCTGCGCAAAAAAGGCTTTATCGGTCCATCCTGATGCCCCCTCTGTGAAAAAGAAGAGGAATCGATGAATCATCTCCTCAACAATTGTGAATGGACCAATAAACTTTGGGTTTGGGTGGAGGAAATCTTTAATCAAATAGACAGAATCAAAGAATCTATACAAGATAGCATAGCCAACTGGAGAACCAATTATTCCAACTGTGACTCTGTAAACATCCTATGGAAGCTAAGCCCTAGTTTTATAGTCTGGTCCACATGGAAAGAAAGAAACAAAAGAATTTTTCAAAAGGATTCCAGGCAGCTAGATACAATTAAAACTAATATCATGCAAAATATGCGTGAAACTACCCTTACTAGGTGTAAAGCAGAACAGGAGATCAGGCCATCCGCAAATGATAAGCAAATTCTGAAGATTTTTGGGATAATTGCTGCAACTGACCCCATTTCTTCGGCGCAGCGACCTCAACCCGGTTCTTCTCTACTCTCCTGGCAACCTCCTCTACCGGGATTTCACAAGTTAAATTTTGATGGGGCCTCTCGGGGCAACCCTGGCCCTGCCGGCCTTGGAGGTGTAATACGCAACAACAAAGGCGAAATTCTTCACATCTTCAGTAATTCTCTGGGGGAAGCCACCAACAACGAAGCCGAATTTGCAGCTCTGGAGCAAGGTTTACAAATCCTAATCTGCTTGGGGAAAGGGGCAACAATAGTGGAAGGAGACTCACTCTTAGCCATCAATGCAGTGAGGAAATTATAAACTGGTTCGCGGGCCGAGAAGGTAACAAAGCACTGGCGATTAGCCATGGTCACCGAGCTCATAGCTAGACATCTCTCCGTTCTAGATGGGGTGGTTCTGCAGGCAATCAGGCGAAGTGCAAATGCTTTGGCGGATAGCCTAGCAAACCACGTGGTCGACCATCGAAATGATAGCATGGACACCTGTTGGCAGAACGTCGCGTGTGAAAATCTTCGGAACAAATGCTTACAAATCTCCAGGCACGACCTCACAGGTGTGTCAGGAGAGAGGGATGACATACATGGGACCGCTCATCAATGAATTATGTGGCCAGCTATAAATGATCACTCCCTAATCCATCATGCCTGGAAATGGCACCGCGGGTGGGAGTCCTATGGTTCACTTTGGGAAAGGTGGAAGATCCACCACAGAGATAGAGGTCAGTTCACATATCACGAATCAAAGTACACGTGGCCTCGGTTCCTCAGTAACAAGCGCGGTAGTCCGAATGTAATCAACTGTAATAATGAGAAGGCAGTCAGTCACCTATTGGGGATGCAGACTATCAGGTACATGGAAAATATAGAGGTTTCGATAAGGATCGCAGACCCTCACATTGTGCCCACAACTATTAATACACAGACCACCGGGATTGATTTCACCTGCCTTAGTTATTTCTCAGAGCTCAGCCTTGTGCATACTCTGTGGTGTTTAGGATCCCGATTATCAATTGTCAGCACCTGCAATAGTGTTATGGCAAAGAGAAATAGTCGTAGCGCTAGAGCAACCAGGGAGTTGAAAAGAGCCTGGGAGATTTACGAGGCCTCTATCTCCACGAAAGGCAAACAGTATATTGAATAACTCCAAGCCGAGGTAAACAAAGCCTAGGAAGGGATGGACATTAACACTATCAGTGAGGAGATTGACTGGCTCTCAGACCCGGGCACCCCAGCAACCAGGGCCACCCAGTTCCTCAGAACACAGAGTGAGGCCTAGCGAATGAAGACAATGCTAGCTAAAGCCCTGAGCATGCAAGGGGCAGCTATGAAGGATGCCTACCAAGTGAATTCTATCGCCTCGGTCAAGAATTTTGCGAGGTTGGATAAGCTAGAAACCACCATGAACTCCCTCACGAAGGAACTGAGAATGTTGGCTCAGAGCCTGGGAGCTTTCATTCGGCTCTTCAAGCTTTCTATTCGCCAGGGGCTTAATGTTTCTATTGATATCCCTGAGGACGACTCCAAAACCACCACCATCAAACGCCACAAGTCCCACAGTGCTTCCAAGGAAGATGATGGAGCTGGTCCAAGTGTTGCTGCTCCTCATGAAGTCACAAAAATCGACCAGTAGATCTTCAAGGAGGTAGTTTTCTACAACGGGTTATAGTCTGCCCTCTGTTGTTTAGTTTTTCATTTCTGTTGTCTGTTGTTCATACAATGCGGCGGGCCATTCAGAGGCCTTCTCTGTTAGTTTTGGCTTTAGTTATGTTTGGCAGCCCTGTGTGGTTGGCTGTTATCTGGTTCGATCCATGTTTGACCAAGGTTCTATTATGATAGTTCAGTTTAAGCGCAACATGTTTACTGCTCCATAAGGCCTTTGTAAGAAGTGTTGTGTTTTGACTGGCCTATCTTTCTCTATTCTCTCTGGCAATGGCAGACCCCTTTTTTAACCATATGTAATTTTTGTGATCTAATATATCAACTGATTAAAAAAAAAAACCTATTTTGTTTATTTTAAAAACTAATTTAGTAAATTTTGTGCTTCCTTTACAAATTACAGTGTGAACTGAGGGGACTTGTGAAATGACAAGGATGATATTAAATTTCATCTTTTTATTTGAAAAACATATTGTTCCTTTATGGATACTTCTACCAGCTTAACACTAAATCATTATCTTACAATTAACACCAAAACATTAATATCACTACATGCGTTGGAGGTGGACTTTAGTATGCGGTTTAAATTATTAATGCTTTCATTTCACTCTATGCACACTTTATAGCATTTCTTTATTATTTTTTTTCTTTTAAAAAATATTATAAATTAAAAAATTAAAATTAAAAATTTAATTTTTTTTCTAATGTTTTATATGTTTCAATTTATATTTAATGTTTTCATAAATTTATAGAAAAATAATTAACATTTTGAAAGAATTTTCATGATTTCTAATTATAAAACTTTGCCATTTGAATTATAAATGAAACTTATAATATTTTTAGCTATAATGAAAACCTATAATACCTTCAGTTGTCAATGCAATCTTTATCGTCATGCCCTTATCCTGGTGGTGACCTTTCAACTGCACATACGCAGGTGCGGCACCGTTACCCACTTACTTTTCACCAATACTTATGAGTATGGAATACGCGTAACATTCAACACTTAGTTATTTTTACAATCTTATTAAGAATTATCATTACACAGCAGAAATAAACATTTACATCATCATCATATCATCATATGTATGCACAAATAAAATACTTTATTTTAAATGGGAGGGGCAGCGCCCAGATTATAGAGTTTTCCCGATAATACAATAATTCAATATTTTTACAAATACAAGTACAAGTTAGCCTTTGCTGGAAACTCCAAATTTCACTTCAACGAAACTACCCAAAAATCTGTAGTTCACCTGCTCGTGTCGGGTTGCCCTAATTCAGCAGTGCCCACCTACAGTGTCGTTCTTTACGGTTGCCCACCTGCTGTCGTGTAGGGTCGCCCAACCTCCATGCAGAGCTACCTGGTCGCATCGTGTAGAGGCGCCCACCTGCTATCGTGCAGGGTCACCCAACCCTGTTCAGAACTGCCTGTTCACTTATGCCCAGCTCGTTGTCGAAACTCGCTAGTTCTGTCTGCTCATGTAGACCCGCCCAGCCGGATCGAGTCATTCAGTCGCACCCATGGGTCGGGTCACCCCCGTTCAGTCGTGCCCACTGTAGCTTGGGTCGCACATCATCCTGTTACTTTCCCGTGCGCTACCGAAACATGTTCGCCCATTTATGTAGGTTCACTGCCATGTTCCAGAGGTCGCCCTTATTGCACACTCGCCTAGCCTACGACTCATCCTTTGTCCTTCAGCTTGGAACTTCGTCCCTCTGTCCGCCTGCGCCTTATCTTCATGCTCTTCCACATTCGTTCACCAAGTTCTCGGATGCTTGAGAATGCTTCCTTACTTTGTTGCTCGGTTTCCTTCCTCTCAAGTCGTCCTCCCTTACTTATATGTGTTCGTACATGTTTTAGGTGGGTCAGCCTACCCCAGGTCGACCATACATCCACACATGAAAATTTCGATTGACTCGTCGGCCAACCATCTCGGGTCCACTTTCGCACGTTGTCCCGCCCAGGGCGTCCTCCTCCATACGTCGGCCTGCCCAAGGCGTCCTCCTCCATACGTCGGCCCAATCTTGGTTTTTCGACTCTCCTTATAACTCGTTGTTGCGGCACTCCACACTTAGCCGAAATATCATTTCTGGTTTTTCTACTCTCCAAGTGACTCATCGTACATGCCCACCCGACTGCTCGACACATGGGTTGCCCGGCGCGCTCGTCCAACTCGTCGCACTGTCGCATAACTCACTAGGGTGCGTTTAACTGAGCGCTCCCTCTTTTTATTGCCGGGAGCGCTCGCCTGTCACCTTTAACCGAACTCGTGTGGTCATTGCATAAGTCGACTCGTCGCACGTAATGAAGATGACTCACCCGTCACATAAAACCGACTCAGGTGCCCGTTGCACACATGGTGCGCCCTCCTCTTCACGGGGTCCTGACATCCTCCACCACTTAAAAATTTTTGTCATCCTCAACAACACCATCATACATCATCGCAAAGTGTCGCTAGCTCCACCATCTCAAAAATGTCCATGCTGCCCATCTCTGCTCCATCTCGTACAAACCACCAAGGTTCATGACTTTCATGAATAGGAAAGTTTCCTTAATCCATGATCATGAACCACATCTGTCGCAAACTCTACATGTTGCCCCATCATGGAAGGTTGTGTTAGGATATTCCGACACATAGGATATAGTTAAGTTCAACTTGGTCTAGTATAGAGTTAGGTAAAGTGTGTTTCTTTACCGTTGTACATTTTGTAACTTACAATCCGACGGTCACGATATGTAGTGATCCGACGGTTCGGTCTCTCCTCGGTATTACCGACACTTGATCCGTGGCTTGACACCCGATTGGTCCATGAGTTCTATTTAAAGTGCATGGAGGGTCATTGTTCGGGTAATCCGTGCATGAGAGAAGCTTATGTAAATTTTCATTCTTTGATTAATAAATTGCCTGTAGTAGCCACGTTGGCGCAGGCCGTGGACTGTTTCCCTCTTTGAGGGTTTTAACCACGTCAAAAATACTGGTGTATTGATTTGTGATCTGGTTGTGAGCGGTGTCTTTTTGGTGTTCTTTCTGAGGAACTTACCCTGTATATTCCTACATGGTATCGGAGCTATTTGAGGGCCGCGTCCGTTGGTGATCCAATTCTAAAGCCGGTAGAACTGCATCCAACTGCCGTTTCCTAGATCTGTTGTTTCTGACTGCTTTCGGGCCGAGAGGACTGCTGTGTTGTGTTCGGAGCATCTGTTCCAGTGAGGAACCCCTTTCGTTTCACGCGAAAAGGTTTCCGGTAGCCCTAGCTGCGTCATTTTTAAGATCTGGAGGTATACAGTCTTTATTTGCAGTTTACTGTTATTTTCTCTCTGCTTATTTCGGTTTCGGTTTATTTAGCTTTTTTTTAACCAGATATATACCTTTCATTTCTGAGTATGCTCTTTGCCCTGCGACTCTGTGTGATCTGGGCAAATCAGAAACAGAAAGGAATGATTTTTCTCATGCGTATGCTCTTTTCCCTGCACCTTAGTGTGATCTCGGAAAATCAGAAACATTGAGAAAAATATTTAGTTTTTCGGCTAAAGCTAACTTTGAGCCGCAAGGTTCATTTTCGAAAATATCTAGTTTTTTGGCTAAATCTAACTTGGAGCCATAAGGTTCGTTTTCTTTGCATGTCCGTGTTGGGTTTTGTGTTTTGTGTTTTGTAGGGAAAAAGAGCTTTCTCAAGGCAAGCACGCAAACCAAGGCCCCCCCCCCCCTCTCTCTCTCTCTCTCAAATTTTTTGTATAGATCAATTGGTTCAAAGCTATTTTAAGAGAGTAGAGGTCTTGGGTTCAAGTCTCCATTTTGTGGGGGTGGATTATTTCATTCCCGCACATTCGCGCACTTTGCCGGCAACTTCAACAATTTTTTTTCAAAAAGCCATAACTTCTTCATCCGGAAGCCTTTTTCAGAGCCATTTTTTTTAAAACAGCCTAATTTTTCGAGATCTATCCATTGGAACACTTACTTTCAGCATCTTCAGCTTCAGTTTTTTTTTTTTTAAATGGAAAGTCCATGCCAAGTCATTCTTGACAGCACTAACTACTTCCAATGGATAGCCTACATGGAAGATTTACTTAGAAGTAAATGTCTCTACAGAATAGCCACAGACCAAGAGAAGAAACCAAAAGATGAAGACAAGGCTGCAAAATGGGAAAATAGACAAGATCAAGCACGTGGTTTGATAGGGATGTTTATTTCTCCTGATCTTAGATTCCATATTGCAGAACTTGAGACTCCTCATGAAGCATTGGAACAACTCACTAAAGTTTTTGGGATTAAAAATGAAATTAGAGCCCATCAACTTGAAAATGAGTTGCTTACATTGGATCCTAATAATTTTTCTTGCATTGAAGGTTTCTTGTCCAAATTCAAGACCCTTAGATATCTCTTGGAAGGTGTTAAGGTTAAGAAAGAAGATAGTAACCTTATTTATTCCATCCTTACTAAGTTGGGACCAGCCTACTCTGTATTTGTTTCCACTTTCCATTCTTCAAGGGAAGCTTTCATTTGTCAAGGAAAAGACTACAAGGCCCCTTCCTTTGACTCTTTTTGTGATTCTTTAATAAGAGAACAAGAAAAACTCTTACACCTTGGTCTTCTTAATCTTGGAAACTCTTCCAAGAAAGCGTTAGCCGCCCAGCAGCAACCAAATTCAAAGAATCCTAAGAAGTCATATCCTAAAAAGAATGGTCCTAAACCAAACAAGGGTCCTAAGCAAACTCAGCCTCAAAATGAAAGATCATTTCAGCAAAATGATAGGACCAATAAAAACAAATGGAAGAAGACTGATAGACATTGTAACTTTTGTAATCGAGATGGCCACTTAGAATCTAAATGCTTTAAGAAGATGGAAGCCTTGGAAGCCGCAATGAAGAAACATAACATCCATGTGGAGCATTCTTCAACTTCAACTTCAACTTCATCTTCAGGAATGGCACTTTCTGCATGTCTCTGTCAATCATCTCAGTCTGGTTATGCATTAAATGTATCTTCTTCTTCTCATTCTCATGAGTGGCTCATTGATTCTGGAGCCTCTTATCACATGACCAAAAACTAAGCCATGTTTTCTTCTTTAAATGATTGTAACACCAAAAATATATATGTTGGTGATGATAGATCTCTTAATGTTGTAGGGACTGGAACTGTTCATCTAGACAATGGTCAGTTTAATGATGTATTATGTGTTCCAACCTTATCCTGCAACCTTCTATCTGTATATCAGATAACTCATTCAGGTGAAGGTAAAATTGTTGAATTTTCACCTCATGATGTTGTAATCAAGGATCTAAGAGATCCTAAACAGATTCTAGCTACTGGTATTGCTGATGATTCCACAAGGTTGTATAAGTTTCACAACTTTGGGTCATCAAATCTTCCCTCAGTATTTGTTGCTCATAATGATGAAGTGAGCAAACTTTGGCATGAGCGATTTGGTCACTTAAACTATCGCTCCCTTCAGCATCTATGTAAAGAAAATATGGTGACAGGTCTTCCTATGGTATCTTGCAGAGATGGTGTTTGTTTCGGATGTGTACTCGGAAAACATCATCGGGACAGTTTTGAAAAACGTGCCTCTTGGCACGCCTCAGCCCCTTTACAGCTTGTGCACAGTGATTTATGTGGTCCACTTCCTGTTGCTTCATTCTCTGGCTGCAAGTATTTCTTAACTTTCATTGATGATTTCTCCAGACGCACTTGGGTATACTTCTTAAAACTCAAGAGCGAAGTATTTAACACATTTTTGGCCTTCAAAACCTTTGTTGAAAAACAATTTGGACATCAAATTCTTAAGCTAAGAACTGATAATGGTGGAGAATATGTTAAAAACACATTCATCAACTTTTGCACCGAAAATGGAATTCAAATGCAACATACTGTTCCATACACTCCACAACAAAATGGTGTAGCTAAAAGGAAAAATCGCACCTTAAAGGAAATGGCTAATTGTATGCTGCAATCTAAAGGACTCAGTCTTAGTTTTTGGGCCGAAGCAATTAATTGTGCAAATTATATAATAAATCGCACTCCTACTAAGGTTCTAAAGAATATCACTCCAGAAGAAGCTTGGAGTTCCATTAAACCAGATGTAAGTCACTTTCGTGTTTTTGGAAGTGAAGCATGGGCCCATATTCCAGATGAAAAGCATAAAGCTTTAGAACCTAAGAGTGAGAAATGTACTTTTGTTGGATATTCTGAAGATGTAAAAGGTTATAGACTTATTCCATTTAAGTCCAAAAATGTTATCATTAGAAGAGATGTAAAATTTGATGAAAATAAATCGGCCTGCGAGCCTAGTCCGGCGGATGTGCCACCTCTTCCTATCTCTTCTACTTTTGAAAACATTTCTTCTTCAGATGATGAAAGTGAGGATGACAATCCTCCCCCACCTTCTCAGGATCCTCAACTTCCAAGATGGGTCCGTGCTACTCGGGATGCAGCAGGTGATCTTGTCGGTGATCCTACAGATCAGCGACGTACACGTTCTCAGTTTGAAAGAGCCTCTTCTTTACTGGCTCAAGCTCCAGTAAATCATGATCCTGACACTTTTGCAGAAGCTTCAGGCCATCCACATTGGGAAGCAGCTATGAATGAAGAATATCATTCATTGTTGGCAAATGATACATGGGATCTTGTTCCTCTACCAAAGGGACGCAAACTTGTTAGATGTAAATGGGTTTACAGAACCAAGTATGGACCAGATGGGAAAGTTGATAAACATAAAGCTCGTCTTGTTGCTAAGGGCCTTTCACAGGTTGAAGGCATTGACTACACTAAAACCTTCTCCCCTGTTGCCAAAATGAACTCTATCCGCCTTGTTCTTTCCCTTGCTGCCTCTTTAAAATGGGAAGTCCATCAGATGGATGTTAAATCTGCCTTCTTGCATGGGGACTTGCATGAAGAAATCTATATGGAACAACCCATTGGCTTCATCCAAACAGACTCCAGCCTTGTATGTCGACTTAAGAAATCTCTTTATGGTCTCAAGCAAGCTCCTCGGGCTTGGTTTGCCAAAATGGATAGCTTTCTTTTAGAATCTGGCTTTTCTAGGTGTTATTCTGACAATACTGTCTACACCAAGAAAGTGGGCAACTCTCTTATCATCCTTGTTCTTTATGTTGATGATCTTATTCTTACTGATAGTGATCCCAACCTTATAAACCATGTGAAGTCCAGCCTTAAAAAGAAATTTGAAATGACAGACTTAGGACACTTACACTATTTTTTCGGTCTTCAAGTCTTGCAATCCAAGGAGGGTATTTCCCTTTCCCAGTCCAAGTATGCTTGTGATATTCTTCGTCATTTTCACATGGAAAACTGTAAGCCTGCCCCTTCTCCCTTTCAGTCTAGAGTCAAACTTTCAGTCTCTTGTACTTCTCCTGAAGTTGATGCTACCTTATACCGTCAACTTGTAGGAAAACTCTTGTATTTAACCCATACTCGTCCTGACCTTTCCTTTGTTGTTGGCCTTGTTGCTCGTTTTATGCAAAACCCCCGTGAAATTCATTGGAAAGCAGCTAAAAGAATACTTCGTTATGTTCGAGGTACAGTACAGTTTGGGATTCATTGCAGTGCCAAAGCAGCTCCTCTATTAATTGGTTTCACTAATTCTGATTGGGCTGGTGACCCTGATGATCGGAAGTCTACTGCCAGTTATGTCTTCACTCTTGGTTCAGGACCTATTACATGGGCTTGTAAGAAACAGGCTGCCATTTCTCTTTCGTCAGCAGAAGCAGAGTATCGTGGTGCCGTAGAAGCTAGTAAGGAAGCCTTGTGGCTTCGTCAGATCCTATCAGAGTTTGGCTTTGAGCAGCAGCATCCAACCACACTTTGGTGTGATAATCAAAGTGCCATTCAGCTATGCAAAGATCCAGTCCAGCATCAGCGCAACAAACACATTGAACTACACATGCACTTCATCAGAAAGCTCATTCATGACCATGTTCTTGAAGTGCAATATTGTTCAACAGATGATCAGGTTGCAGACATCTTCACAAAGGCTCTCACAGAGGCGAAGTTCACTAAACTTCGATATATGCTTGGAGTTCAAGAAGTTTTCACTAAGGGGGGATAGGCTCTAGTGCCTCCTTCCTTCTCCTATTGTGTCATATTTGTAAATCCTTCAATCCTATCCCAAGTTGTTCTTAAGGGGGGATGTTAGGATATTCCGACACATAGGATATAGTTAAGTTAAACTTGGTCTAGTATAGAGTTAGGTATAGAGTTAGGTAAAGTGTGTTTCTTTACCGTTGTACATTTTGTAACTTACAATCCGACGGTCACGATATGTAGTGATCCAACGGTTCAGTCTCTCCTCGGTATTACCGACACTTGATCTGTGGCTTGACACCCGATTGGTCCATGAGTTCTATTTAAAGCGCATGGAGGGTCATTGTTCGGGTAATCCGTGCATGAGAGAAGCTTATGTAAATTTTCATTCTTTGATTAATAAATTGCCTGTAGTAGCCACGTTGGCGCAGGCCGTGGACTGTTTCCCTCTTTGAGGGTTTTAACCACGTCAAAAATACTGGTGTATTGATCTATGATCTGGTTGTGAGCGGTGTCCTTTTGGCGTTCTTTCTGAGGAACTTACCCTGTATATTCCTACAGGTTGGTCCCTCCAACTCAAATACATGTCATCGCTTCAACATCCATCATGTCTGACCTCATCATGTATCGTGATCATGTGAATCACTGCATAATACTCCATCCAACATGTTATCACTAGAATCTATAGTTCATGTATATGTTAATTATCCATAAGTTTTTATAAAGTCTTGAGGTCTTGTAAATAAGTTTGTTAACTTATGTCAATTTCAAATTTTGAAATTCAAGAGTTATGAATGAAATTCGTGTAAAGGCAAGGGCATTAGTCATCTTCCATCATGGTTAGTTATGTCATGTCATGTCATTGGTACTTGCGCAGTTTCGCAGCACGGGTATGATCTCTTAGGTACTTGCGCAGTTTCGTAGCGCGAGTGTGAT
The DNA here is from genome assembly GCA_031772625.1 of Pinus tabuliformis. Lineage (NCBI taxonomy): Eukaryota > Viridiplantae > Streptophyta > Pinopsida > Pinales > Pinaceae > Pinus > Pinus tabuliformis. The sequence continues at coordinate 899,850,549 of CM062811.1, forward strand.
TGGTCAGTTCTGCTGCTAAATAATGTTTGCGTGTTTTCGTAGCGGCCCGTTTGCCAGCGATTTCGTAGCGCATTCCTTTAAATTTGAACTGCCCGCGCTACGAAATCGGGGTTTCGGGCTGTTGTCTAGTTTTTTTTCCTGAAATGTCTAATCCGAGAAGTGGTGAGTCACGAGTCCGGTTATGATTGTTTCCTCACACCATTTACGTGTCATGATTAGCCATTACTTTGCCATCAGGTCTGATTTCATTGAGTTATGTGTCAGTTTGGAGGACGTTATAGGAAGTGGTCATTCCATAATGTGTTTTTCATAACATATGAATGTCTTCTACTCTATGAAAAGCGTGAGCTTTATTCTAATCAGACTACTGCAAGCGAGCCTGAGTTCTACAGCCAAGGAGTGTTATCGTGCTGCAAACCACCGGCATTTCCTTGTGTAGAATTGTGCAAAGAAACATGGAGAGAAAGGAGCACCGTTCGGGTAGATGTGTGAGAACAGAGCCGGAGGGATTAGATGTAACCCTCAGTGATGAGGAAGTAGCAAAGGCGTTCAGAGCTGCTGGTTGTTGGCGGTTCTGTGAAAAACTCAAAGGTGGACATGCAGAAGTGACCAAGGCATTTGCAGTGAACTTCACGGGATTAAATTCAAAGGTGGCCATGCTGGAGTTTCCGGTTTCCCCTGAAGTCATTTCTACAGTTACAGAAATCCCAAGAGGTGGCCAAGAATGGTTCAAGAATTTCAAGTTTGATATGGGTCCGTGTAAGGAGTTCTTAAAGGCACCATATGTAGACGAAGATCTTACTAAAGCTGTCCCAAGGAGCTATCTTAAGGAGAATTATGCTACATTATTGACATGCATCCAGAAGTACTTGACATGTGAAGGTCGGTACAACAAAGTCTACTCATATCATTTCAAGCTGCTACTACACTTCACTGGTAAGAGCTCAATAGACATCCCTTTTTACTTATTCAGGAGTATTTCTAAGATGTGTGACAAGATTCAGTTGAAAAAGGAAGCTTATGAAACATCTCTTTTTCATCATGGTCTGGTTAAATTATTGGTGTTGGATAGCCTACATAAAATTGGTAAAGACTGGGATTCGTTTGTATTCATGGCCGGTTTCCCTAGTAAAACGGGCCTCACTCCATTACCTGTAAGAGAAAGAGAAGATAGGAGTGAGGATACTACTTTGGCTGAGATTAGGAAAGAAATAACAGACCATAAGAAGCCCAAAGCTAAAACAAAGAAGCCAGAGAGGTCTGTAACAGTCAAAGAAACACCTGAAGCATCAACAAAGAAGACTCCTAAGTTAGCAGTCAAAGAAACTCCTGAGGCATCAGTAGTCAAAACTTCGAAATCATCCAAAGTGTCTGAAAAAGAAGCCTCTAAGTTGCCGCTTAAGGAAACACCAGAATCATCTAAACAGAAGACTCACAAAAGAAAAGATGAAATTAAGTCTAGTGAAGTTGAAAGAGTTTCAAGAGCAAGAACTAGAGGCCAGCTGAACAAAGAAAAAGGAAAATCTGCTCATGTGGAAGAGAGTCCTGTTTCTAAGGGTAATCTAAATGATTTGCTGGAAGCCATTGAATTAGAACAAGAACATCCAATCCAAGTTGAACCGCTTGAAATAGAACCAGATCAATTGGTGGCACCTATGCATATTGATCTAACAAAATCTTCACCTGAGAGTTCTAAGAAGTCAAAGGCTTCCAAAAGGTTAAAGTTTGAAGAACCAGGTAAAGAGTATGCCTTTAAACCTCGCAGACCAATGACTAGGAGGCAAATAAAGGAAGCAGAAAAGGCTCAAAAAGAGAAAGTACCTTCAGACATGCCTAGGACAGAGGCACTTGAAATCTTCTCTGGAATAGTCCAAGCAGTTAAAAACAAGAATAAGGACAATAAGGTGGTTATCAGTCAAAGTGGAAATGTGGTTGCCATTACAAAACAAGCTGGAGCAAGTAAGGAAATACCTCAGGTTCATAATATCTTTAAAGAGAAGGCAGTGAGATATACTAGTTATAAGAAAGCTGTGATGAAAGGTAAAACAAGTTTGATCAGTCAAGCTAGTTCGGTATCTGACGCCTATGTATGGACAATACCAGCTCTAAAACAGGCAAAAACTATGAAACAAATGAATGCAAGTCTAAGAGCACAGAACAAGAAGTTGAAGGAGGAAATCATCAGCCTGAAAGAAAAGCTAGACAAGCTAGCTAAATGATTCAAGGAGGAATGTGTTTTCTCAAATTTTGATATATGTTAGGCCATTGTCTTTTTAAAAGTTTTTGAGACTTTTTTGTGTCTTCACACCTGTATGGAAAGACTAAAGGAATCATAGATTTGAAATATTGCTGTTTTGAGGTTCATAGATTTAATTTTGATGACCTACAGCAGTTTCGTAGCGCGCTACGAAACTGCTGTAGATGACTGGTTAGGTTTAAAGCTTGAGTTGGAATGCTGAGATCAGCATATATTCAAAGAGATGGTTTAATGTCAGCATGTAGACTATAGAAGATCAGTCAGAAATTTTGAAAAGGAGGTCAGGTGTAAATATTCAAAGAAAAAGTCGAAGTTTTGTCTTTTGCCTAAAAGTCACTTTATCTCCGAAATTTTAGGGTTTGGATAGAGCTGCTGAGGTGTTAAATGATACACTTGTCCAGTTGTGGGATGGCTGGGTTATGAGTTTTCTTCAGTCACACGGGACTATCCAAGGTTTAAATGGCTTAAAGATGGATCATTAATATATGAACACCGAGGGGAGGCAGCAACCAAGAATATAGGCTTCATTTTCTTTTCGGTTGTTGAAGTCATCTATGCATCAAGTATCCGGAGCTGTATGTACATTGAATCTGTTTTAAGCTTGGATATGGTTATTATTGCAGTACTACAGGTGGCAAGCTCAAAGGACACATCAGGGTATACAAGGAAGAAGACTTAAAGTGCCAATATGATGGAATCCTCTGTTTTCGTAGCATCATATCTCTTGTAATAAATTAGTTCGTTTATGTTATTGTTAAGGTCATTTATGTCAAAAGCCCGAGCTCCCTTCATGCTTGATAATGAGTCTCGTACAACAGTGTTTTGATAGGCTATATATAGGAATAACTTAGATGTAAAAAAGGTTGGATACTTAATAGAAAAAGTGTGTTGTTTTGGGCCACTGTAAGATCTTTTTTGACAGTAATAGTAAAACAGAGTGATTCTCTTCTCAAGATTCTCGAAGGATTGTCATGGTCAAATGAAATGATGATGTGTTATACCTTATGTTATTTTATGGTTTTGTTGTATGCAATCACTCAGAATTCATACTTATATGCTCTGACTTCCTGTGTATACAGCAAGCTATGTGTGGTGGAATATGTTTGACTTGTAATGCTAAGAGCCTTGATTTCTATGAGTTCACTGTGTTTTTCTTGTTTGCTTGATATTATAGACTCCATAGCCCAATGAGATATCTTTTGGTGTGTTTCCAACCAGTTATGCTTACATTAAATCTATTGTACAAGAGTTAGCCCTCTTATCAACATTCAAAATCAATAACCTTTTCTTGAGAGAGCCCTCTCAGGCTAGGGAGGCTAATCCTTAGTTAAAAACTTGGTCTGAAATAGTTACACAGAGTCTGCCTGATCAGCAGCCCTTCAGTTGTGATTTTGTGATAACACAACACAACATCTTAGCCATAACCAAGACATATATCTAATAAAACTCGATGGACTGCATGCCCCCATGACTCGAACTAGTTGGGTAGCTAATCCAACTATAGCGCTCAACCCATGAGAATGCTCCTCCTCATGCCACCGTCGGTTGTTTCTCAGCATCCTCTCACAATCTCATATCGATCGAGAATTCATCTAAGTGTAAAATAAGCCATGCTCAGGTCCATGGAATAGTCCACCATCTCATCTGCAACATGTTTCCCATGATGTTAATGCCAATGTGCTATCATATGGTCGCATTCATCCAAGCATCATCAACCTGTCAAGAAAGAAGCCTTATCTCCATGTTACACTAAAAAATGTCACCATGACTATTTACAGTTAGAATGGCTCTATCAACAGTCATGCTATCCTCTTAGGCAAGTCTTATGCCTCTGATCTCCATGTCAAACTCCAAAAAGAGAGAAAGTCTTTATAAATGTATTTATCTCTGGGTACGCAGGTTCTCTCAACCTTACCTGCGGGTACGCACCCAATGTTCACAAACGCTGCGTACTTGTACGCTCTGTATGTAAAGGGGCAGGTGCGTACCCCTGTAAAGGTCAAAATGCGCAAGTTTCATCTTTAAGAAGTTACTTGTGGTCATTTCTAGATCATTCTAGAAGGTTGTTCGATGTGTATTGAGCGCCTCCAGATGGTTCATGTACCCCTACCAAAGAGGAACTTATCCCATCAATGAGGGAGCTATCCCATCCAAAGAGGGGATTATCCCATTGATGGTGGACCTGAATAACTTCCTCTAGACCACTATAAATACAGGCATTGGGCCAGAAGGAGGAGAGGTTGGAAGCTAAACATTTCTATGGGTAGATGCTGCTGGAATTAGGACTCCCATTTAGAAGCTTGTGAGGAGAGATTGCCATCTTTGGTTGTTCTATTTGGAAGTGGGTGAGCTTTGTCAAAGTAAAGGAGAAATCTTGATGGACCCTGGGAGGGACTTGCACAACACCAAGGCTCAGGTTGTAATTGTTCCATTTGTTTCCTATTAATGCAAATGAGTTCATTCTTCTCAATAACTTGTTATTTATGAGTTGTTTCATGTACTCCTTGGTCTATGTGTTAAATATGTTTTATTTTATGAGATTATCAAGTGCTATTTAATCGTTTGATTGTTAGTGGATGCAGGTTTCAAAGTGAAGGAGGAGCTCATCCGGATCAGCGGGGCTGGACTGCTACAACAGCGTTGGACTACAGGTAGGATCTAAATACTTGATTTCTCATATAGTAAATGCATGTTTAGAGAAGGATTGCTCTTGTTTGTCTTGTTTGTCACTAGAGAGTCTTAGGCTCCTAGGGAGGTTGGTTGTGTCCGCACTATCGACTCTTTCCGCCTGACAAAATGGCGACTCCGCTGGGGACTCCATTGATGTGAAAGTCTTTTCCTTTGTATGCAACTTTGATCTGAGAAAAGTCATTTATTTTTTGGTTTTTGGCTCTGTGACTTTGCATTTGGGTGGGTTAGCTTAGGGTTAGATTGAATTTAGTTTTTCTTGGCTTTTTCAGTAGTACGCACCCTCTGAGTATTGCACAGTGCGTACTTGTACGCACTTTTGCTGTGTGCACAGAGCGGGCCCGCAACTGTCTTAACGGGTTGCCTGCGTACCCTGCTAAAAATTAAGAAATTTCCATTTTTTGCATTTTTTCTCTTGGATTTTGCTTTTTATTAGTTTTTACTACCCAGATCCATTAGTCTCTTGTCAAAGATCTTCACCTGAACATGTTTCGATAGCATTGAGTGTTTTAGTGGATTTCATAGAAGTTTAAGCCCTAGGGTTTGATTTTTGAGTAGGTCTTGTAGTGACTTTGGCGGTAGAAGTTGTCAAGCCTTAGATCTCTCTGGTTTTGTCAGCATTCTTAGAAGTCAGACCTGTCATAAAGTCTACCTGTGAGAGCAACTTACCTTTGAGTTATCTCTTTGGCAAATTTCGAAGTGCTTGTTGATTGAGTATTGAATTCCATTTTACAAAAAGAACAAAAAGATTTGAGTTTTGTTTTGACCGGTCTTTTGATTCTGCATTAGCTGGTCCTTGACTTGATTGTGGTCAAGTAAAACAACCTAGAATCATCCTTGTAGGCTTTTGCCTCGTTAGGTTTGCTTAAACTAAATTTCTTTTTGATTTTCTTGTGAGTCAAGTTTTCATAGATTTTATAACTTTTGAGATTGATTTTCGTTAAAATAGATTTATATGCTTTATTAAATAAGAGAAAATACAAAAACATCTCCTTTGAAAAGTTTTGTTTCAAGTAGCTTCGAAGGGTTTTGAAAGAAAAAGAGTTTTTCGTGCACGTAAGGAGTGGTCATGTTTGTATGCTTGGAAAGATAAAGAGAATTGTTTCTTTGATTGTCTTTACTAAGAAAGTTGTTTTCTATAAAATTTGCATTACTCAACTCTCTTAGTTAGGAATTTCATTGAAAGAGAAAAGTAGCGTAAATCATCCTAGGTGCATTTTTGTAGTGGTTTGAGTCGAGTCTACACACCATTGGTTTCACTTCCGCTACCTTTTGTCTTTAAGAAAAACCATAAAATTAACGCTTAAAGTAAAATCAACGTAGTAACTTTTATTTACTAGGGCTCTGAAACACTAATTTAGATCAGGCTAGTGTCTTGGAGTAGGAGAGTAATTAACTCTCCAAGACAACAAAACCAAACAAGTAGCTTATCTTGTGACAGAATAAATCCAATTGTCTCATTTGTACTCTGGGAAAGCTACTCTTAAAGGAGAAGCATGAGCTCGTGTCCGAACCAGTGAGGGGATCAATCCTCCCTCGTTGGGAACGACGCCAGACACGCACGTATTACAAACGGTAAACCTCGAATTAACCATTGTCGAGGAGCCAGGGGTCACTTGTCGGTAAACCTTGGATTATTGTCAAGGAACCAGCAAGGGGATTGAGCTTGATACTCTGCCCTTGCGTGCTGTCGGAGTGTAGACTGTTCCCCCAGGTGCATTTGTTGCGGTTGGTAACCTTAGTGACCATTATCTTTAGGATTCTACCGAGGTGACGGTGGAGGGAAGATCCCACTGTACCTGGAGCAGACATCGGCTAGACTCACTTGGATTTTCCGGGGGGTTCACTTCACTCGAGACGGTTAAAGTGGAGGAAGTTGTGCCGGTCTATTCATTAAGCAGGTTGCCGGGGTAATTGTTCCACCCGCCACTTCTGTACTGAATCCGGCGATGTTGGGTTTCATCTCCAACTAGCATTTTCGGTCTGGAAGGCTACTGTTTGTGCTTGGTTTGACGCCCTAGATTCTTTAGGCGTGTGATTCAAATTTGTTTGATTCTTTAGAGACTTTAAGTGGTTTGATTTGAGATTTTACTTTGTTTTCGTGTGTAGTAGTTAAAAGTTTTTGGCTGTGGCGGAATTACCGAGACAGTCCCGTAGACTTCAGGGCTAGTCTCCTGAAGTTGTTTCTGTGGCCGAATTGTTGAGAAGATCCCGTAGACTTAGGGGTGAACCTCCTCGAGACGACCCCAGTAATCTAGAAGGTTTGAAGGTCCTTGTAACTCCTCCTAGTGGCAGTAGAGTAGGTTCACTTGAAGAAGGAGAATCTTCCTTGGTAGGCCATTCAGATTACCAAGGTCTAGAGACAGGTTATAATCCCGAAGCTGTTACAGTTTCTGAACTTGTTGGTAGTTTTTCGTCTGCTAGTGATACAGGCGAAGAACCTGAAATATATGAACCTGTTACTCCGACTTCTAGTGTTCCAGATTCACCAAGAGTAGAACGAGTTATCACCGAAAATCTTCCTACTGGTCTGATTTCTATCGAAGAACTTGCTCCAGAGGAAGAAATAGGCGTCTCTAACCTTGAAGATCAACTTACTATTGAGCTCAGGGAGCGTGAATCTATCTTTTACAGTCCTCCTAGAAGTACTACTTGGTACCTTTCGTTAACCAATTATTTAGACAACTCAGGGGTAGGTTTTTCTACACCTCGTACTCCTTTCCCACCTAGGGGTGTTTATACTCCTGTAAATATGTCTGGTCAGTCGTCCGTGTTTACTCAAACTCCTGAATCTTTCTTACACGGCGGTCCTTCTGTTCCCACTGGGTATCAATCACTTTCTGGTACCTTTGCGGGGGCATCTCCTCAACTCATTGATCATGGGTTAGTAGCTGGAAACAATGGTAATATACCATTGGGTGTAGGAGACATTTACATGATGTCAGGATCAGTTCCCGTTTCCCAACCTCAAGGTGGCCAATTACCGCCTGGGGGGCAGCCTCAGTTAACGCCTGGGGGGCAACCTCAAGGTACACAAATTGTGTCTGGGGGGCAACCTCAAGGTACACAAATTGTGTCTGGGGGGCAACCTCAAGGTCAGTATGTATCTATGGTGCAATACATGCCTCAAGGTCAACCCCAACCTCAATATGTACCCCAGGGTCAACCTCAGTATCAATATTTACCTCAAGGGTATCAACCCCAAGGGTATCAACCCCAAGGGTATCAACCTCAAGGGTATCAACCTCAAGGTCAAGGTCAACCCCAGTATCCGTATTTACCTCAAGGTTATCAACCTCAAGGTCAATACTCGAGTCAAGGTTATCAACCACCTCAAGGTCAGTCATATGTTCAAGGTATGGGAACTGCACCTTTCAATTATCAATCCTATCCTCAATCCGGTTATGGATCTCAGTATCCTCAACCTGTTACGGGTCAATACCCCGGAATGTTAGTGTGGGATCCATCACAGGGTCAACAGGTGTTGCAGCCAAGGATACAGTTGGTACCTCAAGCTGGACAACCTGTAGTTTCTGGTCCACCCCAGCAACCGCAACCTGTCCAGTCAAATGTTCAAACTTATGTAACTTCGGTAGTTACTCAGCCGCCAATTGCACCTAGTAATCCATCTCAAACGGCTGCTGCAACTACCGCTACATCTGCCACACTTACTTCTGGAGTATCGACAGCTCCGGTTTCTACTGTCTCTGCAACCACTCCTCAGACATCTTTACCGTTGTCTGGATCTACGATTCAAACCACGGTCCAGATGCCTACAGGTCAGCCTGGTATAAGTACGGTTGTCACTACTCAACCTCAATTTGTTCATCAACCGTACCAGGGACAGTACCAACATGGGCAAGCTGTCCAACAGCCGGTTTACCAGTATCAACCGTATCCTGGGTACACTTATCAACAACCTCAACAACCCCAGTACGGTCCGGTTAATCCTAGTTTTCCAGGAGGATATAATATCCCTAATGCGACTCCTGTTCCTAGTTATCCTGGATATCCTCCTCCTGGGACTGGTCTTGTGACCCAGAGTTTTAGAGATCCTAACCGGCAGTTACCGTTTATCGCAACTTTGGATTTACCAGACTTGACGTGCCTAACGAACGATCCAATTCAATATCTTCCGTTCTGGCCGCCAATGCCAAATAAGTTGCCCAGTGATATACCCAAGTTCGAAGGTAAGTCTGGAGAGGATCCGTCCAATCATGTGATGACTTACCATCTCTGGTGTGCTTCAAATTCTATCTCGGATGATTCAATCCGCTTACGTCTTTTCCAGCGTACACTCATTGGTCTCGCGGCCAAGTGGTACATTGAGTTACCATGGGCCTCTTTTTACAATTTCAGCCAGTTAGCTACCTCGTTCTTAACTCACTTTCAGTTGCCGGTCAGATACGATAACGGCACGGAGTTATTAACTTCACTAAAACAATCGACGTCCACGTATATTTCTGATCACATTCATGAGTGGAGACGTCGAAGAAGGCTAGTGAAAGTTTTTATTCCGGACCAAATCTTAGCTGAATGGTTTGTTAAATCATTATTACCGAAGATTACTGAAGATGTAGCTAAGGCCGGAGTAGTTACTGAGGAGCAAGACATTGCTCAGGCGCAGTACCTTGACTTAGTTTATACTCAGTCGGGTATGTTACACGAGAAGATTCCAAATCTTCCAAAATCGAATCAAATCGTTGCTACTCCTTCGGGATCTGATGCCGCTGATGGTATGATTGGCATCGTGAATACAAAGAGCAAGAAGAAATCCTCCAAGACTTCTACTACTCCTATAATCACTTTGCCTGATTCCCCGACAGGAGAGTCTTCTCCTGAACTTTCCGCCGATATTCACGCTGTAGAGTCATCTACGGTCAAATCAAAAAACGGTGGAAAGAAGAAAGGAAAGAAGAAGGCTAAAGCAGACAAGGCTCTGAAGGAGAAAACGGAAAAGTTGGAAACCAATGACGAAAAGTGCAAACCTCGATATCATTGTCTTATTTGTGAAGAGGATCATTTTACAAGAGATTGCCCTCATCGGGCCGAGGTTGTGAAAATAGTCAAAGGTTCTCCCACTCCTGCTGTGTTAAAAAATCCATTTCCAGAGCAGGAGAATAAGATGATAGGTTCTTCCTCGACTGCCAGTGAAGAACCCATTTTGATGATGTCTCATGTGAGGATTGCGACTCGATCGCAAGATTATGGTAGTAAGAATCCTGTTGATGGTAAAGAAGCAGAATCTTCTCATTCTAATCCATCAACCTCAGCTCCTGGTTCCGATCCACTACAGATCGAAAAACCTAACCCGGACTTAGTAATTAAACCGCCCGCCAAGGGTGTACTTCGAAGGTCTGCTTTCAATCCACATGCGCGAGCGGCCCAGAATTACAACATTGTTGAGGACTTAGCTGTTTCACCCTCAGCAATGTCGGCTTTAGAAGTGCTGCAATCATGCCCAGCACAACGAAAATTACTTTTGTCAGCTATCGGAGCTGTTGATGATCAGGACCCGAACCTGATAATCTTCGATCTAGAAAATAGTACATCGCGTCTACCCCATCAAATGGCTTTCCAAATTCTAGTGATAGTCAAAAACAGGCCTATTCATCGAACTGTGATTGATGAGGGAGCTTCTACGTGTATTATGTCGATTCAATGTTGGAGATCGCTTGGTTCTCCTTCGTTGAACCAATCCCCGACCATCCTTAAGGCCTTTGATGGCCGTGGGTTCTGTCCGTTTGGTATTCTACAGGAATTTCCTATAGGGGTAGAAGGCAAAACCGTTAGTCTGGATGTGGAAGTGGTTGATGCCCCTCTGGACTACAACCTTCTTTTGGGTCGAAGTTGGTCATATGCTATGACAGCGGTCGTTTCATTGGTCTTCAGAGTAATTAAGTTTCCACATAACGGTAAGATCGTGACAATTGATCAGCTGACATACTTTTCATCCGACCCAGCCTCTTCAGAGAGTATCCAGCATGTCGGTAAGACGACAATCCCTTATAGGGACGTTGGCGTAGGTTTAGTTAAAGATTCCGGTTTACTGGGAACTTTTCCTTTCCCTCCAATCAACGCAGACCCTTCATTTGCATCAATTCATATGATTACATCAGACAACATTATTTATGATGATCCTTGGATTGTCCCATCTGAATCTGAGATAGACTCATTCGGTGATGCTATGCCTTTGAGTCCATATGAAATTGCTTATGAAGTCGTCATGTCTTTTACCGACTCGCGTTCAACCGAGATCGACCAAATGAATGTGGTCAGTGAAGAATCACTTTTCACATCAACCTTAGAACGGATAGCGTTTCCCGAAGTCGTGTCATCTGAAGAACAACTTCGCGAAATCCTAAGTGTAGACGATATACCATGGGAAGATTTCCATCACAGATCTTCGTTTTTACCTAAGGATGATGCTTTTGAAAATGATTTTTCATCTATCTTTACTGCTGAATATGTCAAAGACGCTCAGAATCCAACAAAACATTCTGATTCAGAGTTGAATTTAGGGAATATTTCTCGCACTATTCCCATTGATATTTCAGTGAAGCCCGGAATTGAGGAAAACATTCATATAGGTGCCTCATGTACAGAAGATGAAATTCGAACTTACAAGGCCCTATTCCAAGAATTTCGAGATGTGTTTGCCTGGTCTTACGAGGAAATGCCAGGAATCGACCCTGCCATTGTTGTTCATGAAATAAAGACCTACCCGGATGCTAAACCCGTTCGGCAACGGTTGCGTCAGATTCACCCTCGGAAAACGACTGCGATTAAAGCAGAAGTCGAGAAGCTGTTGAAAGCAGGTTTCATTTATCCAATCCCGTTAACGGATTGGGTATCGAATATTGTTCCGGTCAACAAGAAACAAGGAACAATAAGAATCTGTATCGACTATAGGGATATAAATCGAGCTTGTCCAAAAGACAACTATCCTATGCCTTATATCGATCAAATTATTGATGATTGTGCCGGAAGTGAAATGTTTTCCTTCATGGATGGTTTTTCGGGCTATAATCAAATCAATATTCTACCTGCCGACCAACCAAAAACGGCATTCATTTGTCCATGGGGGACATTTGCTTATTGCAAATTACCTTTTGGACTTAAGAATGCCGAAGCTACTTTTCAACGGGCGATATCTTACGCATTTCATGACATCAAGCACATTGTGCAACCATACCTCGATGATTTGCCTGCTCATTCTTTACATCGAGCTGATCACCTTGTCCACTTACGAGCAATCTTTATGAGATGTAGGCATTATCGAATTCGGTTGAATCCCCACAAGTGTGTGTTATGTATAGAGACGGGTCGATTGCTGGGATTTGTTGTTTCAAAAGCCGGCATTCGCGTCGATCCCTCGAAGGTCGAAGCTATCATCAAATTGCCTCCTCCTTCGAGTTTGCGCCAACTCCAAAGTTTGTAAGGGAAAGCGAACTTTTTACGCCGATTCATTCCAAGTTACGCGGAGGTCACTAAAGGTTTTACACGGTTGTTGAAACAGAACGCTCAATTCTTTTGGGATGAGATTGACCAACAATCTTTTGATGCACTTAAGCACACGTTGACCCATGCACTGCTGACACAGAAACTGTGGCAGAGGAGTCCATTGCGGACGAATCTTTGTTTCTTATCAGTACTTTAGATCTGTGGTACACGGATATAATCATCTATCTCCAAACCCAAACCTTTCGGCCTGAAGCTTCAAAGTCGGAACGTCGAAAAATTCGGTTTCAATCCCAGCAATACAAGATTATTGGAGATACACTTTATCGCCGGGGGGCAGACTTAGTTTTTCGACGTTGTTTAACTCACGAAGAGGCCGAGAGGGTTTTGAATGATTGTCACTCCGGAGCATGTGGCGGTCATATGTCTGGGTATGCCATAGCTCAGAAGGTGTTGCGCGCTGGCTATTTCTGGCCGTCCATGTTTAAAGATTGTATCATTGCGGTCCGGAAGTGCCATAACTGTCAAGTGTTTGATCGCAAGATGCGCGCACCACCCGCTCCTCTCCATCCTATAATTGCCGTTAGTCCTTTCGCCAAATGGGGTATCGATTTTATTACTTGTAACCCTCACTCGGCCGGGGGGCATGCGTATATCATCCTCGCGGTTGATTATTTTACTAAATGGGCCGAGGCGATGCCTACATTCGACGCAAGCAGCAAAACAGCTGCAGTTTTCGTATTCAATCATATTATAACTAGGTTTGGTGTCCCACAAGCAATCATCACTGACCATGGGAGCCATTTTCGAAACATCATGATGACTGAGCTTACAAGCCAGCTTGGTTTGCGCCACGATAGCTCTACTCCTTATTATCCGCAAGCCAACGGTTTGGTTGAGTCTATCAACAAAGTTCTGGTTATCATGATCAGACGAACCATTGGTATTCATCGGTCGAATTGGCACAACATGTTATTTTCAGCGCTATGGGCATACCGAACCTCAGTGAAAACTTCAACAGGGTTCACTCCTTTCCAGCTAGTTTATGGCTTGGAAGTTGTGTTACCCATTGAATGCGAAATCCCATCACTTCAAATGGCTGTCGAATTACTCCCAGCCACTTCCGAAGAGGAGAAACGTTTATTATACTTAGCTCAGTTAGATGAGACTCGACGTGACGCTGCATTGGCAATCGAGACTCACGCGAAGCGAATGAAAGCTCAGTATGATAGAAATGTGACCCCTCGAAGTTTTTCGGAGGGAGACCTAGTGCTATTATATGATCAAGCTAATGATAAGCTAAGTGCTGGAAAATTCGTTCCTATGTGGCATGGACCCTACATTGTAAAGCGAAAGCTAGCAAAAGGGGCCTATGAGCTGGTAGATTTTGATGGGGACTCTTTAGGTAAACCCAGAAATGGACTTTACCTTAATAGGTATTATGCTTAAATGATGGGTATGGAGAATGTTAGATAGGTTAGGTTTTCTTTCTAGCTAGTATGTTTGTTAGTTTAGATAGTGTGCTTAGCTTAGAAAATGTGTTTTTCGTCGTTATTCTAGCTTATCTTGGTTTTACTCTTGATATTGCAGATGTCGACGCCTCTCCAAACATACATTGGATTTGATGATGGTGCTTGTCGTAGTACACGGAATATCTCTTCCGCAGCTTGGGTTATCTATTCGCCCTCTGAGGAGTTAGTTTCTATGCATGGGGTAAGCCTCGGTCAAACGACGAACAACATTGCAGAATACAGTGCAGTGGTTGAATTATTATCTGAATCTATTTCATTTGGAATTCGACGTTTGATAGTGAGGTTAGATTCTGAACTTGTTGTATTACAACTTAATAGAGTATATGCCATTAGAAATCTTGTGTTATTAAGGTTGTTTTTGAGAGTGCGTCTCTTGGAACGTGAATTTGATTACATTGAATATCAGCATATTCCAAGGTCTTTAAATACATTAGCAGATGCAATTGCTTCTCGAATGTTGGACAGACATTTACGATAATCATGCAAGTAAATTTAAAAACATTTCATCACATATGTTAAACAAAATGAGCTGGTAATAATGATATATATATAGATAGGAGTGTGTCAAAAAATATACATCGTCTTCGATCATAGGTTGAAAAACACCTTATGATCGGAAAAAATGATAAGTACAAAAAGCCAAAAATGTCATATGTGTCTACAAAAGTGACTAGCCAATCACTGGTGGTGCTCTCTATACGAGACCACTGCCCGCGCTACCCTACACAACAACCTCCTAAAAGGTCTTGGGACTGCGACCACATAGCACTGAAGTCGAATAGGAATATCATCTATGATGGTCTCTGGTATATCCGCCGTCAGACGCTCTAAATCCTGTTCCAGCTCGGCTAAAGTCTCTGCGGCCGCATCCTGTGGGGCTGGTGCTGGTACAGCTGGTACTCTCCTCTCAAAAGCCTGGAGGTTGGCTTGGACGCCGTGGACCTACATCTGCATTTTGAAAATTTTTGCTGTCAGTTTGAGGCGATATATATAAAAACAAAAAAAATATATAATTTGAAAACTTGTGAAAAATGAAATACCTCTGTCATCCCACTGTTCTCCCTGTGGAAGAACCATGTCCGGATCATTCCGAAAATCCATTCCAGCATAAGGAAAATCCTGAATAGCAAAGACCTGGCTCTCTATCCAGTGAAAGTAACCATCAGGAAATCGAACAACTGCTGCGCCCTCATCAGGGTGCCGGGCCATTACTGCAACCCATCTCGTCAGCTTAGGCTCCCGAGGCACCCCAACTGGAACTGTAAGATGCTGGGGGACCAGCATTGGAACTCTCTCTAGGGCAAAGCTGACAACTATAGGCCCATATCCAAAGGTCTTCAGTTGT
This sequence comes from Pinus tabuliformis, assembly GCA_031772625.1. Classification (NCBI taxonomy): domain Eukaryota; kingdom Viridiplantae; phylum Streptophyta; class Pinopsida; order Pinales; family Pinaceae; genus Pinus; species Pinus tabuliformis. The sequence goes on from CM062811.1 coordinate 899,865,832, forward strand.
CCTCTCTTTGCCCTGGTTAGTTGGCCCTTCAAATTAGCCAACACAACATCACACCAGTTGAAAATGGTGACATGGTAACAGTCTATAGCCATCCGCATTTGGGACCCGGTGGCTTGGTGCAAAGCGGCTGCGCCGCAAAGTCTGGTAACAGTAAAGGCTATCACCATAAGTTCAGGTCGGGATATGTACTTGATTTCTATCCCCTTCTCATGGTTTTGGTTGTTGCACCACTCTAGTCGGAGACTAGCAAGGGATTGGCCACCCGGCCTAGTCCCGAATAGAGAAAGTTCCTCGCCCCTGTTAGGCAAGCCAGTGAGAAAATATATGTCGGAGGGCTCTATCTCGAGCTGGTGCTCTCCGATGTAGAAACATTGCTCCTGAATGTTCCACCTTTCAACCAACCACTCAAGAAAAGGCACTTGGCCCCTCATGTCAGCTATGGCCCAGTATTTGTACAGTCCGCAGGCTTTTAATGCATCAATGGAAGGTTGATGACCTATCGCGGCCAAATCAACATCCTCGTGCTCTCTTTCACGCCAATCAAGCATGGTGTGCTCCCTGCACATCATAAAACATCAGTGAGAATCCATAAAATTTAAAAATTTTGGTTTATTTTGGAGGTATAAGGGTTTCAAATTGTGTTTTGCGGGGTACGCACCCCGGCCTTTAGGGACAGAGCACCGGTACGCAGGTTCCCTTAAGGCCGGGTGCGTACACCCCGTAATTTTCCCATTGGGAAAATATCGGGGTACGCAGGTCAGCAGTGCATGACCTGCGTACCCCGAAGGGCGCATTTTGAAACCCCCAATGCCCCCAAAAAATCAAATAAAAACTTAAAACTAGATTCTAAACGGATGAAAAACAAGAGAGGGGTGTTGTAGAATACCTGGTGAAACGGCGTTCGATTCTGACGGTCGGATTCTCCGCAATCTTCACGGGAAGTTTCTTGTCAAAAGTCATTTTCTCAACCTCAACAGTAAAATGGTAAAAATGACATGGTAAGAAGTCTTTTTATAGGTTTTTTGGATAAATAAATGCTAGATTTGTTTATTTTTCACCATGAAAGGACATTTTCGATGAATTTTTGCCCATCTTAAACAGGTATGAGTAATGTGTTGTTTCTGTGCAGGACAAAGGGACTTTAGGGTAAATTATCATTTTTCACGTCAGAGTCATCTTTTAAGCTCTTTTCTGACTCCTAAAATATGAAAAGATCGTCGAGCGTTTCTTTTACATTCTTTAAAACAGAATTAAAAGACGGTCCCCTTATAGCTCTTTTCTGACCGTAAAATCAGGAAAAGATTGTCGGGTTTTTGTCGTTTCAAACTTGATACGGAAATAAAACGACGTGTCCTTGATTGCTTTTTACTTTTCAGGTCAGAGACACTAATCATGAAAGTACTCCTTGGTCGCAAGATCAAGCGGTTCTCCCAGGTATTATTTTATACTTTTTCGGGCTTGGGGGACACAAATTTACGAAAAAGTTCAACCTGGAGTCTTCTTAAGTTTTTCAGACTCTCTAAAATTGAAAAACGCCAAGTTTCTCCTATACTGGGCTCGTTAAAAATTTTCACAGTAAAGGACCTGTTCAATTACAAACAGGAACGAACCACTCCTTCCTAGGGTTCGAATCAAAACTAGGTTGGACTCATCCGAAGGATGAGCTTATAATCAAGCATATGTTATCCTCCTCAAGCTTGTTAAAAATAAAGAGGTACTTGCCAGAAATGGTGGGGGAAAAGAGAGAAGAATGAGCCTATTTGTTATCTTTTGTCTCAGAAGAAACTTTATTACCACTCTTGGACACGACACTTTTCATTCCCCTGGGTTGGGAAATCCTTTACCTCACAGTTGATCAAACCACTTTGAAAGTCTTCAGCCGGGTTTCGGGGATTAACTTTGAGTCGTTTATCACCAAGCCATCTGTCGTGTCGTTATGTGTTCAAGAGGTATGCAAGAAAAACTTTCATTTGCAAAATACTTGTCATCCATTTGACCATCCCTAAGTCAGTCCTTACAGCAACATTTCTTCAACTTGAACAATGATTTCGTGTTGTGGGCTTGCTTGCAACGGGTCGCTTTCTATCGACATCAACACATTATCTAGAGAGATGACTTAGAAATCGTCAGTACCTTGAAGTCTGCATGCATCAATGGCAGGTTTCTTGCCTTTGACGTCAGTTTACATCATTGACTCTCGATCGAAGGATTCCGTGAAATGTTCGACATCAACTCATTCATTCACATCTCATGGATTGTACTGGGTACTTTGAGAACCATTGACATTTCTGGTGGTCTCTCTCACACTTGTTAACAGTTTACATCATCGACTGGTAATCAAGTGGTTTCTACCATGTTCGACATCAACTCATTTATTCGCATGGCTAGAATCGTACCAATTCGGGAAGCAGAAATGAAGACCCTGGATCTAGTTTCCACCATCCAGGCTGCGAGGAGTTTTGTATTCATTATCTAAGTAGACTAATCATAAACAGATGGTTGCGCCCATACTGTGTCTACAAAAGTCTATGATTATGATGTACTACAAGATCATTCCTGTATCAGAGTAGTTAGTCTGTTAGTTAAAGTTTTGATCTGAGTATGGGAATGCCTACCTCAGTGATGATATAATCTTATACATGTATTTTGTGTTGAAAATTGCAGGTTCTGACCAGGCTCTCCACGAGATAATCCTTGAAATGATAAAGCGCTTCACCCTTCCTAGATAATACAAAACCCTAATCTATTACAGGCTTCGCACTTTAGGGGGCAATCTGTTACACTAAAAAATGTCACCATGACTATTTACAGTTAGTATGGCTCTATCAACAGTCATGCTATCCTCTTAGACAAGTATTATGCCTCTGCTCTCCATGTCAAACTCCAAAAAGAGAGGAAGTCTTTATAAATGTATTTATCTCTGGGTACGCAGGTTCTCTCAACCTTACCTGCGGGTACGCACCCAATGTTCACAAAAGCTACGTACTTGTACGCTCTGTATGTAAAGGGGCAGGTGCGTACCCCTGTAAAGGTCAAAATGCGCAAGTTTCATCTTTAAAAAGTTACTTGTGGTCATTTCTAGAGCATTCTAGAAGGTTGTTCGACGTGTATTGAGCGCCTCCAGATGGTTCATGTACCCCTACCAAATAGGAACTTATCCCATCAATGAGGGAGCTATCCCATCCAAAGAGGGGATTATCCCATTGATGGTGGACCTGAATAACTTCCTCTAGACCACTATAAATATAGGCATTGGGCCAGAAGGAGGAGAGGTTGGAAGCTAAACATTTCTAAGGGTAGATGCTGCTGGAATTAGGACTCCCATTTATAAGCTTGTGAGGAGAGATTGCCATCTTTGGTTGTTCTATTTGGAAGTGGGTGAGCTTTGTCAAAGTAAAGGAGAACTCTTGATGGACCCTGGGAGGGACTTGCACAACACCAAGGCTCAGGTTGTAATTGTTCCGTTTGTTTCCTATTAATGCAAATGAGTTCATTCTTCTCAATAACTTGTTATTTATGAGTTGTTTCATGTACTCCTTGGTCTATGTGTTAAATATGTTTTATTTTATGAGATTATCAAGTGTTATTTAATCGTTTGATTGTTAGTGGATGCAGGTTTCAAAGTGAAGGAGGAGCTCATCCGGATTAGCGGGGCTGGACTGCTACAACAACGTTGGACTATAGGTAGGATCTAAATACTTGATTTCTCATATAGTAAATGCATGTTTAGAGAAGGATTTCTCTTGTTTGTCTTGTTTGTCACTAGAGAGTCTTAGGCTCCTAGGGAGGTTGGTTGTGTCCGCACTATCGACTCTTTCCGCCTGACACTCCAAGGCCCCCTTGTAAGGGTGGTGTAGTCCTCCTGAAGCATCGAGGCCCTGCACACACCTATCTCCAAGGTCTATCTAGAAAGAAGGGCCAGAGAGGCAAACTATATAGAAAGAAGGGCTAGGAAGTTGCCTCCATGGCTTTCATCCACCTGTGTATTTGATTGATATTGCGTCCTCAAGTACTTGTGCACAACAACAACCTCCTCATGTGTATAGCCAAGCTTCTCAAGATTTTCTTTCGTCAACTAAAAGTCGTATATTCCCATGGCATACATGCAAAAATCCACTATGCTAGCCGGATTTCTACCTGCATAACCTTCCCCAACCACTGCCTTAGAAGAAGTGCTCGGACTTCCTTCATCAGCAACTCCATGGTGAAGTTCCTCCATAGAAAATGCACCTGTCAAGTGTCTCAAGATGTGTGAAAATGCCTTTCCACCTTCATCTTTCCCTCTAGCTCTCACAACAAATTCAATCATCTTCCTTTCCTTCGCTGTTTGAGTCATACATCCAAGTTCCCTTTGCTCCACATAATCATGCTTCACATTCGGATCCTTTGGATATAAGTCATTGAAGCAATCCTTGGTCTATATCCCAAGAAACTCCTCCTATTCATCGGAACCATCATAGTTTGTCCTCCAGCTGTAATCAAGAGAATGTCTTGGTCCACCATCGGTATGGCTTGTGCATCTTTCAGAAAATCCTACCCCAACACCATAGTATGATCATCCATGTCAATCACTCTCAAGTCCAACTTTCCAAACCATGAACCCACTCTTACTTGAGTGTCCTTCAAAACACCTGTCACAACTTTCATGGTAGAGTTTATTGCTTTGAAAGCACTTGACTCTTTCCCCATTTCAGCTTTCTTCCCAAAAGATGTTGTTGCTTTCCTGCTAAGGAAGCTATGTGTAGCCCCCATGTCAACCAATGCAGAAAACTTCTTGCCATGTACGGTTGCCTGCATAAAACTCAACCTTAAGGCATTGCCATCCTCTCTAGGCTTTGTCTTGCGTCTTATCTCTGCAACCTTCTTCAATAACTCGACCTCAGAAGAGTCTTTCAACTTATGTTTCAACTTGACTTCCTTCTTAAGGTACTTCAGCTCCCTATTCGATTCATCTAAGCAACTCAATCCTGGTTTAGCTTGAGTTCCATCAAGCTTCTCCTCCATCGTGTTCTGCTTAAATGCACCTACTTGGCACACATTGACTTCTTCCACTCGAAGTGACCCAATCATCTAAACATATTCCTTCATGGCTCGGTGATAGTCTCCAAGTCTGTCAATGTAATCAAGCTCATCTTGCTTTATAACAACAAGCTTTTGACCAAGAAAGTCCTTCTTGATTTCTTCCTCAAGTCCCTTGACTTTTGCCCGCAACACAGTGCTTTTCTCCCTTAGTCGAACTCATGCATCCATGAGTTCTTGGAGTCTTCAGTCACCCTGTAGTATCTTCTCATCAAGTTCATCGAGTTCAATACTTTTTCCATGAATATTGCCCAAGTCCTTCTGCATGTCCACTATCTTGTCCCCCATGTGTATCAAGAGTTCCCACTCTTGCACAAGAGCTTCATAGCGCTTTTGTGTCTCATCTTTCCAATAATCTATCATGTCTTCAAGCTTTTAAAAAGCCCTTTCTACCATCTTCATTCATTTGGCAAGTTTCCAATACCTACTTTACTTTCAACGATCATCAAGCTTCAAAACCCGATATCAACTGCTACAAAGTATAGCCTCTGCTTTTACTTCAATATTTGATCATCAAAGCCTCGCGGAAACAGGAGCTCTGATACCACCTGTCACAAAGTGTAGTGGTATCTGTCTTCCTTCATTTTCCAAATCAGGGCTCTGATACCACCTGTCACACTCTTATCCTGGCGATGGTATTTCAATCGCACATAGGCAAGTGCGACATCGCTACCCACTTTATTTTCACCAATACTTATGAGTACGGAATACGCCTAACATTCCACACTTAATTACTTTCTTCAATCTTACTAATTATCATTACACAGTGGAAATACTTTCTTTTAAATGGGAGGGACAACTCCCAAATTATAGAGTCTGCCCGATAATACAATAATTGAATCTTTTTACAAATACAAGTACAAGTTGGCCTTTGCTGGAAACTCCAAATTTCACCTCAACAAAACTACCCAAAAATCTACAGTTCACCTGCTCGTGTTGGGTCGCCCACCTCACCGAGTCAGGTCGCCCTCGTTTCGCATTGCCCACCTGCAATGTCGTTATTCAGGGCCACCCCCTGTTGTCGTGTAGGGTTGCCCAACCTCCATGCAGATCTTCTTAGTTGCACCGTGCAGAGGTGCCCACCTGTTATCATGCAGGGTCACCCGACCCCATTAAGAACTACCTGTTCACCTCTGCCAAGCTCGTCGTTGGAACTCGCTGGTTCTGTCTTCCCGTGTAGACCTACCCAGTCGGGTCAGGTCGTTTAGTCGCACTTGCAAGTTGGGTCGCCCATTGTTCGGTCACGCCCAGCATAGCTCGGGTCGCCTGTCAGCCTGTTGCCTAGTCGCGCCCTACCGAAACCTGTTCGCCCGTTTCTGCCAATTCTTTGTCATGTTCCACAACTCACCCTTCGTGCACACTTGCCCAAAGTGAATCAATCAAGTCCAATCAATCAATATATCTCCAAGCCCAACCTACTTCCCTGGCCGTCAAAACCATCCTAGCGTGAATGAAACTATGTGTATGGCGCCTGATCTATCCTCAACGGATGCCTCATATATAATGCATGGCCCATCAAGTTGAGGTAGGAAAGTTCTGCAGCGTAGTGATGTCAAGTTATAGGTCAAGGGTTGAGGATCGAGGTGGAAGTGTAGGGCCACGGTTGTTTCGAGGTCTAGTTTCGAGGAGAGGGTCGAGGGCTATGTTTCCTCCGTGGAGTTCAAGTTGGCAGACCAGATCCAAGCTAAGCAGCCAGGGATCCAGCAGCCGGGGATCCACTAGCAGACATAGATAGGCAAATATCAGAGGTGAAAACTTATCCATGCTACATAGTTTATCTCAAGTAGCCCAGCCGAGCAAGTAGTCCAAGTGGAGTAGTCTCTGAGTGAGGCCCAGCACTGGCATTGGCAACCTGCTGGCTTAGTAGTAGTAGATATGGCGATATCGAGATGGCAAATCCAAGCTTGTCCTTTTTCCTTCGGCTCGACACTTTAGCTCTTCGTCCACCTGCACCTTGCCTTGGCCTTATATTCTCGCTCTTCCAAGTCCGTTCGCCAAGTGCTCGGATGCTTGAGAATGCTTCCTTGCTTTGTTGCTCGGTTTCCTTCCTCTCCATTTGTCCCCCCTTACTTATATGTGTTCATCCATGTTTTAGGTGGGTTAGCCTATCCCAGGCCAACCATACATCCACACATGAAAATGTCTACTAACTCGTCGGCCAACCATCTCAGGTCCACATCCGCACGTCGGCCCGCCCAGGGCATCCTCCTCCATATGTCGGTCCAATCTCGGTTTCTCAACTCTCCCTATAACTCGTCATTGTGACGCTCCACACTTAGATGAAATATCATTTCCAGTTTTTCAACTCTCCGAGTGACTCATCTTGTGCGCCCACTTGAGCGCCCGACACATGGATCGCCTGGCGTGCTCGTCCAACTCGTCACACCATTGCACAACTCTCTTAGGAGTGTTTAACCGAACGCTCCCTCTCTTCGTATTGTCAGGCGCGCTCCCCCGTCACCTTTAACCGAACTTGTGCAGTCATCACATAAGTCGACTTGTCGCACATAACCAAAGATGACTCACCCGTCGCATAAAACTGACTCGAGCGCCCGTCGCACACATGGCACGCCCTCCTCGTCTCGGGGACCTGACACTTATGGACATAATGAGTCCAAGAAACACACTATGTTATAACCCAACAAATTCATAGTTCATCTATCATTATCTCAAACTTTGTTTGAAGAAAATAGTGGTATTATTGCCATTAAACCATATTATATCAAAGTTCGAAAAAAATAGTAGTATTATTGCCATCAAACTATACTATATCAATCAACCATGACACTGGATATTGGAGCTACTGCTCAACTTATGTATTGGATTTCAGTCTGTTAGATACAAGGGCAAAGCCTACTCAACCTTCCAGGAGTTTATTTTCATAGTTTATCATTTTATCATTTTTTCCACAATTCATGGTTTCTTAAATTTCCTCATTTTCTTGTCGTGGTCATAATCTTTTTCTATGTTGAATTTGTTGCTTCATAGTGCAATCCTTGTTCTATCACCTATTTTTTTCACTATTTACACTTCTCTTTTATTGCACCATGATCTTATTTTGTTTATAATTCTGGGTTACTTTCTTTACACTATCTTTTCTTTTTTTCCAGGTTATTTTATTTATACCATTTTTTTCCTTTCATTTTAATATTAAGTTATTTTATTAACACCATTATCTTTTCTTCATTGTAGTATTGAGTTATTTGTAATGTTCCAAAAAGTTTGCAGGACAAGGACGTGGAAATGGGAAGATTCATAGAAAACGTGGGAATATCTCCAAATTTTAAAGAAATTCAAGACAAAAAGACAATGAAGTGTGTGCGTAAACATTATTCAAATTCAATAATGAAACTACCTCTTAAATGATTCAATCAAATAGAAATAGTAAAATATTGCATACATTGATTTTAAATTGAAATTCATCATTCATTATTCTAAAATTTTAGTAGAAAGAAGCAAAATAGTAGATACTAAAGCCTAAAAACTCGAATAATAAATTGAAATTACTCAAACTCAAAAATACTAAAAATGAGTCAAAGACTTGATCTAAGGTCATCAATATCTAGAGTCAAGAGTCGAAACTAAAAATGCACAATGGACAAGGAACCAATGACACATCTAGATTGGTGATCGAATTGATCGACCCCAAAATTATGAACTGGAAAAAAAAGAAAAAAAATTAAACCAAAAAAACTAGTCCACCGAAAAATACATAAATATTCAAATAAAAAAAAAACTTCAATATTATTTTTCAAAAACTAGTAATATTTGGTTTTAATAAATTAATTTAAACATTATTTTTCAAAAAACAGTGGTTTAATATAGCCGTTACCTATTAATATTTTTTATAAATTAATGAAATAATATCATTATTTAAATATATTTTTTCAAAAACTAGTCGTTTAATATAGCCGTCACTGAATAATATTTGTTTTTTAAAATATTAATAAAATACTATCATAACTTAAATATTATTGTTCAAATATAGTCATTACTTGAAATTATGTCTCTACATTGCTCTTTATTTAAACTTTTTCCATGGTCTGCCTCTTCATCTGGTCCTGATGATGAACCACACTTGGTTCGAAACACGTAGGCCAAAAATTTCTCTTATGTGATTTCTACCGAAAGATTTTGCTTAATTCATTATGGATCAAAGAAGCTTGAATACACTCGATAGTTTACTTGCCTCAGGTAGACGCGTCTGCAACCCTAGCGCGTCTTCTGAGAGATCCTGCCTGCGCCCTCCCTCATGGAGCATGGAGGCGGCCCTGCGGCCTCTCCCCCCTACCCCCCGGAGATCGAAGCCCTCAAGGCTCTTGTTTCAGCATCAGGAAAACGTCAGGCCTCTGGCCAGCAGCAAAAATTCGTCAAAAAACTGGACAGCATACCCAAGGTAGCCTTACCTGAGGAGGAAATCTGCAGATCCGCACTAAACCTTGCAGAAAAAGGTCTGATCGGTCAGTTCACCGGTTTGTGGCCATCCCCGAGAGCAGTCGAAGAATGGGTCAAAAGGAATTGGCTACCTTTGGTAAACGAAGGAATCAAGATCTTTTTTGTAGGCAAAGGATTTTTTGTCTTCTTGTTTGACAGTACAGAGGACAGAGGCCTGATCTTCAGAAACGGGCCATACTTCATGGGGCCTCAAGGCCTCTACTTAAACAAATGGTCTACTGATTTTGATCCAGCGCAAGACGTGCCCAAGGCGGTTCCTGTTTGGGTGTGCCTCCCGCATCTTCCTCTGCATTGCTGGAATCAAAGCTCCCTCCAATCCATTGGAAATGCACTTGGAAAGTACATAGACCAGGCCCCAAGGAAGGATCAGTACTCTTGTGCACGGATTTGCGTGGAGGTCGATTTGGAAACAGGATTACCCGAAGCGATTCAGCTATCGGTGGCAAACTGGACACACATACAAGAGCTTGATTATGAACAGCTGCCATTCAAGTGTCGATTATGCCATGAGTATGGGCACTTTGCAAGATACTGCAAAAAAAGAAATGAGGAGACATCAAAGAAGGAAAAAGAAGAACAATGGAAACAGACAAAGAAGACAACATTCAGCAGGCAGAATAACAAAAACAAGGCTAAAGGGGCAGAGAACAAAACAGATAATGGAAGCACGAGTAACCAAAACGCTGGTAGCAGTGAAAAAAAAGGCAATGAGGGGGACAAAAACCCCTTTGAGATCCTCACGCCTCCTTCAGATCCACCGGAAGCAGGGGAAGAAGAACCTCCACAGCAGGAGAATATTGAATCCACAGAACCAGGTAATAACCCAATCCCCAACTCATGCAATATCTCTTCCCCTACATACGCAGATATAATCAAAAAAAAGAAGAAAACCGTAGAGAATATGGGATCATCAGATGATGAAACATTTGAAAGGTCAACAAAAAGGGCTGGGAGAAGATCAAACAAGGAAGCTAGAGAAGAGGAGTCAGAAAGACAAAAAACCCTAGGCAGTCAAGCTACTATCGAAATGACACTAGGGAGGAATATCAGGCCTAGAGCCTCCAAAGGAGGAGGGCCTACCCCTATAAGTGGTAAATGATGCAGTTGATCTCTTGGAACTGTAGGGGTCTGGGTAATCCCAACAAGGCAGAGGCTATCAAAGACTTATTGAAGATGGAGACCGCGGACATCCTAATGCTCCAAGAGACCAAAATAGAAGGGGAAACTCTTCTAAACACCAGTGCTATGAAATGGAAATTTGATTCAGGAAAGGCTGTTAGTGCAAGAGGCACAGCTGGAGGAATAGGTACTTTTTGGACAAAAGACTTCTCCCTAGAACGATTCTTAGCAACCCAACATTGGATCTTCATAGAGCTGCGTCACACCGTAAGCAATCTTTCCCTCGCTCTGTTTAACTTGTATGTCCCTGTTCAGTATGAAGAAAAGAGAGAGTGTTGGAGGACACTTCTGGATTATATAGTGCAAATCAGCCCCTCAAATTTAGTCATAGGTAGTGATCTGAATATAACTCTAGATCCCAAAGAAAAGAAGGGAGGTATTCAGTCTAGAAATCCTTTCATCAATACAGTGGGCAATCTGATTCTGTAATGGGATTTGGTAGACTTCAAACCAGTGAAAGGCAAATACACCTGGACAAACAATAGAACCGGAGAAAATCATATTTCTGCCAGATTAGACAGGTTTCTCATCAATAGCTCTCTAATGATGGACAAAAGAATAGTATTCACCAAGATTCTCCCAAAGCTCACATCGGATCATAAGCCTATCCTCTTATGCCTAAAAGAAGAAGAAGATTTAGGTCCCCTTCCATTTCGCTTCAACCCCCTTTGGGCAGGGAAAGAAGGGTTTATAGAAACAGTTCAAGCAGCATGGAGGATAGATGTATTCGGTTCCCCAAGCTATGTGTGGGAACAAAAAATGAAAAACACAAAAAAAGCGCTCAAAAGCTGGATAAAGAAATCCATGCAATCTCCCAATAGACAGAGGAAGGAGGCAGTTCTTCAATTGGAAGGAATACAACTTGAAATGGAGGAGAAAGATCCCTCCTCTACAGATTTAGCTAATGAAAAATCTGCACAAAGGAATGTATACTGTTCCTTTAGAAATGAAGAGGAATATTGGCGTTTAAAGTCTCGAAGCCTGTGGCTTAAATCTGGGGACATAAATACCTCATATTTTCATAGACAGTGCAAGGCCCGTCTTTCACGTAATCATATAACAGAAATTACCAGTACCAGTGGTCAGGTCCATAAAGGATTTTCTCAAATCAAAGAAGCAGCTGTAAATCACTTTCAGAGTCTTCTGAGTGCAGAAAGTAATGGGAACGAGGAGGATGAAGTAGAGTTTCTCTCAACCACTCCAAATCTAGTCAGTGAGGAAGATAATGACTCTCTGATGAGACCTGTAACGGAAGAAGAAATAACTAATATAGTCTGGGCTATGGAGCCAGACAAAGCCCCAGGTCCCGACGGTTTCACAACACATTTTTATAGAATTTGTTGGGAGATTATCAAAACTGACCTTTTCATAATGATAAGAGGAACCTTGAGAAAGGAAAAAGTGGGTGGAGGAATAAAATCGACATTTCTTGCCTTAATCCCAAAGGAAACAAACCCAGGATCCTTTGATAGATACAGGCCGATTTCTCTTTGTAATACATCATACAAGATCGTAGCTAAACTGCTGGCAAACAGAATTAAGCCTCTTCTTCAAAAACTCATCTCTCCAGCCCAAGGAGGATTTGTGAAAGGCAGGCAAATTTTGGACAATGTCATTCAAATCCAAGAGGCTCTCCATTCCAGCCACTCTCGGAAAGAGCAAGGTATGATTATTAAACTAGATATGAGTAATGCTTTTGATCGTGTTAACCGTTTTTTCCTGCTTAGAGTGCTTGCAACCTTTGGGTTTAGAAAGGAATTCATAAACCTTATTAAAGCCTGCATTGAAAACATCTGGATAGCTCCAATGGTAAATGGGAGACCAACAGAGTTCTTTTTAGCCACCAGGGGACTGAGGCAAGGTTGCCCCTTGTCTCCCTTTCTCTATATTCTGATGGCGGACCCTTTAAGCAGAAAGTTGACACGGGAGCAACAAAGTGGCATCATTCCTAGGATAAGAATCGTACAAGGTGCAGCCCCAGTAAACCATGCGCTTTTTGCCGATGATTCACTTCTGCTCGGGGGCGCTTCCATGAGAATTGCTAAATCCTTCAAGACAATTCTTCAAAAGTACTGTAGTGTCACTGGAGCACTTATCAGTGAGAGGAAGAGTGCAGTCTATGGATGGAATACCGATCAACAAACAATTGAAAGGATAGCCAGTGAATTGGGATTCAAAGGCTATGCAGAGTGGGATAAAATAAAGTACCTTGGTCTCCCGTTGACGATGGGATCCAACCGAAATTATTTGTGGGAGGAGGTAATATCCAAGTTTAAAAAAAAGATAGCAGCGTGGGGCGGAGTCTGGCTTTCCACAGGCGGCAAGCTCACTCTCATCCGTTCGGTGCTCTCAGCACTGCCCACTTTCCAAGCCTCCTTGTTAATGGCTCCAAGGCAAATCGCAGACCAGATCTCTTGTTTAATGAGGAATTTTTTGTGGAATGGAGGGAAGGGGAACAGCAATCGATTTCACTTAGTTAATTGGGAAATGGTGAAGCGCCCCATTGCTGAAGGTGGACTCCAAATCAGAGACCCCCAACATGCAAACCTTGCCTTGGGTTGTAAACTTCTGTGGCAGCTTATATCTGAACCCACGCATCCAATCAGCCAGCTCTTAAATTTAAAATATCTCAGAAATCGGTCGATCATTTCCTATAACCCAGCGCCTTCTCCTGGAGGAACACAGGCTTGGAGGCTTTGTTGCAAAGGGTTAGACTTCTTCAGGACACATTTGTATAAAATTCCAGGGAACGGCAAAAAATCATTGCTGTGGAGAGACCGAATCATGGGCCACCCTCCTCTTTCGGTCATAAACGAAATCGCAGATTTAAGAGTATGGTTAAGATCAAAAGGAATCAGGAAAATCGAGGACATTGCAGAGTGGGATAACAAAGGCAATTGGCAGTGTTGGACTCTGCCCAACATACCAGCACACCTAAAAAATCAGCTAAACTACTTCATGGATGCAATCACAGACTTCACTCCAGTGCACAAAGACGAGGAAGATTCATGGGGTTGGGGACAAACAGGGGTTTACACAGCCAAGTAAGGGTACTTACAGATGCAAGGCAAAAAGGACTCTTTGCACCCGGAAGCAGTGTGGAGGCAGATCTGGGAAAACTTCAGCATCCCGAAGATCAATTTCTTCTTCTGGACCTTGTTTCATAACAAAATACTGACTGGAGAAAATCTTTGTAAAAGGAACATTGCAGGTCCACATCGATGCGTGTTCTGCAAAAAAGCCTTGGAGACCTCAGCTCACATGTTCATTGAATGTGAGTATGCACAGATGGCCTGGGCCAGCTTCTTAGCGGGACTGAATGTTAGTCCACCGGTGCATTGTTTAATAACAGACATGTTTTTGTCTTGGAAAGCTCGGTATCCTTACAGCATCGCAGACAAGACTCTTTGGCATAAGGTGTGGATTGCAGCTCCAAAATATGTGTGCTGGAAGTTGTGGCTCTCCCGGAATGAAATTGTTTTTAATCAAAAAGAAATGTCTGCAGGAAATGTCGCAGAAAAGGCCAAGAAACTACTTATAGAAACTCTGAGACAAACCAATGTCAGAGACAGCTCCCTAAGAGATGAAGAAAGAGCATGGCTGGGTGATTACATTCCTTCATCGAGCCCTTCTTTAATCACTCGCCCAAAACACAAGGAAAACTGGCAGATTCGAGACACTTTGGAAAACTTCCAGAAGTGGTGGAAATCTCAAGGGAAATGCACTATTTTCTTTGATGGAGGTTCGAAAGGTAATCCAGGCAGGTCAGGAGCTGGGGGGGTCATTTACTTCCCGAATGGAAGAAAAGAGGATTACAGCTGGGGTCTCGGAATTAAAACCAACAATCAAGCAGAAGTCCTCAATGTTTTAAAAGCTTGCCATCTGGTCAGAAAAGGAAACCCAAAGGAAATTCTAGTGTTTGGAGACTCAGAATTGCTGATAAAATCTCTATTAAATGAGAAAGGGCTCAAGGATCCAATATTGAACAAACAGATATTAAGAGTGAATAGACTCTTGAAGGACTTCTCTTCAGTTCAAATCTACCACATCCTCAGAGAGTTAAACATAGAAGCTGACAGCCTGGCAAATATTGGATGTAATCTAGAAAATAACATGATCAGCATAGATGCAGGAGAACCGTACATGGCAGCCATTCCTTGAAAGGACAAGTTGATCTTGTAAATGCAGAAATCTGTTCTTTTAGAAACAGGAAAATGTAAAACTTGATATGGCTTTGGCCACCCTTTAATAAAATATCCGTTGCGGTTTAAAAAAAAAAAAAAAAGCTTGAATACAAAACTTAAATATGCATATGCATCCACATGTATCCAAACGATCATAATCAAATATACACAATTTCTCATATATATAGCAGGGTGCATATAATAAATATCACCGAATGTAATCCATATTTGAACAACAAATACATCAACGAAGTGGCTCTAGATAGTCTTTATAGTCTAAAAAATTCATGCTACAACAAATACCTATATATCATCAAAAGCGATTGCATATATTGGGATCCTCATCATCCATATCATCCTCTAAGCATTAAAATAAGATAGAAAAAACTTAACAAGTAAAAAGTCAAGATATTGTTTAAGCGATAGGTACAACTTTAGTTGGCTCATGACAAAGGAATTCAATAATCAATGCCACCAACATTGAGGAAGATATAGGGTTTGATGCTCTTCATTGAATGATAGTTCCATACCCTCACACATGATAGAATTCAATGGAAATGTTGCAATCTCTCCAATCCTAAAATTTGTTAAGTTCATTGGATTTTGCGTGGGATCTTAAATTCTAGTTCATTGGATTTTGCATGGGAACTAAAATTTTACTTTCTCTATATAAGAGAAATCCAATAAGGCCATAGCTGCTCACAATCACCCTAAGTCATTAAATGGTAGTGTGAAAAATTTAAGTAAAAGGGTGAAAATGAAAGATAAATGAGAATACTAAACTTCCTTAGTCAACTTATTATTTTCAAACAAAATTTTGAAAGATAAATGAGAATACTAAACTTAGTCAACTTATTATTTTCAAACAAAATTTAGAGCGAACGCCCAACTGTTTTTTAAAGGGACACTCACAAGCGCTCCTTTTGGAAAAATATACCCTCCACATTGGAAAAATGTCTCCCATGTTTCTCCTCAAGTTTCCCAACAAAATAAATAAATATTTCCCAAACATCCCCCATGGATAACGCGCCCACATTGGGGATGTGTCCCCATGCAACAACCATTATTTGTCTTCATTATAATAATGAGTTCACTTTCTTTGTACCATGATCTTATCTTCATTATAACATTAAGACAAAGTGATTTGGACGATTGGGGTCAAGATCAAGCAAATGATGGTTAAAAGTTTCATTGTGAAATTTGTCAATATAAATTAAATGATGTATGTTTTATTTTGAGCTCTTGAAACTCTTCTTTATTGTCTAGGAAATCTGAAGTAGCCAAGAACCAAACCATGCTCTTAACCTTATCGTTTTTGTGAGAGAGAGATAAAAAACCATTAATTCACCTGGGCATGCTGGGAAGGCAAGGTGGATCCAATAAGTTTGAAGCGTGGGATATTTTGTGGAAGATTGAATGGTAAAGACCATTAATTCAACTGTACATGTTTGGAGGAGAGGGTGGTTCCGATAAGTTTGAAGTGGCACCACTGGGACAAGTGGGATTGTCACATCTCAACACAATTCAATTGTGGCCTTAACCAGGGATAACAATGTAACTCCCAAGTTATGGATTTCCATTGCCACTGCCTTGATAAGGGACTTGAAGCATTGTGCACTATTGAATTGGCTTTTACTTTACAATTCTTGGCAATCAGGTATCTGACATCTAAAACATGAAGCTTCCCTCTTATGTAAACTTAACTATAACTGAATTCTACACAGTAGTATTGACGTATAACGGCAACAACCTACACACAAAGTTAACACCAAGACCCTGTGCCATTCCAAAATTCACACAAATAGATCTCATTGATATCAAGTCACATAAATGGTACTATTAAGCTCATACAAAATGGCATCACTAAGTGAAAACGGTGAGCTTGAAGTAAATATTTGTCCATAAAATTCTTGTCAGCGAGGCAAATTGATTTTGCAGCAATAACATGACTTACTTTCTCGTATAAAATGTTAAGAATCAAATACATAATGGTATGGTTCTATCGCTTTATTGCAATAGTTTGAGTATGTGGTTACAAAAAATTAATGCATATCTTTGTAGAAGTCAAGGGGAGGAAGGGAGGAAAGAGAAGGATTTGCATATAAAAAGAATGAATTGACGGACCCAAATTCCTATAAGAACGACAGGATAAATGTAACAACACCCAAGATGACAGCGGCCAGAATAGAATGAATCTTGATGGACCTCTCTGCTGCACCATATGCAATCCCTATTGGAAATTTGCAAGTTCCCTGTGATGCATTTTGCTCTGTTATCACTGCCAGACCAGTAAAATCGCAGTTAATTTCATATTGATTCATCACTTGAAAGTACATGTTGAACGCATAGGATGCGTTGCCATACAAATCCAAGTTGTTACATGACGACCCATAACCCATGGCAGTGCAGTCTGAATATGTACAAGCATACTTGATGCTGTCAAGTAACTTGGACTGGTCTGTAGCATTTGTCTTGAACACACACCACTTTGGAGCTAAATACTTGACATTCTTGGCAGGAACTAACCCTCCATTCTGCAATGGACCTGAAAGATCCAGCTCATATTTTGGCTGACCATCGTACCCAAAAATGCCCCAATGCCTTTCAAAGTTACCAGGTGCAACACTCTTAGCATCCTCATCAAGAAGGCCAAATAGATAAGCTTCAATATTTCCAGGCCGCATGGGTGTTCCTTGGTTACTAGTTATATGCTTCAACAGGCCCTGATTGAACCGCTGAGCAGCTGCAGCAGTGGCATGCTTATCACCATCTGTGGGCCAACCTACTTCTCCCACAATGATTGTCATATTAGGGACCCCTGCCTTCTTTAGAGACCAAACTAATGTATCAAGATTTGCATCAAAGACATTGGTGTACTGGATATTCCCATCAACTAGTGGCTGACTATCACCATCAAAGAAGGCAAAATCTGTGGGGAAGTTTTCATCAGCATATAAGCTTAGAAAGGGATAGATATTGACCGTAAAGGGTGATCCATTATCATTCAAAAATGTCACAATTTGGCTCATGAGGTCATGAATATCTGCTCTAAAATCCCCAGCAGATGGTACTGCATTGTCAGTTGGGGAATTGTAAACATCTGCATTGAGAGGTACAGTAACTTTTATTTGGTCTGCTAAACCTGCTTTGACAAGAGCTTTATGAATATTTTGCAGAGCAGGAAATGTATTATTCAAATATGAGCCATTGTATGCTGACAGAAAAGGCTCATTTCCAACCGCAACATATCTGCACATAGTCAGTCAGAATGTAAAATGTTTAGATAGACTCTTCGCAATAGAAAAGGACGTCAAAACCTTCAATAGCACTGTAAATTACAACTATAAAAAATAAAATCATTGGACAATTATGATCATCAGTGAATGTGACTGTATTTACAATGAAAAGTATGTAATAGTTAGGAAAGACTAGTCTTAATTTTATTTTTTTTGGTTTACTCAAACTCTGAACTTGGTACATGTTAAACATTAAACAATGCTCTGGACTCTGAAATATGGTCTGCGATCCAACAAGGCCTTCATCAGGCCTAAAGCAAATCTTTTGTTTCCAAACATTGTAAATGATGACATCCAAACTTCAAAGAAAATAATTGCAATAAATTTCCCTGAAAAATAAAAAAGTGGCAATTTGAATGGAAAACTCCAAGTGTCAATTTTCAAAATGTGTCAAAAACAGTAGGGTAATTAGTAACACAAAAGCATATATTGCAAATCTGAAAATTACAGCTAGGACATATTCAAGGGATTAGTCAGAACTATATATATTCATTAAATGATGAAGTTAAACTAGTCAGCTTATATTTAACAAAAAATTACTTTGAATATTTTATATGATAACTTACAAGAGGCCTGCCAAAATAGGAAATTTCAATTTGAGTGAAACATGGTCAAATGACCACAGCGATTAGAGTCTAATGGAACTATTTCAACCATGATATTTCTCATTCTACTAATAAGGCATGTATCAGTCAGAAATCCCATAAACCGATCCACATTTAAAAGGACAATCTAATATGTCAGTTTGTCGGTAGCCAGAGGTTGCAGATACTGACAGACATGAACAGATTCATGTAACAATAGCAATTTGAGCACAAAACAAAGGTTTTCCAGTGTTGAATTTTAAAAATTATCAACTCCTCCATCTCATAAAGCAAATTAATACACAGTTCGCAACTGGTCGCAAGGACTACGCAGTATTGTAGTTTCTCCATCATACAACACTGGCTGTCTCAGGGAAATCAAGGAAAAATTAAACAAAACAACGTTTTTCAACACAGATCACTTCTTCCTATCAAGGCTTTCACTTTAAATCAGTGAAATTTTCAATTGGTGGAGCTCAGAGGACATGTTTCATCTATTAAATGGAGTCACTCAAATGATTTCGATTTGAGATAACAAAGCTCAGAGCTCAGAAACAACTCCATGCTTGTTAGGCACCCATATACACACTCTGGATTAGGAGATCTGCAGTCACCGCTTACAAATTTCTGCAGTTCACTAACATGTGACTTCTCTACACATGGTCCCAGACCTAGGGCTTGCTCCAGATCACAGAATGGCTAAATGGTTAAAAAGTTCATTACTTTGCCTCTATTTTCTCTGAAGAGAAGAGTGACCCTAGTCATATGGGCATAGGCTAATTAATGTACAATCCCACATGATCTAAAACCAACAATTTATAACATTGCCCTATTTCAGAGGCCCTAAACCACAGAGGGATCTAAAATTGCCAGGATTTCCCAAGTTAATTTGAACTCTGGGTATCTGCGCATACCCCAGTTAGAAGAGAGACCCTAAATGATCTGGGAACCACGCTTTTCGCCTACTTCAATATCATCATGGGTTGATTGCAAAATGGTGTAGGAGCTCAATAAAACCAGGAATAAAGAAAATTCAATCTGAATCACCTCCTAAAATCAATACCAAGCATCCAAACAAGAATACCCGAAATACAGCTATTCACAGAATGCATCTTAAACCTCTGATCTTCTTCTACTAAATTCAAAAGCAAAATAAAATTTCAAAAACAATGAGAACACATACTTGATGTTAACACCACCAGAGAAGTTATATCTGGTGACATTCTTGTCCACCCATTTCTCTGCAGCCTTATAACTGTCGCTGAGGTGCTGCAACATATTGTTGGGAATAGCCACCATGACCTCAATGTCAGTATTTGCCAAAGCCTGGAGAGTGTTCGAATCCGCATCAAATAGCTTCACCTTCTTTATTCCATTGTCTTTCAGCATCTGAACTACGATATCAGGAGGCAAGGGATGCAATGCCATGGTGCCCCAATTCACCCCCAGCCCTTCCACTGCACAGACCATACTCCCTAATGCACAAATAATCAAGATAGCAAACCACGCACGCTCCATCGTTTCTTCTCTTCCAGCTGAATAAAATCCTATATCCGAGCACCCAGAGACGTTTCAGAGCTCGTTTTAAAGCTTTCTACGGTTCCTGGACCGTTGCTGCCTGGGATTGGGGCTTAAAACAGCTCACCGATGGATTTTGAGTGAGAAAAAAAATGGGATCAGGGATCCTAAGAAAGGATTTGCGGATGGATTGAGAGCGCCCACCAGTTAAAAAGGGCCCAATGGCACTTCAAAGTCACTGGAATTACAAGCAAAATCATTCGCAGCTCGGAGGTCCCTGTTTCGCTCTGTACACTCTCTTCTCCTTAGTACCATCGAGTGGACGCAAGATCATTCGCAGCTCGGAGGTCCCTGTTTGGCACTGTACACTCTCTTCTCTTTAGTACCATCGAGTGGACGCGGTCCCTGTCGAATATGGAGTCGGTGAGAGCGTGTCCACCGTGTTTCTGTTACATTTCCATTTACATTTACGTTTAGTGTCTACTTTTCCGACCGACTCAAACCCACGTGACCTTGTGGAATTACAACTTTGTCAATCTTAAGGGCAAGTCCCAACCCCCTTGCCCCAACTTTTGAAATTATTCCACTAACCTTAGGCATTTCCAAAGGTTTGGGGTGGGAATGTGCCACGTGTCTAGATATTAGATTAAAAACTTGAAAATATGCCATGTTAATAAATGAGGCAAAGGGGTTTCTCACAAAGACAGCATGACTCAATCCAACCTTTCAAATTTGAAAATGATGAGTATTTATGTGAAGTGCCTTGTTCACATGATGTGTCATTACTAACATATTATGTCATCAAATCAAATCTAAGTAATTTAAATATAAAATATAATGGATAGTTATTTATTTATTTATTGTAATTTTAAGTTATTGGAGAAGCCAATCATAGTTGAACCATTTAATAATTCAAATAAACGGTCAAGGAAAATTTAGATATCATTAAAAAACCATATTCTAAAAAGCATCTTTTTTGTTATTTGAAAGTCATAAAAATATTATTTTCCAACCCACCATAATTTGTGTTTCCAATTGGAATAAGGTGGCTTCATGCTTTAAAGGTTTTTTTTTTAAACAAATTTGATTGGAAATGGGTTTTTTAGTTTTCCAACCTAATAAGTTCAAAAGTGAAATATTTTTTTAAAATTTATTATTTATAAAAATAGTTTTTATATATTTATTTTTTAAAATATTTATAATTTAGCTTTTTCAAAATTATTTAAATTTTTAAGGTAAGGTTATCTAGTGAAAGTTCTCAAGTAAAATTATAATTTTTAATATGGTTGAATTTGTCTTTTTAACTTAATACATGTATCATTATTTTTATTAGGTGGTCATATTAATACTTGTTAAAGTTTTTACAAGTGGGTGGTAAATTAAGTTATTTTAATTATGACAATTTTCATGGTTGAGTGTGCTTAAGTTAAAATGTATTTGTCTCCGTATAGGGGGTTTGATGGGTGTGATCAAGTTGTATGAGAAATGGGTGGAAATTTGTCTCCGTATAGGGGGTTTGATGGGTGTGATCGAGTTGTATGAGAAATGGGTGGAATGGTCTACAGGTTAGACAAATGATGCCACAAGTTATGTGGATTCAATGAAATAACTTAATGATTATGATAAGTTCGAGTTGGAGAAAAGGCTTTTTCAAGGGGAGCATCGCTCACGTGATGTGGATCATTTGAATACAAATCATGTTGGAAATTGGAAGAATGAGTATAGTGAGAGTTCAGTTTACCTTATAGATTCAAATCTCTTGTAACAAGTAGGGAAAAAATCAACCACTCCACTGGTAACCATGTTTGGTCTCACTAAATCCATTGTTTCATCATTTAATGATTCAAATCAACAATAAAAATAAATAAATATCATTTAAAAAAAAACCATAAATTCTGAAAGACATCTTTTCTTTTTAGAAAGACCTAGAAAACATCTTTTCTTTTATTTAAAAATCATAAAAATATCATTTTCAAACCAACCATAATTTGTGTTCCCAATTGGAATAAGGTGGCTCCATGCTTTAAAGTTATTTTTTTAAACAATATTTTTTTTTGGAAATGTTCCTTTCTTTTCATGTTTTCTAACCTAATAACTTAAAAAGTGAAATGTCTTTTTAAAATTTATTATTTTTTCACTTTTTTAAAATTTATTATTTATAAAAATAATTTTTATAGATTTATTTTTAAAAGTATTTATAACTTAGTTTTTTTTTAATTATTTAAAATTTTTAAAAGTAAATTTACATGGTGAAAGTTCTTATGAGTTAAGTAAAACTATAATTTTTAATATAGTTGAGTTAGTCTTTTTAACTTAATACATATACATTATTTTCATTAGATGATCATATTAATACTTGTTAAAGTTTTTAAAAGTGGGTGGTAAATTAAATTATTTTAATTATGGCAATTTTCATGGTTGAGTGTGCTTAAGTTAGAGTGTATTTGTCTCCATATTGGGGGTTTGATGGGTGGGATCAAGAGGTTGTATGAGAAAGCAGTGGCATGACCATGCTACTTGCCACATGTTAGACAAATGATGCCACAAGTTATGTGAATTCAATGAAATAACTTAATGACTATGATAAGCTCGAGCTGAGAAGAGGCTTTTTCAAGGGGAGCATCGCTCACGGGATGTCGATAATTTGAACACAAATCATGTTGGAAATTGGAAGAATGAGCATAGTGAGAGTTCAGTTTGCCTTGTAGATTCAAATATCTCGTAGCAAGCAGGAAAAAAATCAACCACTCCATTGGCGACCATGTTTGGTCTCACTAAATCTGTTGTTTGGCCACTAGCTCATTTTGGGCAATTCTAATTGTTGTTTGATAATTATTTTGGTTAGAAGTATGTCTCTTTATACCTCTTGTAGGGGTAAATTCCATGTTCAATGGATAATGGAAAAGAGTGTCATTGTTGCTATAGCCACTACCTCTTAACAGTTGACTTCATTTTCCATTTAGCTTTCAATAAAATCCATTCAAGAAGATGTCAAGGTAGAATGAGCTTACATAGAAGATAAGGATGTTGATTAGTTGAAAAATGAATTTATCACTAATTTGGTACCCGTCAGATATGAAATAACAAATTCTACCAGATTATTGAACTTTATCGGCACACCAAAACCTTTGTTGCTCATGCCTTGTTCAGGCAAGGGATAAACAAACAAGAATTTAAGTAGAGGTTGGAGACACTATAGAAGCAAAACTACATTTTGATTACCCTTTCTTCCTGGTTAGTGCTAAAAAATGGAGGGGTTCTCCTAATCAGACTAATAGGAACCTCGAAAGACTCCCCTATCATGCTTCACTTTGCCATGGATGCGACAAATGGATGTGCTTGACCTTAAATCCAAGTTTTCTAGCTATGGGTTTTGACTCTGTAGTTACAAGCTTCTAGTTTTTCCTATTGTCTAAATTGTATTCTTTGGTTTTATGTAACAATGGTTTTGGTTTCATTTACAATATACCTGTCTAATTTCCTTTTTGAACTTAAATTGTTACCCTATATCTATGAAGCTTACTATGGCCTAATTTCACAAAGGCAGGTTATGATAATTTTTTGACTGTTTGTGAACTCACTACATAGGGAAGTGTTTTAAGCCTATCCCTCAACACTCACTAGCTGGTTTGAATTCCTTTGGGAAAATTAGCATTTTTATAACATACTAAAAAAAGGAATAATTGAGAGCGTATTTGAATGTATGATATTCTTCGTTGGAAAACTTGGTTTATAAGTACAAGTCTTGAAAGTAATAATCCATGCTATGTAATTCATTTTTCCAATTTTGATTTCAATTCCACTTCTAAAATTAATACATATATTTTGATATTACTCTCATGTGTAGCACATGATAAGGTTTTGCATGAGATGGAAAACTATTTAAGTTTAACGATGGAAAATTTTCTTGGTTAAACATGCTTAGCGAGAATTATACTTAGATAAGTGATTTTCATGGGAATAATGGTTACCTAGTGGAAATCTCAAAAGTGACAATTGATGCTACACAATTAAATTTATTAATCTCAATTATACTTCTTTACTCATGTGAACATCCGTTGTTGTTAATTCAAGTAAATTATGTAAACTAATAGAAAAAATAAACATTATCTAATAATATTGACTTAAACTAATAGAAAAAAATAAACATTATCTAATAATGATCATGGGAGGTGATTGATGGTGAATGGCTTGAGTAAGATATTTCATAATGTTTATGTGTTGATGTGCTTCATATGTTTAAGTAAGGTTAAATCCATATTAATTATGAATATATCAAGTATCGAGAAAGATCAAATTTTATGAGATGTAAATTTTTTAATCATTTAAATACAAATAAATAAAAGAGTAACAATATTTTTGGTAAATATCTTATCTACCCCATCCATATATATATATATATATATATATATATATATATATATATAGTGAGGTTTTAAAGGCACTTTACTACTCTCAATGCTATGAAAGAGATAAAACACTCTAAATAAATGGTTCATAAAAACAACACTCGTTAATTGTATCACAAGTTAAGCAAGCTTGATTATTAAAAAACCATGACTAAACATGCCAGAACTAAAATTATCTAAAATTGGTGATATCGATTATTAAAAAATCATGACTAAACACAAATTATCTAAAATTGGTGACATTGATTATTAAAAAAATCATGACTAACATGCTAAAGCTAAAATAATCTAAAATTGGTAACATTTCCAAAAAATATTTTTCAACAAATACAAGTCTTAAAAACAATAAAGAATTTGTTTTAAATTCTCAATGCATTGAAAGAGAGAAAAAAAACTGTAAATGATAGTCCATAAAACCAATATTAGTTGATTGCTAATTGCTAAGTTATTTTAACCATTAAAAAATCACGATGTAATATGTTTAATCTAGAATTATCTAAAATTAATAACTTTTTAGAAATCTTTATTACCAAATACAAGTCTTAAAAACAATAAAGAATTTGTTTTAAATTCTCAATGCATTGAAAGAGAGAAAAAAAACTGTAAATGATAGTCCATAAAACCAATATTAGTTGATTGCTAATTGCTAAGTTATTTTAACCATTAAAAAATCACGATGTAATATGTTTAATCTAGAATTATCTAAAATTAATAACTTTTTAGAAATCTTTATTACCAAATACAAATCTTAAAAATAATGATGAATTCTTTTTACACTTCCTTACCTATATAAATATCAATAAATATAATAAATTATTTAAAAAATTAAATAAACACTCTAAATTATTTAAAAAACAAATACTAATTAACAAACCATCTTTCATATATATATATAAAATTAGTTTAGAACATATATTCTTTATTTTCAAATTACACTTTTTATAATAAAATTTGAAATTTAAATTTTATAACCCAATATCCTTAAACTTTCTATATCTTAGTCTCTTTTAAATGTAGAATTCTCTTCTAGAAGATAAGGGTGAGAGTTCCCAAAGTTCATTTGTGATGTGTTTGTGACACCATGTGGACGTAGAGTCACATGCTTAAGTTGAAACTTTAACCAACAACTTGGTACAACATAATGCTTGTATATATCACATATTCATTTTGAAACTTTAATTAACAACCAATTAATATTCTTCATTTTCATCATGTGCCACTAGTTGTACAACAATCTATAATTCATGTTTTACCATTTTCATTTTGGATTTTTATATTTGTCTTTTCATTCCTATCATATTTAGGTTATAATGATTTTGATTTTGATTTTGTGGATTCTTCAAAATTATAATTATAATGGTATATAGTTGGTAACTTTTTTTTGTTCTCAGGGTATAATGTTTTTTTTTCCAAAATTATAATTATAATTTATATAATATAATTTTATATAGTTCGTAATTAATTATTGAATTATTTATTATTATTATTATTTTGATTTAAAAGATTTGAATTTTTAGTTATATAGTTTACATAATATTTTATAAAACAATGATTATTAATTAAAATGCTTATGGGGTATTTTTTTTAATAAATATCTATACTATATTAAAAATAAATCTCTTATATTATTACTTTTATAATTATTTTTTTATAAATTTTATTTTGATACTTTAATAAATAAATTTTTCTTTCTAATTTATTTTTCCATACATCTTATTAAGCATGAAAGCTATCAAGTTTAATGGGTAAGAATTCAAACTCTTTTAAGACGTCATTAACAAATTTCTGTTATCTCATACCTATATTCTTTATTCAAAGGTATCTAAAAACTATACTCATAAAACAATTAAAAAGAAGGTTCACAAAGCATATTTGAGATATATTTTAATTTCAACATAAGCAATACTTGTCTTAAACTTCATTATTGTACTGAATTTTGTGTATTTTTTATTCTATTATTAATAATTACGGTTTATTTTAGGGGGGTTTATTTTAGGGGTAACTTTTCCATAGCTTCACTTTTATTTTGTTAATACAAATTTAATTTGACTAGTTAATGATAAACATTGGGCAATCATAAGGAGCCCAAATCATAAATATGTTTTAATTTCGGTTTATTATGGGATACATGATAATTTTTTTTTTTTTTGTATTTAGATATCTTCACACTTTGAGTTACTAGATTCATTATGAAGTTAGTTTTGGAAGAAGTTACATGCCTTGAAATTCAACTCTCAAAATGAAGTTAGGTTCCTTGCTGAATGAATTTTAATGTGCAGAAGCTTTTGTGAAACCCCCCAACAAAATACCTACTTGCCATTGTTTCCATTAGACTCTTTTGTGTAATCTCCCTTAATTTGGAGGTACATGTTTGAAATCATAATTGTTACTTTGGTAATGTTTTGGATTTTAAAAATATTTCTCTTAAAGTTCTCAAGATATAGTTGTATTTGGATATGTGACTTTCTTTAGAATTCTTGGTTACTAGTTGCAAGTCTCATAGGTGATGATTGCTGCTTTGTAGTTCATCTTCTTAGTTTCAATCCCACTTCTCCAAACTTGTGAGCATCCCCTAATGTAACAAGTATTAAGGAGACTATTGAAGCTAATGACCAATTGATCATTAATGAATGACGTTAATGGGAGATGGGTGATGATGAATGAATTGAGTGAGATATTTCATAACATTAACTTGCACAATCCCCCATATGCTTGAATAAAGAGAAGGGATTTCTATATGAATGTTTCATAAGTCATAATACTTGCTAAAATTTTGTTGATGGGTCCCAAGCTACTAGGTTTGACTATGGAAAAACTCCATTGTTAAATTTTCTTAAGCCATAGTTGTCTTAGATTGATGACCTTCCCCACAAGTCCTTTTTAGTGGGTGTGAGTTCTAAAGATGATGATGAGATAATTTCTATCACACTTCTTCACCATTGTAAACATGAAATAAATGTTAAAAAAATGTAAACAACCCCCCACCTTAGCCTTGGTGGAAGGCATTCACTCGCTAATCCAATATCCTCGGTAAATAGTTAGAGAGATGGGATGATAAAAAAAAACTTTCTTTTTTCTTTAGAAATGGAAACAAGCATCACCATTGTGTTTGTCTTATCAAGATGAATCTGGTGATATAAAATTTTACCTCAATCCGACCATCAGATCGAAAGTTATAATCTTTTAATTTTTCGATGAATCATAGGACGCCATGTCATCAACTCTGCCACGTGGAACCCAGTTGGCCATGCCATGTGGTTGACCTCTCGGTGCCACATGATAACCTTGTACTAGCTATCGACCCATTCATTACATGGCATATCCCGGATCCACCCTCGACTGAACTCTTGTTTACCCCCGACTGAAACTCTCGGTGTGCCCTAGCCTGAAACTCCTGGTGCGCCCCTGATTGAAACTCCTTGTCACTCCTCGACTATAAGTCTTGGTGTGGCCTGGGCTATAACTCTCGGTGTGACCCCAACTATAACTCTCAGTATGTTCCCCAGTTGAAACTCTCAGTATGACCCCAGTGTGACCCCGACTATAACTCTCCGTGTGTTCCTTGGTTGAAACTTGCGATGGGTCCCTGACTCTACCTCTTGGGCATGCTTTCATGCTTTCCTCCAGGGTGGAATTTCCAGTGTATGTCATCTTTTTGCATACCACCAATATGTTGATGTAAGGCCTATAGTCAAGGGGGCAGGTCCACATTTGATCTAATTTTCATTGCATGGCTCCCTTTCCCCTCTTTTGAATCTCTGTTTGAAAAAGAACCACTTACTTCGAACTAGTCTTAAAGCCTTTCCTCTCTTCCTTTCGGGACAACTCTAGACTGGAAGGAACAGGAAGCTCAGGAAAGGGTTATCACACTCACCATTGACATCTTCCCTCCTGTAACTCTGAATATTTCTCCCATACATCCACGTTTCTCCCATTTTACTTACTTGAAATAATGAAACACAACTAGAAACTAGCTTTCAATAGGAAAATGATATAATTCAGGCTGAACCCCTCTTTATTATTAGGGAACTGCCTTTCCCACACACTCCAGTCCCAGGTGCTTTTAAGATCGACTACTTACAAGCTCTTGTAACACTTGGACGAACTTATTTAGAGCTGAATGCAAAGAACAAATGAGGGAGATGGGTCTAGGTGTGTATATAGGGGTCAAGGGGTATAGGGGTGTAGATAGGGAGATAGGCTACATGTCCCTCCAATGAAGATTTGTAATCAGAGTGTTCACCTTGCTAATTCCACTATGATATATTTTCCCATGTTATGCGATGAGGTTAGTCGACTAAGTTAACTATGTCTGGGCTCACGACAATTCCACTCATAACTAGGTCTCACCCGTAGCTCATCAATGAATTTGTTGGCCCGAACTTGGGCCATGAGCAACATGCTCACACTTGCATCCAATGGTTTTCATAATGTTTTTCTCCCTTACTACGCTATGCGCCATTCACAAAGGAGTTCTCATCTGGCCCCACTATAATGGTTCTACAAACATCTGGACCTCCAGTAGAGTTCCACCACAATCAATGGAGATTGTTAAGGGACCCAGTGGTGCTATCCCTCCTGAGCTTATGTCAAAGTTACTCTCACTTGATTTATAGTGTCTGTAAAAAAGAGCATTAATTAGGGACTAATCCATTCAGGTCATCAACTTACTCATCTAGTCCCTCAAGGTTCTGTAACTCCTAACCTCTACAGTACGTTACTTGGATCTGACAGATCTTAGCATAGATATCTACAGGTCTCATTCAAGGACAAACTAAGTGTCGCAAGCTTGCAATAGCCACCATGAAACACGTGGTGCATACAAGGCCACAAGGATATCAACACTCTCCTAAGGAACATAGATTCCCTCCCTTATGTATGAATACAAGCATGACCCTTATGGATATACAAGTAATAGATATGTTTGAGGACTTACAAGCACTCCCTTTTTAGGGACATGGAATTCCAGGTATAGTTGCACTCATGGTGGTCAGCTACCTTCCAACATAGACTTGGTGACTCCTAAAAGGCCTAAAATTCACACTACATCCCATAATGCAATAAAAGGCCTCCAACAAACATACAAGAAATCATGTGTGCTATATGGAAAATTCATAGTTTTGTGGACAAAAACGAACTCCCTAGATCTAGTGGCCTGAACTAGAAACAACAAGGGAAAAAGATCTATGTTTTCCTTAGAGTGATTAGAATATGGAAATGATACCTACCTAGAATCGGTAGTAAGCCCTCCTCTTCTCCTTGCTTGTAAGCTCCAACTCTAGCTTCAATTGTAATAAATGGAACTTGAAAAATGACTCAAACAAGCAAGAGAACTAAAATATTCACATAGAATAAACTAATATCTCTAATCAATGAGTCAAATGGCATTGAAATACACAAGCATCGACATGACACAAGTATAGGAAAACATAGTTCTTTTTGTATTAAAAATGAAGAGGAGAGACACAACCATTTATAGATGCTTGAATTTGTAGATGTCTCCCCAATTGTCGTGTCCTTCCTTGTCACAAAGCAAAACTTCAAAGTCAACCCTAATGCATTAATTAAGGAGGATTCCTTAAGCTCAAAGTAGCAACATAAGGGCACTAGTAATATCTAAAAGTCAACCTAGACTCTATGGGAGACAATGAATTTATAAGGTAAAAGTGGTAGTTTAGGATTTGCCAATCTAGGCTTGAGATCCACATATGAAGGAGGATAAGGTATAAGACCTCTAGAGTAGGAATTTGAGATCTATATCCATGGTAAATGGTTAAAACCACCTTAAAAGCTTCTGGAAGGAGAAGATTTGAAAATATATATATTTTTTTCTAAATTCTAGAACCATTGCACTTGTAAATAGAGAAACTTGTGCTGGTTAACTCATGTGCTCAGTTATGCAACTTGCAACCATTGCATGTGGACTGAAGTGCAGGGTGCCTTGGGGCTAAAAACATGATTTTTGAGCTAATTGACCTAGAAACTCAGACTTTTTGGAGATGTGATACTTAGGCCTTGAAAATGGATAATGATAAAGTGTTAGGGATGCATATTGATTCGAGTTTTTAGGCCATTTGATTGGATGCGACAAAATGACCTATAAAATACCCCCCCTTAAAGTACAAAGTCAGAAGCAGTGGTTGATGACTGAAGTTCTTTACCTTGTGACAAGTCCAAATCAAGAACAAATTGGTGGAGATCATCATTTGTTACAATACATATTATCATCATGATATCATTGTTGAGGGAGGTATACACATACTCAACATATAAGCCACTATACATGTAAAATGATTAAAGAAGTCTCATCCACTGATAAAAAAGTGTGGACCTATGCTTGAATGACTGCCCTAATGATTATAGCCATCATATTTTGTGATCTGGTATGAATTTTAAAATCACAACTCGGATGGATGAAACTATATCCGAGGTCTTCTATGTTATGAAACCAGCTCAAGAAAAGATAGAAAAGATAAATCAACGCCTTAGAATTCAGCCTCTTTGAGGGGGCAACCTCCTTTACATTACATAAATGAACAATTCTTGGATGATCCAAATGACAAAACCTCCTTTCTATATATAGGAGTCTAAGGAGTCACAATATAATCCAGTTGACCTAACAATAATATAAAGCCACAAAAATAATAATAGAGGGATTCTATGGGGCACAGAAATAACAATATGGGGGTAATAGGGGCACAACAATATAAATAAGGGGTATAACTACAATAGTAATGGGGTAATCACTAGTATTATAGGGACCCAACATGCCCCTCTCCTTCAAAAAAGTGTTGTCCTCAACGCTTGAGTAGTTCTGGATACTTCTGCATAAAATTCTCATCCTCCCATGTGGAATCTTCAGCGGATAAGTTCTTCCACTTGATAAGATACTCTGAAATTGATCGATTTCGTAGCTGTCGAGTTCTTGTTTCTGTGACTGCTTCCGGTTCCAATATAATTTTTCCTTCCTCGTCAAGTTCTGGCAATATTGTTTGAACTGGGAGCTTGTCGCCTATAACCTTCTTTAAACATGAAACATGGAAAACTGGGTGCAATCGAGAAGCTGCAGGAAGCTCCAATTTGTATGCCATAGTACCAATCTTTTGCAACACCTTGTACGGACCATAATACTTTGGTGATAATTTATTATCCTTCTTAGCTTGCTTTAGGGACATTTGCTTATATGGTTGTAGCCGTAGGAATACCCAATCACCTACATCAAAACTTCTTTCACTGCGATGTTGATCTGCCTGTTGTTTCATTCTATTTTGTGCCAACACGAGGTTATCCTTTAAGAGTTGGAGGACTTGTTGTTGATGTTCGATGTGATGTTCCACTGCCTGAACCTTAGAATTTTCTCTTAAATATGATGTGATGGATGGTGGTTGATACCCATAAAGTGCCATAAATGGGGTCATTTTTTGTTGCTGTATGGAAGGAAGTGTTATACCACCATTCAGCCAGAGGCAACCATTTGACCCATTGTGTCTGTTTATCAGATACAAAGCAACGAAGATATCCTTCCAAACATTTGTTTACTATCTCAGTTTGCCCATCAGATTGAGGATGATAAGATGAGCTATGAGCTAACTGAGTACCAAGACAAGAAAATAATTCTGTCCAAAAATTTCCAGTGAAAATGGGATCTCTGTCACTTACAATAATCTTTGGGTTTCCATGTAGCTTTTGAATTGTTTCCATAAATGCAGTAGAAACTGTACTGGCTTTAAATGGATGTGATAATGCACAAAAGTGTGCATACTTGGTAAGTCTGTCAACTACCACCATGATGACACTCTTTCCCTCAGACTTGGGTAAACCTGTGATAAAATCCATTGAAACCTCCTCCCAACGTTGGCTTGGAATGGATAAAGGTTGGCAAACCAAACATTCTGCCACAAACTTTTGAATATCTGATTTAAGGCCATCCCAAAAAAATTCCTTCTTAACCCTGTGGTAAGTTTTTAAAAATCCTGAGTGCCCTCCTAAGGGAGAAGTGTGCAATTCCATAAGAATCTTTTGTTTTAGCTGGGAATTCTTACAGAGGTATAAGCGATCTTTGTACCATAACGAATCATTTTGCCAGCTAAATGTATCAGACGTACTGGAATCTTGTTGTAGCTTTCGAATAAGTGCCCACACTTCTTCGTCATTCTTCCATTCCTCCCTTGCTTCATTTATCCAATCTGGTTGGATAATAGAAATGGCGCACAACAATGCTTCCACATCCTCATCCTTTCTTGAGAGTGCATCTGCCACCACATTTTGCTTCCCTTTTTTGTAGATGATTTCAAAGTCATAACCCAACATCTTTGTGACCCACTTTTGTTGCTCTTCAGAGGATAATCTTTGTTCTAAAAAGTATTTAAGGCTATCATGATCCGTTTTTACCTTGAAGTGTCTTCCCATTAGGTAGGGTCGCCATTTCTTAAGTGCATGGAGTATTGCCAACATTTCCTTCTCATAAATAGCTTTGCTTAAAAACTTTCCCTTGATTGGACGACTTTCAAAAGCAATGGGTCTTTCATCTTGCATTAGAACAGCACCAATTCCATTTCCTGAAGCATCACATTCCACAATAAAGGTTTTTGTGAAGTCCGGTGTAGCTAAGACCGGTGCTTGGCACATTGCCTCTTTAAGATGTTCAAAGGCCTTTGTTGCTTCCGGAGTCCATGAAAATGCATCTTTCTTCAATAATGTTGTTAGAGGTGCTGCTATTCTCCCATAATTCTTAACAAACTTGCGATAATACCCTGTCAACCCAAGAAATCCTCGCAGATGCTTTATGGATGTGGGGATTTTCCATTCCTTAATGGCTTTAATTTTGCTAGGGTCTACCTTAACTCCTTCATGAGATACAATATGACCCAAATATTCCACCTCCTGGACTCCAAAGAAACATTTGGATCTTTTTGCATATAATTGTTTCTCCTCCAATAGTTGTAGCACCCTGTCAACATGTTCAACATGATCCTTCCAAGACTTGTTGTAGATTAGTATATCATCAAAAAATACTAACACAAATTTTCTAAGGAATGGTTTGAAAATTGAATTCATCAAACCTTGAAATGTTGAAGGTGCATTGGTAAGGCCAAAAGGCATGACCAAAAATTCATAATGACCCTCATGAGTTCTAAATGCTGTTTTCGGAATGTCTTCAATCTTCATTCTGATTTGATGATATCCCGAACGAAGATCCAACTTGGTGAAGTAAATTGATCCATGCAATTCATCCAGTAATTCATCAATGACAGGAATGGGGAACTTATCTTTAATAGTGAGCTTGTTGAGCTCCCTATAATCCGGACACATGCGCCATGATCCATCCTTCTTGTGCACCAATACTACTGGAGCAGAGAAAGAACTTTGACTCGGTTGAATTATACCAGCCTCTAGCATTTCTGCAACCATACGTTCAATTTCACTTTTTTGGACATAGGGATATCTGTACGGCCTGATGTTTGGAGGAACACTTCCTGGAATCAGATGAATAGCATGATCATGATCACGCATAGGTGGGAGACCTTTGGGAGTCTCAAATACCTTGGAATGATTGTCCAGGACTTTTTGGAGATCTGGAGAAATAGATGATTCCAATGTGGAAACATCTAGCGAACATAATTGTGCAATTACACCTCTTTGCTCCTTTTTTAGAAGCTTTGTCATACCATTAGAGCTGATTATCTTTCTTGGTTTCCCTGCAATACCCCTTAATTCAACTTCCTTTCCTTCTGTAAAAAATTTGATGAAAAGTTCTTGAAAATTAAAAGCTATTGTACCCAAGGATTGTAGCCATTGGACTCCTAGTACAACATCAGCACCTCCCATTGGAATGGAAAGCATTGGGCTAGTCAATACATATTCTCCCATGGATAGCTTGATATTATGGCACTTTCCAGAGCAATTTATTGTTCCTCCATTTGCAATCATCACTTGACACTCTGGTGCTGGATATAGGAAGCAATTCAATTCTTTTGCTACCCTACAATGAATAAAATTGTGGGTGCTTCCTGAATCAATCAACACTATTACCTTTTTCTTCTTGATTTGTCCTTCTATCTTGATGGTTTGAGGAGTGGTAATTCCCGCCAATGCATTACAAGATATGGTCGGATTTAATTGTTCTTCATCTAGGCTTTGTTCCTGGAGTATATCCTCTTCTTTTGACCTTTCTTGCTCCTTTTCTTCTTCCTCTTCACAATCTATGTAGAATAATTTCTTCTCAGCACACTTATGACCTTTAGTGTATTTGCTATCACAACTGTAACAAAGCCCTTTTGCTCTTTTTTCTTCCAATTGTTGTGGTGTCAACCTTATAGGTTGTGGAAGACTAGGGGCAACAACACTTCCATCTTTATAGTTGTGAGTGGTATGCTTCCTGGTTGCCATAATTTTGCTTTCCATTTTTCTTGCTAACCTGAATGCCTTCTCTAATGAATCAGGTTCCCAAAGGCGAACATCATGTTGGATATTATCCTTTAAAGACCCTATGAACACATCAACTCTATGCTCCTCTGGAATATCTTTTACCCTTATGTTCAATTTTTGAAACTCCTCAATGTGCTCCATTACTGAACCCTTTTGTTTGAGACTTATCAATTGGCTAAAAAAAGTGTTGCTTTTTGTATCCTCATAATGTGCTATCAATTCTTCCGTAAAAATTGCCCAAGTGATAAATTGTTTACGAGAGCAAAGCCATTGATACCATACAAACTGATTTGGTTCCAAATATACAGTTTCCATACGTACCTTTTGTGTGTTTTGCACATTATTGAGATCGAAGAATTGCTCCATCTGTAATATCCATGTGGCAGGATCCTTGCCATCAAACTTCCTCATATCGATTTTTGGAATATGGTGAGCCTTCAATCCAACATTAGCATCTATGGAATCATGATTAACATTTCTTTTATTCTCATCATGAGTTTCCTTTAGTACTCTTTCATCCTTAGTGCCCATTTCTTGTAGCAACTTATTCATATTTATCTTCAATTCGTCCATGTCTGTCTTCAAATCTGCCATGTCTCTCTTCAAATTTGTGTTCGAATCATCCATCTTGGCTTCCATGCCCTTTATCTTAGATTCCACGCCATTTATCTTAGCTTTTGTGAGCGTGACATTTGTTGCACTTGTTCTTGTAATTTTGATATATCATGTAGCATTTCTTCCTCTTCTTCATGAGTCATGCTAGAGCTTTCAAGTTCCTTACTAGGTGTTTGCATTTTATTTCCTCGGGGCATCAGTTACCAATAATAATGCTTTACTATGCCCTTTGAATTCCTTCAAACCAAGCTTATGCAAAAATTAAAAAAAAAAACTACACACCTTTTTTCACTTTGTAGAAGCCTGATATTGAATCTGATGTATCTCTGTAATTTTGGACCATTCAGTTCTGAAATTTTGACCTGTAGTAGCCTTCTGAGTCCTCTTTCCAATGCCACAATTCTGACCCAAATTGGTTTCTCCAAGGAAGAGTTATGTGAAATCTCCCATAGTGACTTGCTTATAGACTAGTTCGGTAGAGCAAACTTGTACGACGTGCCACAAGTCAATGTTTCGACCTATGGATCTGAAAAATTCATACAAGAAACTACAGTCCATCCTATTTTTGTACCTTCTTACGAAATTTCAATCTGATCCTCAGAGAGAAAGTTATGACGATTTTCCCCAGGTCACCTGTTTTGAATGTAATTCAGGAGTCTGCAAAAAGACCAACTTAATCAGATCATATCTCCGAAAATATAGTGCGAAAAGCTCTGAAATTCAGACCCAAGGTTCAGTGCGATTTCTTCTCAAATGGGTTTTTTTTGCGACTTCTGAAACGTTACAGAAAAAAAAGTTATAGCGAAAATGCCACGATGACCAGTTTGGAGCAGCGAAACCCTAGAATCCAAAGCTCTGATACCAAATGTTATGAATCCAGCTCAAGAAAAGATAGAAAAGATAAATCAACACCTTAGAATTCAGCCTCTTCGAGGGGGAAACCTCCTTTACATTACATAAATGAACAATTCTTGGATGATCCAAATGACAAAACCTCCTTTCTATATATAGGAGTCTAAGGAGTCACAATATAATCCAGCCGACCTAACAATAATAATATAAAGCCACAAAAATAACAATAGAGGGATTCTATGGGGCACAGAAATAACAATATGGGGGTAATAGGGGCACAACAATATAAGTAAGGGGTATAACTACAATAGTAATGGGGTAATCAGTAGTATTATAGGGACCCAACATTCTACCTCGTCACTCGATAATATGATTCTATCCATGCGAATAAATGAGTTGGAGTCAAACATGGTAGACACCATTTGGTTATTGTCCAATGATTTAAGTCATTAACAGATGCGAGAGAAACCACTG
The DNA here is from genome assembly GCA_031772625.1 of Pinus tabuliformis. Taxonomy (NCBI): domain Eukaryota; kingdom Viridiplantae; phylum Streptophyta; class Pinopsida; order Pinales; family Pinaceae; genus Pinus; species Pinus tabuliformis. Next base: position 899,902,905 of record CM062811.1, read on the forward strand.
ATAATGATAATGGCTCTTAAGGTAATATGGTACAATCTATAAGGTGTGAATGAATGAGTTAAAGTCAAACATCACATAGAATCTTCCAGCCAAAGGCAAATGATGAGGACCTGTCATCGGGAGCGAGGAAACTTTCCAATGATGTATGCAAGTTATAAGGTACGAAAAGGAGTTTCTAAGTCAACTTCCTAGATAATGAGTTAATTTTGACAAGAAGCAACCCATCACAGGAGGGTCTTGATGTATCCCTCATCAATGACACGAAACATGTATCAATATTTTGAGATAGATTGTTGTTGATGTAGATCTGGTTCAAGAACGATAGACATGAAAAAAGGCTTAAGAGTATTGTAGCAGATGACAACTGAAGGAATTCTCTTGAACATATTGGTAACACTTTATGGAGTTGGCAACATTGACTCAAAATTGATTACGAAGGCTTTGGATATCATGTGATTAACCAAAGAGGTAAGCAAATTTCCCAACCCAATAGTCATGTACATGAAGTGAAATATTGTCATGTTCAAGATTGACTCACTACCATTAATAGGTAAAATACCATGTTTCTCCAATTTCCCCAATCATTTATGCTTAGTACCTCTTTATTTTTGACAAGGTTGAGGAGGATAACATATGCTTGATTTATAAGTTCACCGTTCAAATGAATCCTTTGGATTATATTTAACGAACCCTGAGAGGGAGTATTTTGGTAACATCATGTTCGATGAGTCTAACATTTTTTTATTATTTTACGAGTCCAACAAAGGTGTATCTCGACTTCTTTTTCACATTGTTTAAAGAGTTTGAAAAAAAGGAAAACAAGAAAACTCCATAGGTTCATTTTCAAAATTTAGTCTCTTGCATCTAAAAAGGCATAAAATGATACTTAGGAGAACCTTTTAGTCATGTTTGACTAAAGTATTCCTTTTTCGTAAATAGTCCATCCTAGTTTGGAAAAAGGTTAAACTTATACTAGGAAAATGTCTTTTCATTTACTTTAATGAGTTTGAAAAGATGAGTGCTCGACAATATTTTCATGTTTTTGGACTCTGAAAAGAGATGAAAGAGGACTTCAGGGGGTTCCTTTTTCGTATGTTTATAGAGCCCGAAAAGGTGATAAAGATGTGCTCTTTCATCAAAATGACCTGTATTGAACTTAAAATCTGCATTAGATCCTTCAATTATCTTTTAACCTACTCAAAACACCACAAAAGGATTAAAAATATATGCCATATGGTAAAAATTAGGTCAAAAATATTAAAAATATATTAAAATAATAACTTATTGACCATAAATAGTGAAAAGTAAAAACATTTCTTTACCATTTTCATTTTACCTCTTGTGAATGAGCTCTGAGTGCATTTTACCCTCAAACTTCAACAAGTGATTGTAGCCAATCCGATGGACCATTTCCAGCATCATCGGTTCGAAGTAGGAGATATATGCTTTCTCTCCTTTTTCATGATTTCTATTTTTCATTTGATGCAATTTGTTTATATTTCTTTGCATTTTAGGGTCTAAATTTTTGCCATAGGCCCATTTCATCCTCTTTGTATCGAAAGGTGCATTAGGTCTGCCTGATCCACAGTAGGAAGAGCGGACCAGCACACCTGCCAGGAAGGAAAAATACACTAGGTAACCTTGTGATCCCTTAAAATGTAGGTGCGATGGGCACCATTGGAGAAAAAAGTTTATGTTTTTGAGTTATATTTCTCTCAAAGTTTTGCACAAGGCTGATTTTAAATGTTTTTCTTGTGATTTTGCAGCTATTCACTGGAGAAAAAAATATTTTAAGTTGGAGAGAAAGAGAACATGAATCTCAAGATTTGGATGCTGCAAATGACCTGACAACAATACAAGAGTTAAGGAATTGTGGACTCCTTAAGGTTTTCTAGATTCTCTGCATGAGAGCTCAACTTGATTTACTAGAATATTTGGTCAGGGCATGGGATATTTAGGGAAGAAAAATTCAGGATCGAAGCACATACTGTCACAATATAGGTAGACTGTATCTATTTTGTAACAAGGTTACCCTGGAGAGGAGCTCCTATCACACTATCTGGCATGAGAAGAGGCGGTGAAACTATGATGGGCTACATAGTTACTCATTGTAGGCCTCATTCTCAAGATCAAAGGATGGAAAGATATAAATCAAGGATGTCATTCAACTACCTCTCAGGATGATCCTTTTTACTATCACTCAATTGGTTGGTAGCGTCACTTTGGATTTGACTACCAATTCCCAAATGCAATATGATTTGGAATGCATAAAACCTATTGTCATCAACTAGAGTGAAGGGGTATTGGTTAACCTAAAGGAATAATGCAACAAAGCAAAGGATGGGAACTTGAAGAAATTTGGGTATGGTTCTATTATGATATCTTTTTCTCTCGAGAGGATACCATTACTTTGTCCTCGATAGATTTCTTGTGATCTTCTAGGACCTAGGGTTTCTCAAATTAGGCAATGGGTAGATCCCATATCTTGTCATGGGCTGCACTTGCGATGAGATACCCCTACTTTCTTTGAACGTTGCAGGTATAACTTATCATGATCAAGGACTATCATACGTCGGGGTTTATTTCTGAGGAGACCAGAGCTCGTTTTACCTAAAGGCGAGCAATGGGGTGATATAGGTAAAACAATATCATTTCAAATGTTTTTTTTTGGATTTTACAATTTGTTTATGTTTTTTAATGTATCAGAGACTAATTATTGGTTTCACGTGTAGATATTGGACTTGTATGACCAGTAGGATCATTGTATCTTCAATGAAGGGTGTTACAGGTCATTTTTTCACATCCAGTCAAAAGGCCTGAAAACTCGATCAATCAACACCTTTGAACACTTTGTCATTATCCCTTTGCAAAGCCCTAAAAATCATTTATCCAAAAACTCTGAGTTTCTGGGCCAATCAACTAAAAAACAATGTCTTTAACCCCAATTCACCCTACATAAATGTCCATCTACAATGGTTTCAAATTTCACAATTGAGCACCTACACTGACCAACGTAGGTTGCTCTACTTTGTAGTTGTAATGGTTCTAGGATTTTGGGAAAAATAAAAAATAATTTCAAATCTTCTTATTTCAGAATCTTCTAAGGTGGTTTTAACTTTTTACCATGGATAGAGATCTCTAACTCCTACACTAGAGGTATTATCTCTTATCATTAAATATTATATTCCTTCATATGTGGATCTCAATCCTAGATTGGTAAATCCTAAACTACCACTTTTACACTATAAATTTACTGCTTCCCACGAAGTCTAGGTTGGCTTTTGGAGATTACTAGTGCCCTCATGTTTCTACTTTGAGATTAAGGAATCATCATCCATTTATTCATTAGGGTTGATTTTGGAGCTTTGCTTTGTGGCAAGGAAGGACAAGACAATTGGGGAGACATCTACAAAGTCAATTATCTATAAATGGTTGTAACTCTCTCCTTCATCTATTAATACAAAGCACTCTTTTTTCCTATAATTGCATCATGTTGATGCTTTGGTATTTCAATTCCATTTGAATCATTGATTAGAGACATTAGTTTATGATATGTGTATATTGTAGTTCTCTTGCTTTGTTTTAGTCATTTTATAGGTTCCATTTATAACATGTGGAGCTAGAGTTGGACCTTACAAGCAAGGAGAAGAGGAGGACTTACTACATACTCCAAGTAGGTCTCTTTTTCGTATTCTAATCTCTCTAAGGAAAACATATATATTTTTTCCCTCTATTGTTTCTAGATAAGACGACTAGATCTAGGCAGTTCATTTTTGTCCACAGAAGTGAATTTTCTATATAACAACTTTTCGACCATACTAGGGAACGAGATTTCCCCTGGTAGTTTCCTTGGCATAGGAATTTATAACCTTTCAAAGTAACCTTAATTTACTTATTCAGACAGTGATTAACCTTAAGAAAATACATTCATGAGCTTGGTAGTATTTTTTGTGTCGTATTTTGAACAAATCTACCCCAACGCACTCTATGTTCTGAGACAAAGTGACCTAGTGCAGTCTCTCCTCTTTGGAAGTGTGATGGTGCGCACTGGTGCCCACTCTGTGCATGCGATGGTCTTGTAGAATGAAAAAAATTGCATTCATTTACCTTTATCTCCATTCTACTTTGATCCAGAAGGTTTGTCTTGAGTCTCTGAATTTGTATGTATCTTTGTAAAGCCATCATTGTGTTTACATTTGATTTTGTCAGCCTCTGATGAAAATTTCTTTGATTTTTATTTCTTCTTATCAATTAGGTTTTTGTAAACATTTGGCTTGATTTTTGATTAGCTAAATAAATTTTTACATTACAATCTCATTCTTTGTGATTTCTTTTGTCAATTGTCTAGTTGCATTTTATTTTTCATCACATTTGAAAATTAAAAGAAAATAAAATAAATTTTTCATTATTTGCATTACATGTAGGGTTTTGAATTTGAATTGGAGAAGTTGCATTAAAATATTTGTTTAGGAGACTTTGTTTGTTGCATCAATGATTGTTTCATTATTCTGTGTCTCTTCCCTCTCATAGATAAATCTTCATCGAAAGGTGAAAGAGTTCTTTTTATCATACTAGTTGCATCATAGGGAATTCAGGTGAACTCATACCATGAGCATTAAAACTTAAACACAGTTGAAGACCAACTTTGGAATTCATTCAATCAATATAAGGAGAATTTGGAACATTAAATACAAACATAAAATTCTAGGCTAGATACGCGTACTGACATCTTTAAATGTAGGAGCTATCATTACTTGTCTGTGTTACATTCTGGGGGTAGTCGGTATTCCACATACGTAAGTATATCAAATCATTATTCATGTACCCTTAGGTATATCTGATGGCGTTCCATGTATGAAAATTATATTGGAATACTTCCTATCGTACATGATGCATTAGACATGACTACCACGAACTGCACTTCCACGTAACTATGGGTATATTTTGGAAGTACACTATAGGTTAATATTCTTCCATAGGTAACTGAGTGAGTTGCCTTGTCCACTGTGATACACTGAACACAACATTCAGGGAGATTTCATGCACGTCTTGTAAACGATATTCCGTAGTTCACAGTGACTTGGTAATCCTTCTATTCCTACCTACCCCTTTGTTTTATTTTGTGTCCTTAATTTTTAAAATTGATTAATCCATCTTGGAAGAACACCCTCAACAACCCTGTCATTTTCATAGAATGTAATGATTGCCTCCTTTATCTATAGAGGCAACACTTGGTCATCATAAAAATAAGAATACACAAACTACTAAAATTGGTACTTCGGAAGCTTCCCATTCTGGAACTATATCTGAAATCAATCAACACGAATCATCACTTTCCATAAGTACTGAAATCAAAATTACATCTTTACCAACTGGTGAGCCTCACGTGGTCGAAAATGAAGCCCTTGAGACATTACAACCTGAGGTCATTAAACCTGGATTTCCATATTCATATACATTACAACTCGAGGAACCTCAACAAACTAAACCCATTACTTCAAGGCCTTCTTCTTCCCTTCCTCTACCTTTGTCTCAACCACAACCTGTATATTTTGGTCTTGATGGAGAACAAATTCAACCTGATGTTTTGAGGATTGAGGAAATTACTGAAGAAGGGTCTCAACCTTCATCTCCTATCCATTTAAGAGGGATTCCTCTTTCTCAAGCTCATCATTTTCTCACTCCTCATACTCCAATACAAACTCCTTCACCCAACACTCCTCATTTCAAATCACCTTTGAGTTTCCCTCGACAAACCTCTTTGGGAAGTTTAACCATGATTGAGCCATTAATGGTTTCTAGACCTGTATTTACTATCATGAGTAAGTCAACTAAAGTTCCTACTACTTCTATGTTTATGACTTCGCCATAAACCCATTTTTATAGTGGGTTGTCGGTACCACCTGGCTACTAGTCACTATCTGGAACCTTTTTCAGTGTGTCGACTAGTCCATGGACTTCTCCCCTATCATATTCATCTAGAATGTTATCTAGTACCTCTTTGATGAACACCTCACAACCTATCCCACCTATTACACCCCAACCTTTTTTGAAGCAACAATATGGTTCATTTATTAGTGGATTGGGACATCTACAACAACCTAGTCCATATTATTCTAGGTACTCTCCTCCTCGCGGGTAGTTACCTCCATATTTTCCTTATCCCTTAGTAGAGGGGCAACCTATTACTGGAATGTTTCCATCTGTTGATCAAATTCCACAAGTTGGTGCTTCACCCTCTTCGAGTCCCCTTCTTACGATTCCTCCATTTCCAGGAATTGTTTCTAATCCTTGGAATCCCACGTTTCACATTCAACCTAGTTTGATTTTGAATCAAGTTCCAACTTCTCAACCTACCTTGGTCACACTCTAGGTTCCTTGCCAACCTATTCAATCTATACCTCAACCTACCCAAGTTTTAACTCAAATAAGTCAACCTGTCTAGGTTGTATTTGAAACACAAATTCCATCAGTATCTGGGATCTCTCAGATTCCATCTACCTAGCCTCTTCAAGGTGCATTACAAACTCCACCACTTGCTTAATCTATACCTCAAAAAAAAATTAATCAACTTGTGCATGGTATAACATAGTACCAACTAATCAAGCCAATGTAGGGATGGTGCAAAATACTTCTAGGAGGAAAAGTTCCAAGTGTTGAATAATGTAACAAGAAATTCTCAATTTGATTTTTCCTTGGTCAAATTGAGAAAATTCAAATTTCCACATCAACAGACAACTTGGATACAGTTAACTTGTGCGATATCACTCTTGTCACTCAGTTAGCTCAGTAAATTCAAGTTAGAGGAGTTGGAGTTCAATTAATCATATGTGATTGCAAATTTGTAGCAATCAAGGTCAATTATTTCAAGTTGTTTTAAGTTAAAATAGTTCTAACTATTGGAGGAACTAGTGGAAGGTCAGTTGTGTAGTGGGACAATAGTCTAACTTAGTGATCATGTAGTTAACTCATCAATCAGCCCAAAATATATAGTGCATGCAGAGAATTCGAGTTCCCCAGTTATGGTGGAGATTCCAAGGCAGTGTAACATCAATTGTAGACTAGTCTTGCATGTACAGGTGTTGCATGTAGTTAGATGATCAACCTTGGGAATTACACAAGAACTTTGAAGGAAATTCCTAAATAATAGGGGACTAATTTCCTCAGGAATTTCTCAAGGAAATAGGGGCTCAAGTAGAGGCTGAAATTGATTAATTTTGGGTCAAAGCTTCTTAGTGAGTAGAGAGATAGGTTATTCACTTGTAGATTGAGCTCAAATTGAGCTAACAATGGTAATACATATCTATTCATCAAATTAATGCAAGATGGCAAAGGGGTTTTTAGAAAATTCATTTCCCCTGGAAAAGTACTATGTGCATGTGCATTATTCTTCATTGCATGTTTGTGATTGATGTTCTAAATTGCAAATTGAATTCCGAAAAGTAGAGTAGGATTGTGTCTTGTGATTTTGATTAAACTTTCATGAGAAATTCAATTCTACACCATTATTTCTACATGTATCATAGCAGGATTCACATTAGAACAAGAATTTTGAAGTTGTTTCTTAGGAGGATAAAATTTTCAATTCAGTGTAGCATGATCTCTACAAATTTGGGATTATGAACTTCAACGGGCTAAGACTAGAGCATGTCATGGAAGGCAACTCTAATTTCATTGCATGGAGGCAGTATTGGATGACAATGGATTGCCAGAATATGTCAAAACAAACATTGAAAAACCACATGCATCTGATGCACAGAACCTAGCCCAATGGAAAAAATATGTATCCAAGGTGAGGAGAATAATCTTGGAGGGAGTATGAGACCACATTCTCTCAAATCCCCATGGGAAAGAAACTCCTTTCACAATGAGGAAGCATTGACAAAATTGTTTGAGAATAACAGTGGCCACAGGAAACTGGCGCTCAAGGATAAACTTCGAAATATCAAGATATAGAATAATGACACTATCCCACAATATCTAAGGAGATTTACACAATTTCGTGATGAACTTAGTGGGGTTGTTGTTAATTTTGTAGAAGATGACTTGGTAAGCCTAGCTCTTTTAGGCCTTCCAAAAAGTTGGCATAGCTACTAGGGCTCGATGAACGGGAGGGAAAAATTACCGAATTGGGAACGCTTATGGTCTGATTTGGTACAAGAGGAGATAAGACAAAATACTAGATATGGGACTTCATCCAAGGGCGAAGATGAAGAAAATTTTGCATTGTGTTGTTGTTGTGAAAAACACCCTCCAAAATTTTTCCTACACTCGAATTTTGGAGCATACTACGGATCTTGTGATTGGTCGTTCCTTAGTCACTTCTTGGTTAGCTGATGCTTTTGATCTCCCTTCTTGGATTGGAAGTGTCGAGGGTACTTTCTCACACATGCTTAGTTTGTAACAAGTTCATGAGCACATTCTTTTACGCAAGCTTGAACAAGCATAACATGGTCCATTAAGAATGTGCCTGTGCGATGTCCAATCCATTGAAGCGAACAAGGCTCCTTCTACAGATTAATTACTCCAGAAGACTTGGAATATAAATATATACATGAGGACATAAATACTGTATATTAAAATGTGTGAATAAGATGATACAAATGAGAGGGAGAGGTCTGCTTATATATTATGCAGGTGTCTCTTCATGGAGAGTCATGTCTCATTTAGACATGCCTCTTCAACCTAATTACTAATTAACTAATAATTATTTATGATTATTTTCATTTACATTATTTCTTATATATTTATTCATAACATTGCCTTCCTCTTCAAAAATCTTTGTCCTCAAATCTTGTTAATGAAAAAGGTTTGATCTCTTTTTCGGCTTCGAATGTCTTTCTGTCCCGAAACTGTTATCTTTGTCGATACATGTTGATATGGTATTTTAAGTGACAAACAAAAATGTCGCAATGAGAAGGGATTAGACCATCCTAGATTAATCTTCTATGTAATATTCTAATCACTAGAATTTTGTAACGACTTGTCATCATAGGATTGGATTGAGGTTACATCACTATTCTCTAGAACATTAGTTTGTTGTTTCTGTTTTAAATGGTCCCGATATGTAGTATGGTTGAGTTGTTTACTCTCATGATTCAGATGTCGATAGGGAACTTTTTTGGTTTGACATTCCCTTATTAAGTGTGTGGACTTTTTTTGATTTACTTCAGGGGACGATCTTGTTGAGTTGGTTACAAAACCTTCACTTGGGATGTTAATCATCTGAACTGTGACATCTAAGTGTGTCATTTCTTCAACTGAATTGTCTTCTTGAGTTGTCATATTCACTGGATTGATATTCATTCCCTTATCTTCAACTTGGACTGTTACGACTAGAGATTTCGATACTTCTTCTTGAGTGAATTGTTCTAACTTGTCTTTTAATGCTTTCTTATCATCCTTAAGTTTCTTAATTTGAGTGAGTAGACTTTGATTATGGTTTCTGATACGTAAAAGTTCTTTGATTTCTGATTTATCAACCTTATTTTCAGTGTTTTGACTTTTAAGCTTTTCATCTTTTAGATCTTTGATTTGTTCTAATAAATTTTTAATAAGGTTCTTTAAACATAAATTTTCCTCTTCTTGTTCTGATAAGTGTTGCTTGAGTTCCTTCTTTGTGACTTTAGTATTCTTGACTTGTGCAATTAATTTTTCAACGTAGTCCTTGAGGCAAGAGATTTCTTCATCCCTTTCCATTACTTCCTTGTAATGCATATCCACACGATTTTTATGTTCGTGTTGTAACACTTTCTTGTTTTGCTGAAGTTTGGCTATTTTTCCATTCTCTTGATCTTCTAGCTGCAATTTCTTGGTACACTGGATTACATCGTTTGGTAGAAGTGATGACGGGTTTTCAACTTGCAATGAGGATTCTGTTTTCTTCATTTCCTTATATCTTGCCATTAATTGTCTCATATTTCTTGCTATTAATTGTTTATTTGCATCATTTAAAAGTTTGACTAAGATAAAAAAAAAATTGTAACATTTTGTGCAAACAACATTTTGATTTCTGAATGATTCTTGACAATTAGGGTATCCTTTTGAACAAAAAGGACATATTGCAAAGAATCCACTGCTTTTGGTGGATGACATATTTTTTTCTTCACTTATTTTATCTCCCTTTTTTTAATTAATTTTTATTGATATTTTCCTTTTTTTCACCATTTTAATAATATATATATATATATATATATATATATATATATATATATATATATATATATATATATATATATATGATTTTCATGGTTTTATTTATTATTATTATTATTATTATTTTATAAATTATTATTAGTATATATATCACATATTTACCACAACTCGCAAAACGGTGTATTAGTTGACCAATAGTCGTTGACCCATAATAAAACGCAACTCTGTCCCCTCAACTTGTAATTTTTCGCGGCAAAAAACATAGTCTATCTCACGAATCAACTATTCATCTATTGAATGTGATCAAGTTGTGGCATTTGACAACGGATGATAGCAACAAGGCCGAGGTCCTCCTAGCGGATAGCACTGCGTGGTCCAGACTGTAGAAAAAACACAGCGATGACGGTTGATTGTGTCTTGATGCACATAAAGGTTTAGTGGTTGCATGGAAGGAGTAGGTTTATGTGGAGACAATGGTTGTGGCATGTAAGAATACAATTTGTTGGTGGAGTCGAATGGAGTGATTTTTCGGTTGCAACGACTAATGATGTGGCTCTATCAGTGTGTAGCGGTTGGTCAGAGCTTAGCGGTTGTAGATGTTTGGAATGCAGACAGTGTAGATCCCAAGTGTTGCAGTGGTTTGGTGGCTTGCAGGGTGGAGGAGTAGGCTGTAGGTAATCTATAGAGGACAACTAGAGTAGCTTCAGATCGATGGTATTAGTGGTGGTGTTCCTGATTGAGAAGTGGCAACGATAGTGGTTGTGGTGTTAGGGCGCTGCCAATTGGTGGATGTGTTTGGCAGTGGCGTGCGAAATCGGGGTGCTGCCGATTGGCAGCTGCGTTTGACTATTGTGAAGGGGCCGCTGGATGGCTGTAGTAACTTCTTGGTTGCCTTCTTTTTAATACTTTTTTTTTTTAATAATGTGTTTTTTATTATTATTAATTTTTTTTTGACAATGTTTTTGTTTAACTACCTTTTTCTATATTTTATTTATTTATTTATTTGTTTTTAATTTTTTTATGGCCAAGGGCCTAACAACAAGCTAGTGAAACTCCAAAACTGGTAGCGAAATGCTAGAATCACGATGACATCAGAGTTGATGACAAGTTGATGGCCAAAGGCCTGGTTATCAGCCAAATGTGGCTTTCATACCAAATGAAGCGAACAAGCTTCCTTCTACATATTAATTACTCCAGAAGACTTGGAATATAAAGATATCCATGAGGATACAAAGATTATATATTAAATTGTGTGAATAAGATGATACAAATGAGAGTGAGAGGTCTGCTTATATATTATGCAGGTGTCTCTTCATGGAGAGTCATGTCTCATTTAGACATGCCTCTTCAACCTAATTACTAATTAACTAATAATTATTTATGATTATTTTCATTTACATTATTTCCTATATATTTATTCATAACATCCATGTTGACAATCAGTGCGCTCTAACGTTGACAATTTCTCACTTCTAGCTGCGTTTGTACTTCTGCTTCAGTGAGTTTTGAAAATTGTCACTTTCACGCACCTTTGTTTTTGCGAGTGTTTTTTTCATGTTTTCATCTATCTCTTTTGCTTTCTTTCACTCTAATTAGTTTCGTTTTCATGTTATCTTCACTCTGGCATGTGTTTCTTTCAATGTCGTTCGCATATCGTAAGTGTTGTTTGCACTTTAGCACTTGTCATCTTCTAGCATGTTAAGGGTTGCACAATGTACATAAGCTTGTTTTGGTGGTTTCAAGAGGTTCTCCTTGTGAAAATTAGTCGATATTACCATGTAAACCTCCGTTGCACTCATTTCCAAAGTTTTAAGCACTATCGCACAAGTGATGTCACAATCATCACAAAGTGTATCTTTAGTGTCACACTTGTCATAAGTTGTCGTAAAGGTTATCGCATTGAGGCAAGTATGTTTTTAATGTGTTCTGTATAATCTATTTTGTGTCTTCAGGCACTTTAAGTGTGTGAACATAGTCAAGTCCTATCACTATTCACATTAGTTTCACTGATCCCACACTTAGCCAAATTTCAAAAAATTATCAGCAACTTAGCCTCATCCGGCCTTCTTGAACTACGAATTGCGTAGTTCTAACCCTCAAATTGTAACCCTACCTCTTGACACTGCACAATGTACAACTATTTTCGTCTAGGACTATGCACTGCGCAGTTTTAGTGCTCAAGCCCAAGCCTTGGCCTTCAACCTTCAACCTAGCCCCAACTGTGCACTGTGTAGTATCTAAACTCAATCCCAAACCTTAAGCTCTTGAATTAGGAAATTGTGCAATCACCAGGTCTGTTTTACCTCCCAGAACTGTGCGATTGAAAAAAAGTACAAAACCCTGCAACCTGACTCACCGAGCCTTAAAAATACGCAATCTTCCTGCATAGTCCAACCTGAACTATGCATTGCGCATTCTCAAGGCTTAGGGCTCAACCCTGAGCTATTGAACTGTGTAATTACACAATCACCTGTGCTCCTCTATCTTCTATAACTGCGCAATGGGAAAAATTAGATTTTAAGCCCTCAACCTGGCTCCCTAAGCTTCCCAACTATGCAACATTTTTGTTCAGTCTAATCCTGAACTGGACATTACATAGTATTAAGGCTCAAGCATGACACTTGACTACCTGAGTTTCACAATTGCGTAGTCACTGAGCCTCTTTGTCGCCTGCTTCCCTGTTCCAACTCAGTTAGTGGATCATCATGCAACATCTTAGACTAGGGGTTTATCATAATTATTTCGTCTTGTCATGAGTGGATTGGAGATGTAGGAACTCTATCCTACTATGGAAAGATGATGAATAAGGATATGGAGAAGGAGGACATGCTATAAGACACATATGGAGCTGAAGAGATAAGATGATCATCATGTAAGAAGACGAAGGAACACTAGATTACAATAGAATATCAAAGATCAGAACCACATGAAGACTCCATCTGATTCACAACCCTTTGGAGGGTGGATGTGAAGAACAAAGAAAATCTCTCATGAAGATGAAGCATTCCACATCTATTGTTGAAGATAATGGAGCAACAAGAATGGCTTGAGATTTCCATTATCATCAAGAAGTCCTTATCAGCAGTGTCATGCCATGTCATGTCATGAGTCATCATATACCACATCATTCTTGTGAATTATGTAATTTATTATTCGAAAATGTATTGTAAAGTGGAGGAGGGGTTTTATGTAGTCACAACAGGAGTCAAACCATATGGTTTACTCACCGACTGTTAGCTAGTAGAACCAATCATGCCATTAGCGACATGTGATTCTTTATCAAAAGATGGGGAGAAATTTGTCCGAGTCGTGGAGCATTGGGTATTTTCTTGTAAAGCATGCCAGATTATGTATAAACAAGATCCAAATATTGGGCACGAGCAATTACTTTCTCTTCGATCACAATTATTCCCTTAGCAACATCTTCAGTGATAGGTGCTAATAAAGACTTAGTGAACCATTCGGCTAACAACTGATCAGAACAAAGGTTTTAACCAAACGATGACGATGTCACCACTCATGAATGTGATAAAAAATATGAGTGGAATCAGATTGTTTGAAATTGGTCAAAAGTTCAGTTCCAATATCATATCAAATGGGTAACTGAAAATGAGTTAAGAATGTGGTTGCTAAGACACTGAAATTATTGAACGAAGCTTGTGGTAGTTCAATATACCATTTTGTTGTTGTACTGGTAAGTGTGCACTAGAAAAGACATAAATATATAGAGTCATCATTTAGAGAGTTGGAAGAACACCATAAATGATAAATCATAACATGTGTAGATGAGTCTTCTCCAGGATTTCCACTGAACTGAGGGATATCATTGGACAATTTTGTAGGAATAACGACCACCAAGGAGAACGGAAAATGGGATCATTTGTAAGCTGGGCTAGATCTAGCGATTCAAGATTTGCTACAAATGGAAACTGCATGTTAAAGTTCGGTGGATGATACCCTGGGTAAGATGGGATGGGCTGAGTAACAGGTATCTACACTCCAGGATAGGGATGATTTTGATAACCTAGATACACATAAACTTGCTTCACAACACTAGGATAACCTTGTAAAGGTTGAAATGGTTGGGTTTGGATTTGTTGTCCTTGGTAAGGCATTTGAGGGATACCTTGATACAGTTTCCTTGTGGGATTTTGCATCATCCCAACATAAGGTTGGCTAGGTTGTGCCTGTGCCATTCCATATATAGGTTGACCCACTTGGATTTGAGGAATAGTTTGACCAAGTGGTGGGGGTTGTAAGATACTTTGAAGAGGCTGGGTAAATGGGGTTTGGGAGGCTCCAGATATCAGTAGAATAGGTTGATTCAAAGATGCAACCTGCAAAGGTTGACTTACATTAACTTGAGCTTGAAAAAGTTGAGATGTAGGTTGATAAGTAGGAATTTGAGATGTAAATGGAACAAGTTGAGAGATTTGAACTTGATTCACAACTGAGCCAGGTTGTATGGGCAATGCAGGTTGCCAAGAATTAACAACCATTCCTAGATGTGGAGGACTTGAATGAGGCTAAGAACTAACTTGCAATGTTTGATGAGGCGATGGGAATATTACAACAACAAGTTTTCCCCCTACTAGAAGAGGAGGGGAATATGAAGGAAATTTCCCCCCAAGAAGAGGGTTCCCAATATGAGGTGGATTAGGTTGTTGTAGGTACCCATACCCACTTACATAAGGACCAAATTGTTTCTCAATTGTAGGTTGAGATGGAGGAGAAAGAACAGATTGTGTAGCGCTCATCAAAGAAATGCTAGATAGGATTCCAAAAGAGGATGATATGGGAGAAGTCCATGGACTAGATGTTGCGCCAGAAAAGGTACCTGATAATTATTGGTAACCAAGTGGGATAGATAAGCTGCCATATAAATGTGTCTTTAACGATGTTTCAAACATGGATGAAGCTGCATCATGGGTTGTCCTAGTGTTGTAGTTGTTACAACACCCTCCAAAATTTTGGCATACACTCAATTTCACAACCTTTCTTGGTCTTGCACATTGTTGTCACAAACACCAAAACTCATTTCAAGTGCTTTCTTGAAGTATTTTTCTCCCTTTTGCAAGTTGGGTAAACTGTCATCTTTTCGAATGATTGGTTATCGCACAATGTGTAGAATCATGTTCTAGTGGTTTGAAGGGTATATTTTTGTGAATATGAGTTTTTCTAACCATCTAAAGATCTATCGCACTCATTCACAAAGGTTTAATCATTGTTGCACAAGTGTCGTCACGGTCGTCGCAAAGTGTATCTTAAGTGTTACACTTGTCGTGACTGGTCATAAAGTTGTTGCATGAAGGGAAATGAATTATTCATGTGTCCTGGGTGGTCTATGTTGTTTTTTCATTAAGTATTATAAGTGTGAGATCACAGTCGAAGTCTTATCATTGTTCACATTAGTCTAACGGGTCTTACACTTAGCCATTTTTGAGAAGTCTTCCCAGCCAAGCAACTTGGCTTCACTCGGATTCTCTGAATTCTTCCCCCTTAGCACTACTTAATGTGCATTTTCCACCTCCCAAGACTACTGCACTGTGCAGTTTTTGTGTTCAAGCTCCAGCCTTGACCTCTAGAATTGCGCAATTCCTTCTCCTAGTCTGGCCTCAACTATGCACTTCACAATATATAGCGTCAAGCTTGTCCCTTGAGATCCTAATTTGCGCAGGTGTGCAATAGCCCAACCTCCCTTTTATCCTAGAACTACACAGTGTGTTCACTCAGTGTCCACCCCCTCAACCTACCTCACTGGCTTCCAGAACTACATAGTTTTCTCCCTTAGTCTAGCTTGAATTGCGCCTTGTGCAGTCTTAAGGCTCAAGCCTCAACCTTGATATCTTGAAATGTGAAATCACCTAAGATCATCTTTCCTCCAGAACTGTGCAATAGGTTGATCTAGTGCCTATCCCCTCAACCTGTCATCCTGAGCTCCCAGACTATGAAATTTTCTTCCTCAGCCCAGTCTGAACTGTGCACTGCGAAGTTTCAAGCCTCAAGCTTCACCGCTAAATTCCTAAGTTGTGCAATTACGTAGTTACTGAGCCTCTTTTCCAGCATGTCACCTGGTTCTAGCTCATTCAATGGATTAATATGCACCATCTTATACTAGGGGTTTATCAGATTGATGTCGTCTTGTCATGAGTCAACTACAGATGCAGGAAGCTTACCATGCTATGGCGAGATGATGAAGAAAGATATGAAGGAGGGAAACATGCTGAAATATTCTTTTGTATATGAACGTGTAAGTTGATCAATCACAAGAAATCAAAGGGACATTGTTTTCGATCGCAACTCAAGACTTATGATCATAGAAGATCCCTTATCACCAAGTCATACAGAGGTGAAAATAAGAGCATTCTCAAGTAGACACTTAGCACATAACAACAACAATGGCTTGACACTACCACATCATCAAGCAGTCCATGTCAGTAGTGTCATGTCATAAGTTGTCACATGCCACATCGTCATTGTGGATCGCGTAAATGGTATTGAAAATGTATTGTCAAGTGGAAGTATAAAGGACACACATGGAATAGAAAGATTCATGTAAGTTGAAAATTCATAGGAAGTAAAACAATCATGAGGGTAGTCAAAGAGAGGGGAAGCATCATCCCTTAGTTATATATAGACCCTCATTGTATGAGCACAAGAATTTTCACCTTGGCTCCTCCTGCAAGGTATTAGAGAGACAGGTCAATTATTTTGAGGAGCAAGGAGTGGCTCCAATGATCCACTATTGGAGCTAGTGATGTTCATTGTATACATGTGTCTTGGAAGTTTTACTTAATAACAAAGGCCTTCAATTCTAACACATTCTTCATGTATGGATTATGGATATTTGTAAGACTATTCTGTGAATGTTTGTAATTAATGTTTTCTTTCATCTGTGCTAAAGTAGTTGAACTATTTTGGTTATTTTGGTACTTATCATATTGATAATGTGTTGTAATTTATATTATCGTTATTGCATCCTCATGGACTCTTTCGCTAGATATTAGACAAAGCTTCCTTGTTATATTGGTTTCAATGACCATCACATCTCTATGGTCTATTCCTCTTGATGTTGCACAGACCCTTCTTAATCATGTTTGTCTCTATTTGGGTGGTACTATTACCTCTCTCTTAGAGGCTCACTTCTCCTCTCCTCCGCAGTGAAAGAAATTTGACACACATATGATAGAACACTCAATAGGCACACCCCCCTTGCTCTTCAAAGAAGCATGTGCACTCCTCTCTCTTGCTGATAGTTAGAGCCAAGGCATATCTCTAAGATACATGGAAACCGGTACAATATTCTGGATGGGGATCCTACTACAAACAATGTGAGGTATAATTAGGACTTCACATCGAGGAGACCCCTTTTTTGACGAATGTCTAGCACTGTCAACAATGGCGCTAGAAGGAGGGCCAGATGACAAGCCAAGCCTATTGAATCTGGTTTGAATCTCTTATCTAAAGTGGCTCATACTCAAATCTTACTCCTGGGGCATTTCTCTAATTTTTCCCTTTATCAATTTTCAATCCCCGATGAGCCTCTCTATCACTTGCCCCAGTTAAAGTTTGATGGTGAGGATGGAACATCCATAACTGAGTACATTTATGATTTTCTTAAATTTGTTTAATCTTACGTAATCAATGATGAAGAGTTTGCTTGTGCATTTTTATTCCTAACCATTAAAGGTTGTGTTAATTGATAGAGCCATACCTTTCCACCTGCTTCCATCTATTCCCTTCATCATTTCCTTAGGGAGTTTCATCAAACCTTTGATAGGTATAATTACTGAGATGTTTGTAAAATAATCAACCTCTTAAGAACGAAGCCTAATGAATCAGTTGAGGATTTTTCTAATTGATTCGTTCACCTTTGTTGTGAAATTTCTGAAGAAGACATGAAATGGGATTTCTTGAAACAAGAGTTTGAGCACTTGGTTCTTATCTCTTTACATGGTGAACTTGAACCTCTTGATTTTACTACCTCCCCAACTCTTGTGAATCATAAGACACATCTAATTTCAGAGGAGGAATTTACTGCTCCTTTTGTTCTTTGTCCTCCTCCTTTTACAGTTCCAATCAAGGTGCCTTTGTGCGATGGAAATAAAGTTGAAAATTCTACAAATCAAATTCCTAATCCATCTTCTCATTCTTCTTCCATTTCTCATGACTCAAATTCAATGGAGGAAATCCTAAAATGGCCCATGAAGCCCATGGGGAAGACTAACTTCCCTATTCCACAACATGATGTTATCATTCATAACTATAGCCTCCAATCTATTCTAATTTTTTGTAATCTGCTATCATCTACATGCCATAAGTCTTTGTACTATGATCCGCTCGATCAATATACTCCACCAGCTAGCCTTTCACACTCTCTTGATTTTTGCATTGTTGGTTCAAATTGCGATCAAGTACAATGCAATCACTTTACAGAGGTGAAGGATTAGGAAGGTGAAGTTGCTTTCAATATTTCTTTTATTTTAAAAAACCCTCCATGTGAAGATGATGAACTTCCATTCTTGGATGATTCTCAATCTGCTAATCTCAGTAGCGAATCAAATATAATCAATTCTTTCGATCAATACATAGCCTCGGGAAAAAATCATTCCAATGATGATGACTTTGTTGATGTATGTGATCACGATTTCCCAGGTGCATCAACTGATCTTTTGGTTTCTCATGAAGATTTTACTTTAGATCCAGAATCTAATTCGGTCAAAAAAGATGTGCTTATTGAAACTTTCTCTTCATCTCACTATCCCTTGTGCTATATCATCTGCAATGCATCTACTTGCGACAAAGATACTCCATGCTCTTTAAGTTCTTCATCCAATGAGTTATCTTCTCAATTGACACAAGACAGTGAGATTATCCATGATGAAAATGAAAACAAACGAATCATTGAGTACTCTTTCCACCCCTCATCATCTCTTCTCTTGCATGAAGACAACTCTTCAAATCAACTTGCTCATGAAATTTCCTCGATTCATTCATCTTTGAATTTGCGATTAGAAGAACCTTTCAACTTGATTAATCTGGTTGTTGAAGTTGAAAAATACAGTGAAATTAGTGACAGAGATGGCTTCCATCTGGTGAGCAGTGACTTTATTGAAACCAGTGGTAGCAACTATCCTCAAACCATGCATGATCTGGTTCAAAATTCAAAATGTGATTTTACAATCTGGGAAAGTTCTAGGACTTTCCAGGGAGTTAAGGCACTTCAACTTCCTTTGATGGTTATGTCAAGATTTCACAACTCTGGTAAGCCCCCCGAACTAAGTTAGATCTGGTTTTTCCTGCAAAATCCTTCTCTTTGCATGGTTCCACTCAATGAAAATTTATTTTTGAAATTTTTTTGGTATTTGGGTATGATCTTTCAAATTTTCAAGATTTTACTTCTAACAGGATTCAAGATTCTTTTTAAGTTTATTCATCTTCATGCAAATCTCTCCCATCAAACTTGGGTTTAGAATGTGTGTCTCTCATAGAGTCATGGAATTGCAAAGTTGATCATTTCAAAGACTATATTTGGCTGAAGGAATCATGCCTATCAGAATCATCTCTTAATAGTTAGATCCCAATTTTTCTCATGAATGTTATATTGCAAATCTTCCCCTTCATCGCACTCAAAGTCCTCTTGAAATGCATGAGTTATCACCTGAATCAAGTTCTTCTCCGTTCACCATGTCCTAACTGGTCTCATGTATTTATTGTTCTGACATCCCTTTTAAATTATTTTCATAATTACGATGCTTTCACAGTTTGTGACCAGTTACAGGAAAACAAGTTGTCACATTTGGCTTGTGAGGAACTTGGTTTGATTGTTCATAGCATTCACAAAACTGTTCAAATTGATTTATCTTCGTTTATTACAAACTGGGAATCTGATGCTTTAATCAGCTCATCTAATCATCATTACGTCTTTGATGACTGTCATTCATGTTATCATTTCTCCACTAGTATATCCAACAATAGTTGTTTTACATCCTTCGATCTTCATTCAATTTTTTTTTCGAGTGGTTGAGGCACTTTAGTCTCCACTGATGGTTATGTCAAGTCCTCCATTAGAAGAAATTTCAGCCTAGAATTGCCCATGAAATTTTCACGTAATTTCCAAGTCATAAATATTAAATTTAAAAATAGGTATATGTCCTAAATAATTTTTATTTTTGAATTTGAGAATCGGTGAAATATTTTATTATTAATTTGGGTATTCATCAAATATTTTATTAATGTTATTTACCTACGTTACCCATATGAATTAGAAAATCAAAAACGTTATTAGTGCATTGTAAATCTTGATATTAGTGAAAAAATATAAATTAAAAATGTGGTCCATTTGACATTAATTACCATGCCAAATAAACGCTAAAAAAATAGTTAAATATAAAATATATATAGAAAGTTATATTTAAATATAAAGTAGTCAAATAGTTAAAAAGTAGTTAAATATAAAATGTAAAATAGATAAAAATAAAATATAGTTATAGTTAAATATAAAATAGTTAAATACTTAAAAAATATTTTCTGTATTCAAGCTTCTATGATCCATAATGAATTAAACAAAATCTTTTGGTAGAAATCACATGAGAGAATTTTTTTTGGCCGAGACGTGTTTCAAACCAACAAGTGTGGTTCATCACCAGAACCAGATGAAGAGGCAGACCATGGCAAAGGCTTAAATAGAGAGCAATGTAGAGACATAATTTCAAGTATCGACTATATTTGAACAATAATGTTTAAATTATAGTATTAATTTATTAATATATTAAAAACAAATATTATTAAGTAACGGCTATATTAAACGGGTAGTTTTTGAAAAAATATTTAAATAATGATATCATTTCATCAATTTATTAAAAATATCAATAGGTAACAGCTATATTAAATGGTTTGTTTTTGAAAAATAATATTTAAATTAATTTATTAAAACCAAATATTACTAGTTCTTGAAAAATAATATTTAAATAATGATATTATTTTATTAATTTATTAAAATATTAATATGTAACATCTATATTAAACGGCTAGTTTTTGAAAAAATATTTAAATAATGATATTATTTTATTAATTTATTAAAAATATTAATAGGTAACGACTATATTAAACGGCTAGTTTTTGAAAAATAATATTTAAATTAATTTATTAAAACCAAATATTACTAGTTCTTGAAAAATAATATTTAAATAATAATATTAGTTTATTAATTTATTAAAATATTAATATGTAACGGTTATATTAAACGGCTAGTTTTTAAAAAATAATATTTAAATTAATTTATTAAAACCAAATATTACTAGTTTTTGAAAAATAATATTTAAACTGTGATATTAGTTTATTAATTTATTAAAAACAAATATTAATAAGTAACCACTATATTAAACAACTAGTTTTTAAAATAAATAAAAAAATAATCAAAGTCAAACTTTAAAGGAGGGGAGTCAAAAATTATAAAAACGAGTGAAGACCCTAATGGAGACAAGGTCATTTGATAAATAAAATAACTAATGGAAATAAAATAAAATAAATTTAAAAAAATAATGGAACAATAAATAAAATAAAACAAAAATATACACGAGTATATATATATATATATATATATATATATATATATATATCCGAAAAAAAAAATAAAATCAATAAATAAAACAGGGTCAACAATAAAATATGGGGCTAATGCCCATTAAACAAATAACAAAAATACTAAAAGGAGTTATGAACAAATAAGATGATAAAATACATAAGAAACACGAAGGATAAGGAAAATAAACTCTAATGAAGAATAAATCAACAACAAATACTTTAAAAGGATGCCATTAACTACATTAAAAATAAGAATAAAAAAATCTAGGAGGACAAGACAGGGACCCAACTTCTACTAATATTCCAACCATCATCTCTATTCAAATTACTGGGTCTTTTTTCAATTTCTAGGGCCTCCCTCAATTTACGATGATGAAAATGACTAATCTTAGCAACAACTTGGGCCTCTTCAATGGAGATGTGATGCTTAGATTTATTTGCATGCTCCGCCAAAGCAGAGGCGCAGGTCCTTCCATGCTTGATGTCAACAACATGCTCACGAATCCTTTGATTAATCGAGTGACCAGTCTCACCAATGTAGGGAGTCCCACAAGAGCATGGGATAACGTAAACACCCTTCATATTCTTGGGATCCACTGGGTCTTTTGCAGATTTAAGGGAGCTCCATATGGTATTTAAAGGCCGAAAGGTAGAAGCCACCTTATGCTTCCTTAGGATCCTTGCAATCTTGTCAGTGGCCCCTTGGATAAAAGGAAGATGAACACCAGAAAATCGATCCTTGGTATCTTTCTTAGCACTAGGACCTTTTTCAGCTCTGAGGAAAGCAGTAAAACATTGGTGTCTACTATACCCATTATTAAAGAAAACACTTAGGAGATGTGCTTTCTCTTCCTTGAGATGGTTCTCATCAGAAACTCTTAAAGCTCTAGTTGATAAGGTGTTGAGAACACCAAGCTTTTGGGTTGGGAAATGATGAGAATTAGCATGAAGACATTGTTCTGTATGAGTTTTCTTACGATATACCTAATGAGAGAAAGAGCCATTATCATTCCTTGAGAGGAGGACGTCAAGGAAGGGAAGACTACCATTACATTCAAATTCCATGGTGAACTTTATAGAACTAGATTGATTGTTAAGATGGAGGAAAAATAGTTCCAAATTTTCTTTACCATGGGACCAGATGACAAAAGTGTCATCCACAAACCTTTTCCACAACTTAGGCAGAAGACGAGAAGAGGTTAAGGCCTTTGATTCAAAATCCTCCATGAATAGATTAGCTACCACAGGGGAGAGGGGGGAACCCATGGCGACACTGCAAGTTTGCTCATAGAATTCCCCATCAAATGAAAAGAAAGTAGAAGTAAGACAAATACCAACTAAATAATCCGTATTAGGATCTGTGATGTGCTTGATGACTTTGATGGCCTTGTTGATAGAGATATTAGTGTAGAGAGAGAACACATCGAAGCTCACAAGCTTGTCATCTGGATCAAGCTTGAAACTCTTTAACTCATTAACATACGATGTAGGGTCCTTCATGAAGGATATTGTATGGCCAACAAGGGGCTTAAGCTTCTAGGCTAAATATTTAGCAAGAAGATAAGTTGGCCCTCCTATCGTGTTGACAATGGGTCTTAGAGGAAACCCTTCCTTATGAATCTTTGGCAGCCCATAGATTCTGGGGGTAAGAGGGAAAATTTCAATAAGCTTATGACTGAATGAGTTGACCGAGCTACTAGCCTTTATAGAAAGAGCCACACTTTTGGAAATCTTCTTCAGAGGATTGTTGTCGAGTTTCCTGTAGCTCCCGCTATTATGGAGGTGGTCCAACATCTTTTGACGGTAATCATCTTTATCAAGAATAACCAGAACACCACCTTTGTCGGCTTTGAGAACAATAATATTCTTATTATCGTTTAATGATTTGAGAGCATAAAACTCAGGTTTGTTGATGTTATTCTTGGGGTGCTTTGCCTTTCTAAGGACAACTGCACAATCTTGATGAATGATATCTTTAGTCACATCCGGTAAGTCTCTAATACCATATTCAATGTCACAGATGATATCGTCGACTGGGATCTTTCTAGGAGCAAGAGGAAAATTTAAACCTTTCTCCAAAAGACTAAAGAGAGGGGGATCAAGAGAAAAGCTAGAGAGGTTGACAACCCTATTACTAGAAGAGGAAAGAAAATTAGAACAACCAATATTTTCCAAACTTAGAGTCTTATTACCAATCCTATTATTATTACAATTATCAGAATTGAAAAAAGAGTCACTAACCTCATTAATATTATTATTATTACGCCCAGTGATATTATTATTATTATTATTATCATCATCCAAACATAAATTATTATTGCTATTCTTAATATTATTATTCCTATGTGAGGTGAAAATATAAACCCTATTATTAGTATTACTATTAAACCAGTTATTATTATTATTATTAGTATTATTATTATTTAATTGAATATTATTATTAATAGAACCACTTCCACTATTATTGAAACCAACAGAAACCAAAGAAGAATTAACAGACAATGAACCTGAGGGAATCTGACCCGTGAATACGAGATTGTTCTAGCTTCACCTTCGATGGCAGAAGGGTGAGAAACACTATCAACCCAAGATCGGAGAGTAGAGATTTCATTAGAATTAATTCTTCTTCTAGAAGGACCACGAAAGCAACTAGACTCATTAGGCTACGAGATGAATTTCTCCGAGAGCTTACTAAACTTCTTGGACTGCTTTACTTTCCATATTTCTTCCAGACGAGAAGATTTCATAACCGAGCATGCTTCGATCCTTGACTAAAGGGGAACAAAGATATGATTTGAAATTTCCAAATGAAGAGACAAAAAATTACGAGAAATGAAATCCAAAACATTTCTCACCCTGCCAATCTCCAAATGAACCAATGCCATGCTAGCATTAAGAAAAATACGACAGCCACTAGAATTATTAAGAGGGTGCTTAATCTGAGCGAACGAAGGAACAAGGGAAGAGTCTCTACATCGTTTTAGAAAAGCCAAATCTGTCTTCAACTTGGAAACCCTTACGCAAGGCCGTTCAAAGTGATGAACTTTAATAGCAGTGGCCCTTCAGTACAGGGTAGTAATTTCTGTATTCAATATTCTATGATCCATAATGAATTAAACAAAGTCTTTCGGTAGAAATCGCATGAGAGAATTTTTTTTGGCCGAGACGCGTTTCGAACCAACAAGTGTGGTTCATCATTATGACCGTTAAATAGTTAAAAAATGTATTCCAAAAAGGACAAATTACCCGATTCCAGCAAAAAATATAGAATATATAGTTAAATATAAAATAATTAAAAAAATGTATTCCAAAAAGGACAAATTACCAGGTTTCGACAAAAAATCTAGAATATATAATTAAATATAAAATAGTTAAATAATTTGACGCAGGTTACCCCTGCTTTACCCACAGTATGCATATTCCTATGCATAAACCATTCCCCCCCCAGGAATTTACATGACCTTCTGGTCAAAGGTTCATTAAAAATAACAATGGGTTAAGGCCCCCTTAATTAATACTTGGTGAAATGATTTATCAAACAGACTAACCACAGTTTGTCCCTTGATCCATCCTTTGCATTAACCCTTGTTAATCCTTAGGCTCGCATATATAAGCCAACCCCTTTTTTCCACCCTTCATAAGCCTTTGCACAGTTCCCAAGACTTGCCTTTATCGCAATCGCTCATCGCAGTCCTCCACACTCATATGACTCCTATCACCCCTTCCGCATCCAATATGCGACTATCAGAATCGTTTAACACCACTTTTACATTAAAATATTGGGACCCTGCTTTAACCGTAATACATAGAATTACATCAAAATGCTGCTCCGAAACACATAAACAGATCTCAAATATTATACATCCGCATTCATATATCGTCGGTTCCGCCCTTCCATATCAAACCTTCCGTTGCGCTGCTCCTCCTCCGATCTCTGATCGCCAATGCCTCTGATCTATCGCTATCAGCTATCTCTTGATCCTTGCACTTGACTCTTCCACTTTAAAACTCTAATCCAACATGTATTTCTAACCCGATGGGGTTCTAGGTTACATTCGATAAGGTTTTGGGTCCGGCTATGCATCGCATGTTGCAATCGCACTTCGCTTCCTCCCTTTGAAAGATTGCGATTCGATCCCGATTTTTTCACTCTTGTGATTTAATCCTGGTTGTTGGTCTATGAGATCTAATGGTTGTTGTGAATTGACACTTTACTCCTCCGCTACTCTGTTTACTTATTTTTTTTTCGCTATTCCTTCAACGTTCCACTATGGTTTCAGGTTTCTTCAAGCTTTTGGTCCCTCGGCTGTTCCACTGCGCACTTCCTCCTAAGCTTTGACTTTGATACCTGTAATGGATTCAACGATCCATTATGATCCTCCTCTTCATGTATTTCTCTGTGTAATCGTCGAACTTCACCCGCAACTCTCTGTTACACAAAATATGCTAATTCATTCATTCATCATTCAATATTTGATAACACAATTATACAAATTGGAATTTGAATCTCTGTATATATTTATCAACAAACAATTACGTAATGAGACTCTTTGTCTCTCCTTGGCCTAATCTTCTAATTTAATGGCCTCTGTTCATTATTTGCCCATAGGCTTACAAACACTAGCTAAATATCTAACTCTCTCTCTCTCTCTCTACCCCTGTCTATGCCTTTTAGGCTTACATTTATAGAAAAAGGTATTCTAAAACCAATTCCTAGTTTAGATCCATAAGATTCTCAACAAAATCCTAAAATCTCTTTCTCATCCCTAAGGATTCTCTCAAATCCACAAAATCATGAACTAACTCCTAATCTAGATTTTACAATCAATTCTCAAATCTCTCAGTTCTCTCAACTATCTTAAGTCTCTCATATTCTCCTACATTCGAGAATATTTACAATTATGCCTCACCATATTCAATTAAATCCTATTCTAGCTTCTCTCATTAAAATCACTCAAAACTCTTAATAATTACATTAATTCAATACTTAGGAAACCAACTTCCTTGAAACACAAGACCCCCTATGTCTACTAGAATACAATAATGATGTTGAGCTGAATGCTCCTGCATCAAACTCCCCAAGTAAGAAAATTTATGACCTCCTGGTCATAATTCTGGATAATTGATTCCTCCTGGATCCCAGACTTTATTTTGTAACTTGTCTTTGCTTGTCCATTGTTCTATTGTTGCTGTTGTCTGCTGCTATTCTCCAGGTCTCCATACCTTATGCTGCAATGCTCCACTTGCCCTACTTTCATAGTCTGTTGTTGTCTTCCTCTTGTTGGTACTCCTCTCTTTCCTTGCTATTGTCTTCTTCTGAGACACTTTCATCATTAACCTTCTTATCAATTCAATTTCTCTGTCCAGTATATCCTCAGTTTGCTGACTATTTTCATCTCTTGATTGATGAACTCTCCTTTTTTCTTGTTCTTCACTTATCCTGATTGGCTCCTTTTCATCCTTACCCTCTTCTTTACTGTTATTTTGCACCTTTTCAGTTGCTGCTATATTGGCTTTCAGAACAATTTCCTGCTTCTGTTTTCTGTACTTGTCAACTTCTTCTTGATTATTATTTATGACAACTTCTTTGTCATCCTTCTTCAGCAATTTATCCTGAACATTTATCCTCTGCTCTTCTAACTTCCTCCTTTGAAAGTATAATTCCCTATATAACTCAATGATTTTACTTGGAATGAACTTTGGAAAATTTACACAATCTCCTATTTTTTCATTTGTGATTGACCCATCAACACATGGTCCTTCTTCCTTTGCTAAATCTTTCTTAACGTCCTTCAGTAGATGTTCTTCCTCTTCTTCTTTCATTTGGTTGTCCTCCTGTGCCAAATATGTTCCAGTTTCTACAACAAAATATTCAATTATAAGACAATCATCATAATAAAAAATATAAGGCCTCTGTACCTCTTCTTCCTTTGGCAACACTTTAGTGTGCTTCTCAGATCTCTCTTCTTCTTTCAGCATATCAGTGTGCTAATTCAAACTCAAAGAACTCTTTGAGACTATTAGCTAGTCTCTCCTTCTCATCATCTGTTTCAATGATGTCTTTTAGCATTTGTCCACTTAGCGAACTGATTATTTTCTAGTCTCCTTGTCATATTCTGCTTCAAAACTTTCATCTTTTGGAAGGTGTTCTTTCATGTTTTTGACAGCTTTAAAATACTACCTATCTTCTTCCAAACCTGCAACCATACACAAATCATTAGTTTTAAAAATACAAGACCTTCTGGTCTCATTGGATGCTTCAGTCATCAAGTCTTCTGGTTGCTTTGAATCATTCATATGATTCAACTCCTCTATCTCTTCATCACTTTCAAAAATTAATGGTCCATGTTTTGGTTCACATATCGAAACTTCAACATCTTCTTCAGCATTGCCCTTTTGTTGTAGCTCAACTCTTTCGAGCTTCTCTGTCATCAATTTGACATCTATAATCTGTTTAAGCTCCCTTAGCTCCTTTATTAACTGCATATTCACCTATTGTTCTCTCTTCTCTTGTAGCCTCTGCCACTTCACTTTCTTTCTCATGACGTAACCATATTTCTAGTCTGCTTCATTTCCCTGCAACATCTCCATTAACACTTCAAGTTGAACTGATATCTCAGCCTTCTCCCTCTCATATTCTTCTTTACTTAACTGTCTCTGTATGCCATTTGCCTTGGCATCTCCTTTCTTCTGTCCTTGGTTGTGGTTTCTTTCAGAACCTTTGTTATGACTATCAGTAGTCATCATCCTCTCCATCTCTATGAGTTCCTCACTCACTCACTATGAGCTGCACTTAAGCCTCTACAACAACAAGTCTGCCCTGTTGCCACTTACCTCACCAAGCTCTCCTCTGTACTTGGTCCTTTGGAAAGCACTTGATTCTCTATCTTTGGAACCGCCTTTGAGCAATTCTCTTTGCTCCTTCTAGGCTTCAACTTATCTGTACTTTCCAAGAACACAACTATCCTCTCTGTTGGAATTCCTAAAGGTTCTGCCACATTTCTGCTTTCACTTAGAAACTCTTACCAGCTTCCTTTATCTCTTAGCAATTCTACCACATCCTTTGTGGAATTACCTTTGTGAGCTGCAACAATACCCCTGCAGTAACAAATATCCTTCTTGCTACATATGCCTCACTAAGCTTCTCTCCTTTGAGCTTAGTCTGTTAGCATTCTCTGGTTCTTTCCTTTGGAACCAATTGAGCACTCCTCACTCTAGGTTGTTGCAATCTTCTCACCTTCCTCTTTAAGATCTCTGTCTGATCTTGTCATCCCATTCACCTACACTTTTGAATGGATTGTCCTTTCCACTAGCCTTCAGCTATATCTTCAAACTATGTTACTTCAAGAGCTTACAAAGTCATTCTTACAGTTTAACTACTGTAATCCTGCTCTAAATTTTCGCTCATTTAATATCTGCTAACATTAGACAAATTTTGCATACCTTCACCAACCTTCAGGATCTCACCACTCCTGCAAATCGGTTTCAGCAGATCTTCATGCTTCCACTCTGCAAATTTTCAACATTCAACTACTGTCAATCAGATTTAGAATTTGATTCTTTATTCCAATCTTCTGACTTTATCTTGGCAAAGCTTAACTATCGGCAACAATTTCTCCTTTGCTGAGTTTTCTTCCACTCAGAAATCCTTACCAGTTTCTTCAATCACTGCTTCTTAACACTTGATCTTCTTTTGTTGAGATACTTCATTCGCTGCAGCTATCAATCTTCAATCTATTTCTTTATCCAACAAAACTCAAATCAGAGTTAAATAAAACAATACCTGTATGATTTCACAAGCAGTCTCCATTCACTATTCACATCCGAGTGAATCTCCATTCTTCAAAACATTGTTGTAGATTCTTTATGTTTCTGCAGTCTCTTCTTAATTCTTACTTACCTGCCTCTAAGAACTTAATTTTTCTTTTATAATTTCAATTTAAAACATTTCACAATTCCAATTATACAGATTCATTGGCCATAAATCATTTGCTCTACTTTTCTAAAAATCTAAACATTTTATCAAAATGTAGAAATATCAAGATTAGTATTCCTCTTACCAATCTCCCAACTTTCCCTGGTCGCTTAACTATCAGATTAGAATCTGATCTCCCTTGCCTGCATACACATCTTTTGACATGTCTCTGTCCTAAATTCTGTCAAAGAAACTTTCACACATAATTTCTTTGTTCTACTCTTATAACAAATGACGCAGGGTTACCCCTGCTTTACCCATAGTATGCATATTCCTATGCATAAACCATCCCCCCCCAGGAATTTACATGAACTTCCTTTCAAAGGTTCATTATAAATAACAATGGGTTAAGGCCCCCTTAATTAATACTTGGTGAAATGATTTATCAAACAAACTAACCACAGTTTGTCCCTTGATCCATCCTTTGCATTAACCCTCGTTAATCCTTAGGCCCGCATATATAAGCCAACCCCCTTTTTCCGCCTTTCATAAGCCTTTGCACATTTCCCAAGACTTTCCTTTATGGCAATCACTCATTACAGTCCTCCGCGCTCATATGACTCCTATCACCCCTTCAGCATTTGATCTGAGACTATCGGAATCGTTCAACACCCCTTTTACATTAAAAGATCGGGACCCCACTTTAACCATAATACATAGAATTACATTGAAATTCCACTCTGAAACACATAAGCGGATCTCAAATATTATACATCCACATTCATATATCGTCGGTTCCGCCCTTCCGTATCAAACCTTCCGCTGTGCTGCTCCTCCTCCGATCTCCGATCACCGATGCCTCCGATATATCGCTATTGGCTATCGCTTGATCCTTGCACTTGACTCTTCCACTTTAAAACTCCAATCCGACATGTATTTCGGACCCGACGGGGTTCTAGGTTACATTCGATAAGGTTTTGGGTCTGGCTATGCATTGCATGTCACAATCACACTTTGCTTCCTCCCTTTGAAAGATTGCGATGCGATCCCAATTTTTCCACTCTTGTGATTTAATCCTGGCCGTTGATCTATGAGATCTAATGGTTGTTGTGCATTGACACTTTACTCCTCCGCTACTCTGTTTACTTATGTTTTTACGCTATTCCTTCAGCGTTCCACTATGGTTTCGGGTTTCTTCAAGATTTTGGTCCCTCAGTTGTTCCACTGTGCACTTCCTCCTGAGCTTTGACTTTGATCCCTCTAATGGATTCAATGATCCATTATGATCCTCCTCTTCATGTATTTCTCTGTGTAATCACCGAACTTCGCCTGCAACTCTCTGTTACACAGAATATGCTAATTCATTCATTCATCATTCAATATTCGATAACACACTTATACAAATTGGAATTTGAATCTCTGTGTATATATATATCAACAAACAATTACATAATGAGACTCTCTATCTCTCCTTGGCCTGATCTTCTAATTTAATGGCCTCTGTTCATTATCTTCTCGTAGGCTTACAAACACTAGCTAAATATCTAACTCTCTCTCTCTCTCTACCCCTATCTATGCCTTTTAGGCTTACATTTATAGAAAAAGGGATTCTAAAACCAATTCCTGGTTTAGATCCATAAGCTTTTCAACAAAATCCTAAAATTTCTTTCTCATCCCTAAGGATTCTCTCTAAAGTCCACAAAATCATGAACTAACACATTATTAATCTGGATTTTTACAATCAATTCTAAATCCCTCAGTACTCTCAACTATCCTAAGTCTCTCATATTCTCCTACATTTGAGAAATATTTACCAATTATGCCTCACCATATTCAATTAAATCCTATTCTAGCTTCTCTCATTAAAATCACTCAAAACTCTTA